>SKCR01029310.1:0-472123 GCA_019454045.1 Zanthoxylum bungeanum
GTAGCATTGTAGTCTGGGACACATTAAACAAGAATCGTATATCCACACTTTCGAAGAGTGGGTACTCGGACTAATTAGATTCTATTCAAATAAAAGTCTACAAATCTAGTTTATTGGGCAAAGTGCCTAAAACACTATTTACTTGGTAAAAGTGTAAATGCCACCGATCTGATAGCCCTAGTTCATAGTGAAGCAAGTGGGCCCATGTCTAGCTAGGCTAGATGTGGATATGAATATTTCGTGACCTGTACGGATGTGGCATTGCGTTATGGTTATGTGTTTCTTTTGAAACATAAATCGGAAACTTTCACAGTTTCGACACGAAATAGACAAACAGATCAGCTAAAGTATTAAACTGTCACGGTAAGACCGTAATGGAAAATACTTAAGCAATAACTTTCTCGTATACTTGAAAGAGTATAGTATTCTTTCAATGAGGACTCCTCCCGGAACACGTCAGTTTGACGGTGTGTCCGAATGGATTAACCGAATTTTATTAGACATGATAAGGTTAATCACGAGTCGCTCTGAGCTACCATTTCCTTCAACGGATAAACTTTAAACAGTGCAAGAATTTATTTTGAATAAGGTTCCATAATAATCTGTTTGACAGATATCATATTAGATATGAACAGGAAAAAAACCGGGTTTCACATTCCTGAATATTTGGGAATGCTAGGCATACGTTTGGATGATACCAAACAAGAACCCAAGTTGGATAAGTGTCAATTGTAGGTTATCCTAGGGATAACATAAGTATTGTACTTATACATCTCACAAGAGAACAATTAGATTGTTGCTCGCCATGCGTTTTTCCTAAGAGGAATACCGATATGCAGTGGTAAGTGGGAGGATAGTAAAACTCGATGAAAATCGGAGTAATACTATTCCTGGCATCGATTCCTAATGGAACAAAAATAGTTTATCAAGGATGTAACTATACCATAATCTTCGAATATACACAAGAACCGAGTAGTCGGAGAGAGTCAGAAAACAAACCTGGGGTATGGGTTTCTAATCTCACCTCGTAAAGATGTAAATCTTTTGAGGTATACCAACTGACTACGTATGAGGAAGTGATACAAGGTATCGACTCCCTATTATGACAAAGTGTCATGAATCCGAAATGGATTCCATGTAAATCAACAAGTTTGGATACTAGTTGATGTACCACAAGGCATTGTGCCTACTGGTACTATAAGTCTTCAAGGAAGACGTACATGGATGGCAACGTACCAACGTATAAAGCTAGGCTTTTAGCGGAAAGGTATCGTTATCAACATTATGTTGATTACGATTCAACCTTTTAACTGTTGCCACGGTAAATCCATTTGGATAATGCTTGCTCATACTGCATGTTTCATTAATGAAATATGTCAGCAGAACGGGAAAATCGCTTTCCTGAAAAGGAAACCTTTTGGAGGATGTTTACAACATCCTGTCGATTTTGTCGTACCGAAACTAGCAAACAAAGTTTGCAGGTTATTCGATCCATGTTTGGATTGAAGCAAGCATAGGTTCTTGGAATTGTCGTTTTGATGTAATCATAATGGTGTATGATTTAATTCAAAACGATATGATTCTTGTGTATATAATAGGGTTAATGGGAGCGCACTGAAAATAATGTCCTATAAATAATGATAATATGTCATTTCTTGGAAATGATATTCCCAATAAATAATCGGCGAAAGCTTGGCTTTCGAGAAAACTCTCCTAGAACCGTACATTGAAAAATGTACGCGACCTAGTGTCTCATACGCTTTGAGCATATGGATTCACAAACAGGCCAATCCAAGTGATAGTCACTAGATTGAAGTTAAAAACATCCTTTAGTATCTTAGAGAACTAAGGATGCTTTCTTATACTCTGGAGAAGGAGAACTTGTAGTGACTGGGATCACTGTTGCAAGTTTCCTAAACCGACAAAGACGACTATAAGTCGCAAATGATACTATACAGTTTGAATGACGGTACAGTGAGCTGGAAATCTTCCAAGCAAGATATTGTTACGGAATAAACAACAAACGCGGGTTATTGCAGCAGCTGAGGCAGCAATAGAAACCTTCTGGGTCGATGTATAAATCTAATTAGATTAGATGTAATTCTGTTAGCAGCTGAGCTAGGCTTAAGCACAGGCTAAAGAATTAATGGTCTCATCAACGATCCAGATACTTCGATATTCATCTGATTCGTTCGAATCATACATCGTAGCGATGTGATGATCGAATAAATCGCATCAGATGATAATCATGAAAATCCGCTGACGAAAGCTTTTCTCAGCAATTGAGCCAAACCATACATAGTTCGGGTGTTAGACACTCGAGTGACTGGCTATAGGCCAAGTGGGAGATTGTTGGACAAAAATGACCCATAGCATCACTATTTGTACAGATCATGGTGTTGTTGTACAAATTAACTATGTAACAAAGGAGATTGCACTCTTATCATTTGTGATTAGATCACCTCGATATATAAATGATGAGAGGTCCCTATGATTTGTTCCTGGACTGAGAATGATATTAGACAATATCAGTCCACGAAGGATAAATCATTAAATATCCCTAGTCAGAGTATTATCGAGATTGGACATCGATGAATACGTAAAAGACTAGTAATACACTTGTGCGTGTTGTGGAACACAACAGCATAGTTCTCATATGTTTGGGTATAGGATACTCATGCAAGTGTAATAGGAGGTTGTGTTTCACCGATGGTACGGGAAACAGCTTCGCTCTGGATAGACCCCTCGGAATTCCATTGGTAGTATGACTGCGTGTCTGTGGAACTCCGAAATCAGGGTAGGTGTATTTGGTCTTAACCTGAGACTTGCACCGCTAAAGCATACGACAATCAATACACTTTGGTTGAGGTCGTCCAGGGCTTTAACCGGTTCCTGTGTACGCTAATGCTGGGTATATCGAGAATCGTAGTGTGTTGGGTGTGATGTCAAGACGGAAGTGTCACTCCAGTCATATGGAGTTGATGATCGCGCAGGGATACAGAACTGGTTCTCTATAAAGGTTGCAACCGTCGGGATAATATGACTTGGTCATGATTATCCGATTATAAAGAGACTAGTTGCTTGTTATCCGATATATGCTTCATACGGGGCAGACAATGTATCAGCCCCAGGCCTCGCATGTGATCATCCGATACTGGACAGAAATACGCAATACTACGTATACTACGCCTGATACAGATCCTTTATTCCTGTAAGGATATTTCCGGAGAATTGGGTAGGCATGGCGCTTTGCTAGAGGCCAACCTTGTCTTGTAAATCGGTAAAAACGTAGTACTTGGTACTTACGTGTTCGATAGTCCGACGACCGATTTGACTGCCAACATATCCGGGGATCTCATGGGTCGCTTCCCAAAGATTCACCGATGACGTATGACTCGCACTTATATTAATCTGGGATTAAAAAGATGAGCGAGAAAATTAATCTGGGATTAATTGCGGAGATATTTTATCTGGGATAAAATATCATTTAAAGAGAGAGAACGATTAATTTGGAATTAATCGATAAATTAATATATTCGATATATTAAACGAAATTGGATTTCGACGCGGAATTAAAATTAGATTTTAATTCGGGCGAACGAATTAATTTAGAATTAATTCGTTAGCGACGTGAATAGTAATTATGCTTGGCATGGTATTTAATTATATTGGATTTAATTACGACGCAACAGAAAGTTCGTTAATTTGGAATTAGTGAACCCGAGACCGAGATTATTTGCGAGAGCATTCGCATTTCGAATTCTAGTGAGGCACGTAAGTCAAATCAAGCGTCAAATCGCTAGTCGCATCTAGCGTCACATCAAGCGTCAAATCATGTCACTTTGAGTGATATGACAATTAATTGGATTGATTGATGGATGTGATTGATTGATGTGGTGGTTGATAGCTTTTATTTGTTTGACTTTTTAAAAGCAAAAGTTTGGTATATGATTTTAATAATCAATTACCAAAATCAACACACATATTTAATCTTTATTTTTCCTTCTCTTTGCTCACGTTTTTGAGCAACAAATTGCTTTCTCTCTCACGCCCTTGGAGGGCAATTTTTGCTCTCTTCTTGGCAGTTCACTGCCGTGGAAATGGAGGGACAAAAGAGAAGCAAGTGTGATTTTGTGGCAAAATCGAGAGTGCTAGCACACTCCGGGTCAATGCGAAGGTGATAGGGAAGCTCACCCATGAGCCGGGATCGTTCGACGAAGCTTGCAGCTTGTTCGAGGACCTCCAAATGGCGCAAAACAGAGGGCTGGGCTGCTGCAGTGGGCGTGGAACCAGTGGGCTGTTTTTGATGATTTGTTGCCTCCGCGTCGCTCAACCGATCGATTTAAGTATTCCGCGACTTTCTCGATTTGTATTCGCACTTATTCATGGCTTGTATTCGATCCTATGGACCTAGGAACTCCAACAGATGTTGCTTCCATTTTCTCTCTCTTATGTGAATAAATATCAAGATGTGTCAAAGAGAGAAATGACAAGCTAAATTTATAGAACCTGAAATGGGTGAGTAATATAATAGCACTAGTACATGCCAAATGATAATTATTAGATGAACGTTTAAAATAAATCATGATAGTTAAAAAGGTATAAGTCTTGTCGGCGAAAATAAAGATAAAAACAAAAGAAAAGCAAATAAAAGCAATAATTAAGGCAACAGAATTGTGTACTCAATACGCCTCTTGCTTATTATAAATTCATGAGGATGCGTCTCAAGAACTCATTCCTTACTCAGCCATCACTCATGATTTATCTTTCATCTTTGCGATCTTCTAACATCATTCCTTCTGTCTTAAAATGCTTCTTTTTGTGCTTTTACCTGAAAAACTAACACACAAAGTTAAAAATTCTACAACATGTATACACAAAATAGGAATACAAAAATTACAACAAAATTGCATGGGTTGCCTCCCTACTAGCGCTAAATTTTATGTCTCCAGCCAGACGTGACTGAAATCCATCTGTCAAGGCGGTTTCAACGTCGTTTTGGATGTCCGATTAAAGACATTCCCATGTGCGTTGCTTTTAAAAGGTCTTTTCCAACGGTAAGGTAGCAAAAAGAGTTTTGTCTCATTCAGTGCTCGTGCCACCTTTTTGTTCCTTGTTGTTCCAATGGTTCCTGCAAAGAAAGAATTAAAATCAGGAGGTCTCGTATGGTGCTTGACTTGGAATGGAAGTTCCATTCTGTCTTCTGGGCGATATCTTTGATTTGTACACCCCGATATAGTGATGTTTCGCCTGAATGCTCTGAATTTTCAATTTGGTCTGACAGTTGCTCCTCCATTTGCTCTGCTTCTTGCTCCACCTTTTCTTCACAGATGTATTTTAAAATTTCTGTATTCAGCTCTTCATCTGTCATCTGTGAAATACATGCTTCAAAATTGTCAACCTCTGATTCTTGATACTGCTCAGCCTCGTCCTCTGTTATGATGTCATGATGAATCTCAGGATATTGAAAGGCTTCTTCAGTATTATTTGAATTTGCTCCGTGAGAAATGTGATTCAGGTTATTTTTTAATTCTCTAACTTGATTTGTCATCCTCTGTATAGACGCTGCTTGACTTTGAATTTGTACATCAAATAGAGCTTCTCGTTTCTCGAGCCAATCTTTTAGCATGTCATTCAACTGATCTTTCTCTGGTGGATCTGGTTCTTGATGAAGATCGTAGATGGATGGTGGATAAGATGGAAAATGTGATGATTCTTCGTACCTTGAATGATTCCAATAATTCTGCCACTCTGAAAGGTAAATACATTGATCGCTCGGGTGGTTGCCATCACAAATTACACATCTCCATATTTCGTTCTGTTGAGCAAATGTAGAATTGCTTAGTTCTGAATTCCAATGATAATTGTTGGGCTGGACAACAGGCCTCAGAAAACTAGACTGTTGCTCCCGGATTTGGGGTGTATCTTTTTCTAGTAAAGCTCGTAATGTTTCAAAATGTTCCATTTCTTCAATCACTTGAAAACAAAAGAACGAAATAAAAAGTATAGATAATAATAAAGAAAATTAGATATGAGTAATTAGATAGCTTCAAAATTAATAACTCAAGAAAAATAAGTCCCCGGCAACGGCGCCAAAAACTTGACTGGCGTAAACACACACGTATAACGCAAGCGCACGTATCGTTCAAGTAGTATAAAAATATTGATCCCACGAGGACTTAATTCCTACTATTGTTATTAATTGTTGATACTATTTATTTACAAATATCTAATTGAGGGAGAAGGGAATTGATTGCTTGAATGATTTGATTTGTAGATTTGCTAAATAAATAAAAAGATAAAAAGACAAAAGAAAATACGAAGGAAAATAAAAGACTCAAAGATCTAGGGTTGTGAATCATTCTAATATCTTTTAAAAGATGAAGTGATTATTTTAAGTTTGTGTAATAAATTAGTTTACTAACCTGGAACATGAATTTATGTGAAAGCATCTGTCGATGGTCAGACACAAATACCCAGTTTAATCCAATTGAACCATATGTCTATGTCAACCAAATTATCTGGATTCATTAAGTTTAAGTTCTAATTATGGCTACCCCCGCCCAACAAGTATATGTCTATCCTGTAAGGAAATCTATTAAAATGTTATCTATCCTCAAGGAAGATCGTGGGCTATTAAGTCAAAGGTTGAAACCTAAAATCCCTATGTCTAGTTCATTTTAGATTTACCACATTAATCTTATTGGTGATCAAACAACAAGAACCATTTAAGACTTAATAAGTAAACCTTTAAATTACTCAAATTATAAAATAACCTCTTATAAACCGGTGATATTAGATTTCATCACAACCTAGAAAACTAACTTAGTTATAACACATAGTTAGTACAAATAAAAAAAAAAAATTACTAAAAAGTAAATGCAGAAAAATAAATAAAATGCTAAGGTAAAAGGAATTAACTTCTACTATTTACTATTTAGATATCTCCCATAAAATAATATATAATCTTGTGATATTTTAAACCAACCGTCCAGAATGGCGGTATCCTAATTAAGTCAAATTCAAATATACCAGCCATAAGGCGGAACAAAAATATAAACTTAAACCAACCGTCCAGTATGGCGGTATCCTCATTAAGTCAGGTTTAACCAATTTGAATTGAATAACCAACCGTCCAGAATGGCGGTATCATTTATTAAGTCAGGTTTTAAATAGTTTATATATTATATTTTAAGGGAGATTAATCTAAATAGCAAAAGTAAAAGTATTACCTTATTACCTCTGCATAGAGAAGTTACCCACTCATAGATGGATAGAATTACTACTATAAAGCGTAAATAAAACTGAATATAAGAAGAAAATAAGAAGAACTCTCTTTTATTTATAAGGATTTCAGAGGATGAGGTACATTGAAATTAAGAAATTCAAAATCTATTTATAGGCAAAAAAATCTAATTTTTTATTATTATTTTTCTGATTTTTATTTTTTTATTATTTTTTTTGGATCGCTGAATTTTCGACACGTGGCATGGTGGCTAAAAAAACGGCTCGTTGAATTTTTGACACGTGGCATGCGGTGCAATTACCAAAATACCCTTTGTGTCAGGACGCCCAAAATTACCAAAATACCCTTTTTGCCAAATTTCACCAAATTTCACAGTTTTGCTCCAAATCACCTCCATAATGTCCTAAAACTTTATTTATCTACAAAATAACACAAAACACATCAAAATATTCACAAAACTCAAGAAACTATACAAAATATTAAGTTAAATGAGTGGGAAATAGTGATAGTTTTACCACGCATCAATTAATCTAGACTATAATAATAAAAGCTTCACCCTTCCCCCCGCGGAAAATTTACTACAAAACATAAAAGAAATATAAAGTAAATAAACTACAACTATTACTGGAAAAAAATACATAATTTAAATTACAAAAATTAAACAAATAAGATACAGTCCTTAGATCCTTATTAGAACCTTAAAGAAAGTATGAAAATTCTAAATGAAATCAAGTTGAATTTATAGGCAAAATTTCGGCTCACGAGTCGCGACGCAGAATGCTTTGCCCGTCGCGACGCGCCGTAGATTTGTGACACCTGTACGATGCTTCTTGAGATGTTGACACGTGTACCCATTTTCGTCGGCAGTTGAATTATTGGCTCGGCATCGCGACGCGTGAAGTTGTGCGCGTCGCAACGCTAACGTCATGCTGACATAAGCGATGATGCTTGTCGGCAGAGTGAATTATTGTGTCGACATCATGATGACATATGTCCGACGTATGATAGTAGGTTTGCTTTGATATTGACATGTGGCATGCGCAAGTTAGCAAGTGCGTATGATAGCAAGCTTTCTCTGATGTTGACACGTGGCTGGCGCATAGTAGCAGTCGCGACGCAGAAGGTTTGCGCGTCACGACGCGTAAATGATGATTTTTCCCTTTTTGTCCGGTTTTCGCTGTTTTAGCCTCAAGTTGATTCCATTGATTCCCTAAACTTTATTTATCTGCAAAATAACACAAAATACATCAAAACATTCATAAAACCCGAGTAACTATACCAAATAATAAGTTAAATGAGCGGTAAATAGTGATATATTTTCCGCTCTTCAGATATGTTCATTTATGTAACGTGCAAAATCACGATAAGAGATCATATTTTTAATATAAAATTTGGAGACACAAAATTACCGCATGTCTCCACTGATAAGAATCAGAATATGAATGAATATAAATAATTAATAAACTAAATTATACTAAACTAAGGATATTGAAATGACCACCTCTAGAGAATCTTCACATGCTGAATAAATTTCAACAGACTCGACAAAGAGAGATTTTTGTTTTTCTCGTTTGTCTATTGTTCATATATTCCAATGATATAAAAATGCTGCAGTGGTGGAGTCATTGTAGTGGGGAAATTATTTTTAATTTGATTCTTTTAAAATAAATATTATCTATTATTTCTTATAAAAATTAAATTTTATTATACTAAATTAATATTCTCACAACACCTAGACAAAATAATTAAATAATGCCGTATATTTTTTTAAATTAGTATATGCAAGAATTATTTTGTCCACCTAATTCCAACCCTAGCCTAGCTTTACTGTTTTAGTACTTCAAAAAAAAAAAACAAATAATTAAATTGATCAGGTCCCTGTTTGTTGACATTCTGCCTCTGCTGACACAACCCACCTGCTTTTGTGTTTGTTTTTGTTTTTTTATTTATTTATATAATTTTTCAAAGATTATTTTTTACCCTAACTTTTTCGTTATTCTAGATAACATGCATGCATGTTCATGGGAAATTTTACGTTAAGAGTCAACCAGCATTTGTTTTTCAAAACTTATTTCATGCAGGACAGGGTAAATGTCTCTTATAATTTGAGTTAATTACCATTGTATTTTTTAAAACATATATAGGTTGTGTTTCTGCTAAAATCTATTTATATATTTATCAACTATTTTTTTATATGTTGCGTATTTAATTTATTTGAATTTTAAGTTATATCATGTAAAAATATTGAGTAATTAGCAAATAAATTGAAATAATTAAAGTAGATCTGCCATTTCATACATGCACCATCGGTTATTATAATTTTTTTTTGATGCTTTATTGAATATTCTGTTCTATAAAATATTGTAGGTATCAAGACCATTATATTAAATTTTTCTTCAAGTTCTACAGGATCACACTGCAAATCTTCTTGATTTGAAGATTGAGTTACATTCATAAACAATCAAGGAAACTCTAACCATCCATGAAAAAGAAAACAAGGAAAAACCTAGAGTAATGGAAATTAAGTAAAAAATATGTTTTAAGGTTATGTAAATAAAAATTATCGAAATCGAAATGCTATCGAAACTGAAACAATAAAAAAATAATAGTTTTTTGGAAGAACAAGAACGAAATAATAATTACAAGAAGAAAAAAAATCAACTCATCGGCAACGACGCCAAAAATGTGTTGTGCTGTCACAGGCAACTAAAAAATAAAACCTAAACTCGTAAAAATTTATGTAGTAGTGTGAGTATGGATTGTTCCTACAGGGAGTATCTAGTCTAGTTTATGCTATATGAATAAAAGGGACCGAGGGTTTGGAATTTAACATAAATAATTTCAAATAACACAGCTAAAGAATAATTAAAATTAAAGTATTAAAATCAATCAAGAAGAGAAAAATCCTCAGACTAAGTCAACATTTACCATTGAAGTTTTACAACTGATCATTAATGTAAATATATATATCAATTCACATCTTGAATATTCACCATTGGAATTATTTTCCTATCTTTCCTAAGTCGTAGTCAATTAGAAAACAAGCGATCTAATTAACTCTAACTAATAAACAACATGAGACAAGCGCTAACGTTTAATTAAGTGGCGACCTTAAGAATTAGAGAGATCGATGAAGCTAAACAACACAATCATAAGTGATTGTATCTAATTTAGTCACGTGTTCTTCCTAAAGTTTAATAATTTCTGATGTAGCAAATCATTAAATCTTAGTTGCTTCCTAAGTTGAATGAATCAAACAATTACAGATTTGATATCTAACCTAGCAGTAGATTTCAATGAATAATAAACTAGTAGGCCTTCTAGCAATCAAACTACACAATCATGAGATTAATCATAGAAGAATATTAGATACCCAAAGTATAAATTAAACTACTAAATAAATTAGATCTCACAGTTGTATTGATCCCAGATGTTTAATTTCCTTCGACCAAGCGCAAAAGTCTAGCCACACATGGCAATTATAAAAACTTAAATAAGAATTTTTTTTTATTTTTTTTTAACTAATGAGGGTTTTAGGCCTCATTTATATGAGAATCATGTTCTAAGCTAATCCTAGTGATATGGTTTTAGAAAGCTCAAATCCAAAAAAGGAATGGAAAAGGCTTAAAAACGGAAATCTGCGTTCAAATCCCGTAATTTGTGTTTGAATGCCCTTCAAATGCAACTCGCACGTCCAGTTACTGCCTCGGTTCGTTCGAACCTCCATCGCACGCTCATCAAACGTGAAGCTACTGCCTCGGGGCGTTAGAACGCTCCTATGAATGTCACTCGCATATTTTCTATGTACGGTTTGGTTCTGAAGAGAAACTTAAAAAACTTGTAACTTTCTCTTCCATTAACCAAATCATGCGTTCTTTATATGCACACGATCATCTTTGAGCCTACTTTCCATTTCCATTGACTCATGTCAATTGGTTCCCGGAGGAGAGAGTTATGCCCATATTATATAGCATCATCGAAACTGTCCAATAATCGCCCAAATAGCCTTGTTTGTGTTTAAAGCCATTAATTGCATCATAAAACAAATATGAAAATAAGGTGGGAAATATTTTGGAGTCCATCTTAAAAGCCATTGAAACGAGTAGAGCAAAAACATAGAAGACATGTAAAATCAGACATTCAATTCAGCAGCTTCTTCAACTTAGCTTCAAAGCATTTAACCTTCCTTATATATATCATGTTCATGGACATTTGTAATGTCAAAAATAACACCCTCCATCACTTACTTTCTTCTTTCCTCACACAAAAACTGTAACACCCCGGTTATTCATGGCATGTCTAGTATAATAAATTCAACTTACGTGATATGTCGTTATGCTTATAATCATGTGTTAATAGGTAAGAAACCTTAGAAATCCAACCCAGAGGTTTGGGATAAATCTTCAATTTCAACACTTTCTTTTTCACCTTAACTGAGTCATAGGTAAATTTTAGTGTTTTGGCCCTAACCTTTGCTCCTGATGCCCGATTTCAATGTGCTTTAAATGGTCGAAAAGCTTAAACCGAGATCTACAACTTACATGTTTAGAAGTTTTCAAATTTCAAATAGAACTAGGTCGAAAATGCATGTTTTGTCAAGATGAATAATGAATTTCAGGAATAATCCATATTTTTGAAATGTGCTTAGATTAAATAATTAGTTTAATTCCTAAATATCTCATTTTGTTAGGTAAGGATGTCATTGTTCATCTCCTTCTCAGAAGACACGATTTCTCTCCCTCCCTCTCTCGAAATTGCCTCTACCTTGCTCATTTCTTCACGCAATTGTTGAACAAAAAAAAGGAAGCTTTCTCTTCTTAACTCAAGTAGGTAAGCTCTTTCTCACTCTTTTCTTCTTAAGTTTAAACTTAAGCTTTAATGTTCTTTATTTTTTTAGTTTTGTAACCATGAAGGAATTGAATTCATTTGGTTCCATTTGGCATGAATGATGATTCCAGGGTAAAGATTTAGGGATTTGATGATGGTAATTCATGTAATAAGCCTTGATTGGATCAAAATCTTCAAACCCTTAAATTATGTCTCCATGGCCGACCACTACATAAGGAGAAAAGGGTTTTGATTTTCTCTTTTTATTTGATTGGGTGTGAAACTCATGTTATATGTATGTGATGATGATGTATATGGTTGTGTTGTTTGAGAAAAATTTAAAGGAAGAAAACTGGTATATGGCTGATCATGAGGGATTGAGAAGATGATTGATTTGTATCATTTGGTGTATTAACAACCGTTATATGCAATGTTAACATATGGAATAATAATGAGATTCATGGAACCTTACAGTTGAGCATTAGGGAAAAAGTGGTATTGCCTAGAGAAGGGATTTGGTTACTTGAATTTGCTTAATGTTGATGTACTTCAGTAGTTATATAAATGATAAATCATGATTTGGTCGTGAGATTATGAATCCATGTAATCTTGGTAGTTGGGAACATGGCTAATGTAACTTAGAGGAAGGGGAATGGATGTTCATATGATTTGATAATTTATTTGCATGATTTTAGTGGCTAATGCAATGATAATAATCACTTGAATGTTGTTATTAATAAACATGGCATATTGTTGATGAGTGGTAAATGTATCACTATTTCCCACTTATTTGACCTAATATTTTATGTAGTTTCTTGATTTTTGTGAATATTTTGATGTGTTTTGTGTTATTTTATAGATAAATAAAGTTTCAGGACATTCTGGAGGTTATTTGGGGATAAAACAGGGAAAAATAGACAAAAGGGCAAAATCATCTTTTGGCGGGTCGCAACGAGCAAGCCTTCTGCATTGCGACGCCTAACGATGCGCCGCTCCATGCTAACATGCACCGGGGACACGTGTCAGAATCTGAGAAGTTTGACTTTGCTAACGTGCCACGTGTCAACATCACAGCTCATCTGCTAACGTGCGACGTGCCATGTGTCATCATCATATGGTGCTGACAATCACCATCGCCACGTGTCACCCCACGTGTCAGCCACGTCATCGTCATGTCAGCAAAAGACCGAGTCAACTTTGCCACGTCACCGCCACATCATCATCAGCCAATCATAGTGCGCCACGTGTCACAATCCTACGGTGTCGACAATCGCTATCACCCCGTGTCGCCACGTCATTGCCACGTCAGCTCAATTATTGAATTAATCATCCAAAATGCCATGTCATCGGATAAGAATTTCAGAGGAACCAATCAGAACGTGACACGTGTTGTGTCGCGACGCATGATCCTTGCGCGTCGCGACACGGAGAGCCTATCGACGCCTATAAATTTAGCTCCAGAATTCAGTTTCAGATGTACCTTCCTCTCTGAATTCTCTGATGTAAATAGGGAGTTTTATATCTAGTTTATTTTAATTTCAGTTTTGTAATTAATTTTAATTACTTTCTGTAATAATAATTTACTTTATTTATTTTTTCAGTTTTTACTATTCAACATGAGGAGGTAACTTCCCCCTGCTATGGTGAAAGGTAAAACTTTTATTACTGCTATTTAGATTAATCTCCCTTAATTATAATATATTCACTATTTAAAATTTGACTTAACAATGATACCGCTATATTGGTCGATTGGTAATAAATTATAAACTGGTTTTAACCTGACTAAGCATGGATACCGCCTGGTTGGTCGGTTGGTAATTATCGCCTATATGGCTGGTTTATGGACAAATTGTGATACCGCCTTTATGGTCCGTTGGACTTAATCTGACTTAATCAGGATACCGCCTATATGGCTAGTTGGTAATATAACATAAGTTAATATATTATATTAAGAGAGATATCTAAAATAGTAGTGATAAAAGTGGAACCTTTTACTCTAGCATTTTCTTTTATTTATTTACTTTCCAGCATTTTATTTTCAGCATTTTATTTTATGTCTTTTATTTTTAAGTTTTTACTAGCCTTAGATATTTGTCGTAGCTAAGCCCGTTATCTGGGGTTGTGATGAAATCTAATATCACCGGTTTAATAAGGGATTATTTTATAGTTTTGCTAATTTAAAGGTTTACTTATTAAGTCTTAAGCTTATTGCATCTTTTTAACTGGCCATTAATAAGATTGATCTGGTAAATCTAAAATAAACTTGACAAAGGAATTTTAGGTTTCAGCCTTAGACTTAGTAGTCTACGATCTTCCTTGAGGATAGATAACCCTTTAATAGATTTCCTTACATGATAGACATATACCTGTCGGGCGGGGGTAGCCACAATTGGAACTTAATCTTAATGAATCCGGGTAATTTGGTTGACATAGACATATGGTTCAATTGGGTTATACTGGGTATTTGCATTTAACCATCGACAAGGCTTTTGCATAATTTCGTGTTCCAGGTTAATAAACCGATATATTACACAAACATGAAATAACCACTTCATCTTTTAAAAGATATTGGAAAGATTCACACCCTGGATAGTTTCTTAATATTGAATTTTATTTAATTTAGTTTGTGAGCAATTTTATTTACTTGTTTTTAAGTTTAAATCATCACATTTCAAATCAATCAATCAATCTTTTAGATACTAGTAATCATTTGACCTCATAAAATTAATAGATTAGATATTAAGTCATCGTGGGATCGATACTTTTTATACTACTTGAACGATACGTGCGCTTGCGTTATACACGTGTGAAAGCACCGGTCAATTGTTAAGGCCTATAGGGGGTGGTGTTGCTAATAAAGAGAAAGGAACTGAGCCTCACATTAATGACAAGATCATAATACATACTAAATGTATGGTTAGCTAGTTTGTACATGTGCAATGATCGACTTCATGATTGATTATTATTATGTATTAAGATTAAGTCATGGTGTTAAACTCATGATTTACACTTTAGTTTCAAGTCGATTTCTATAAAATGGTTTAGGTTATGTTTTAAATCTATGTTTTAAGTATATGTTTGAGTTTAGAATTGATAAACATTTGTAAGTATGTCTTTTAGATATATGGATTATGTATATATTTTATGAATAAAAATTTACGCATACGCTTCATGGCTATGATTTGTGTATATGTTTTATGTTTTGATTCAAGTACATGCTAAATATTAACAAAATAGGTTACAAGTTTTAAGTGTATTAAAATTGATGATATTTACGAAAAGTGAATAAGGTATGAATAATTAGATCATGTAAGTTATGTGTAGGATTCATGATTTATCGATGATAAATGTTATAATCATATTATGCAATTAAACTTATGAATCAATCTGTAACTTCAACATGCTTTTTATGCATGATATATGTTCAAGTGCTCAGAACAAGTTGTAAAAAGATGAGTTATGGATAGGTTTATAAAGGTGAATTAAATATGGATTACCTATGTATGTTTTATGTCAGATGATTCAAGAATAAACATTATGTTTTAGTTCATATTTTACATGGTCATAGTTCACAGATGTAGTTTATAGTCCATGTTTATAGTTATAATTTAAGAATATCTTTCATGTTACGACACTCGTATGTTCTTAGTTATAACATAAGTATATTTTTCATGTTACATTCATGTCATGATTTTAGGATCCAGGTAAAGTTTATATTAGATTCTTAGCCACCAAAGATTTGTGTAATATCCCAAATTTTTCGGAGTAGTTCTAAAATATTTCCAAATTAAAGTGAAAGATTTGGAATGAGATGGTATTCAAAAATCAGAGTTAATGTGTTGTAAAATAGAACGGAATATTTCAAAGTGAAGCTTCATCGCGTTGGGAAATACGTGGTTCCGAGAACCAGTTATACGATTCTTGTTTACATCATTCTACGCGTAAAATATTATTGGTTCGGCTATAAATGTAGCAAATGAACTCTGATTAAGTTGATTAGTGAACCATTGGACTCATTTTTCTAAGACAAACAACTTTCTTGTTGAATACTTTTTGAAATTTCGAGCAAAAGGGCCACAAATTTGCCTAAATCCAAATCATCCATAAAGAGGACCAAAGTGCAACTTTCGTAAGGACCATGTTGCAATTTTTGAAAACTTTAATATAAAGCCCATAAATTTTCGTATTTTACTATCTAGCCCGAAAAAGACCTAACACCCCCAACAGTGCACACACACGTTTACCTGAGGATAAGCGGTGGCTGGCAGTGGGTGGCCTTCCGGCCATGTGCGAGGGCGTCATTGGGTGCGTCGGGCCACAAAAAGCTTGTTGGTGGTTGGCAATCATTGGAAAAGTCACGCACTACGACACTGCAAGGAGAAGAAAAAATGACAGTTTTGAGGTCGATCCGGCTTATTCGAGCACCTCCACCGGTCGATCCATACCAAATTGAAGCTCTCGGAGAGTAATACAAGATGACAGTGATGATTTTTCTGATCTGTGCTCGATTGCACGTAAAATAAGGGGAAAAGAGGTGATGAATAGTAACCTTCATATGAATAGTAAATCCAATTTGAATTTTGTCGATTCCAATGCGTTCGTGGGATCATTTGGAGTCCGTATATACCTTCAAAATCTCGGTAAGACCTCCCGGTAAAAATCCACTAATTTCAAGTTTTTCATTAAATAATCGGATGTATCCAGAAGCTTCGTAGCATTGATTTTTGGAATAAATTGAATTGTTTAAGTATTAGTATATTAAATATGAGCATTTGGTAGAATCTGAGTGAAAACGAAATGAGTGTGATAGATCCCATAGAATATGCAAGTTTTCGGTAAAAGTGGATTTTTGCGTATAAAGATATATTTTGATTTTAACGATGATTAAGAGTTATATATGATATTATGAATATGTTTGGATAAATCCTGGTAGGTTCAGAGGGTTCGGGACCATTCCATAGCGTTTGTGAAAAAAATTTCGGAAGATTTTCTAAAAATACGTAAACCGAGAATTTAAATTAACTGACCACTTGAGTTAGTTTATAATGATGTTTTAAGATTACTGAAACTAAGATCATTGAAATCAAACTTGATTTGGTTGTTCTGGAAAGATTCGAAATTTATCATAGTTAAGTCAAGAATCTTATAAAGTTACGATTTTGACGATATTTTTCCATTTATTTTGGCAGATTTGATTAGGACATGGAGTGCTCACGAAGCCAGGTATGTAACTTATGCGATGAGTGCTTGAATAATTTATTGGTGTTTTAAATATATATGATTGAAGTATTTAGGTTAAGACGAGAATAGATAAGATATATTCTTGAAAATATAGTTCGAGGTTACACATGCTAAGGATAAACGACCACCACAGGTATGGAACTTTTTTACTGATATGATATAAATAAGGTATAAAATGAACTCAATGTTTGTGTGATGTATGGATGTATGAAAGTGTAAGAATCGGTAACGATATGTATATGTTATGTAAATGTATGAGTATGTAAAAGTATATGTATAAGCATGTATAAGTTTATGAACATGTATACGTATATGCATATGATGTTAAGATATGTATAGGTTGGGTATATGGAATCGGTAAATGGAACAAATCACGTTTTCTAAATTGGTATAAGCTAAGCTCTTTAAATGGATAAAGTACGTGTTCGAATGGATACATTTATGAATGAATATTTCTGATAAGAATTCTGGAGATAGAGTGCATTTGATTGAAAAGTAAAAGATAGGAAGATTGTTAAAGGCTATGTTATCGAAATTCAAAGTGATAAATATGTTAATATGTTTGATGTATATACGTATGTATAACATATGATAAATAATGTTTGACATGTATGTGAGATTGTGTCACGTGATACGTGTGCACGTGTGTATGTTAATTAGTTGATAATCTCGTGTTATAGTAGTCGGGCTGGTTAGGAATCCGTTCAGACGACATTCATCTCATACCTATTCTAAAATAGGTAATGAGTCCCATACGAGCATTGTATGCATAAGCCAGTCTTATATGTGTGTTGTTTGATTATATGTTTTGTGATCAATTGGTTGTTATGTGTGTTTCATGGTTGGTTGAACGATGATTGTATGTATATCTGAGTGTATGTACATGTATGATAGAACTCGTAAAATCTACAGATAGTGTATGTTTATGTTTATGTGAAGTGAATGAATGATTTGAAAACTGATGTGAATATCAGATTTTTTAAAGCGTGTTTGATAAGTTATATTGGTACAAATGTATGTGTAAGAATCCTGAAAGTATATTTGCATGAATATAAGAGAAATGTGATATGGTATGTGTAAATACATATGAATCCCGAATGTAAAACTATTGTAAGTTTATCATGATTAATGTAAGTTAAAGAAAGTTTGTTTTAGTATAAAAGATAGTTTATAATCGAATAGAAGGAAGTTTATTGGATTTTCCGATTTGATGATATTTCAAACATGGATATTTATGATAAAAGTATATATGTATGATTTCACGTTTCATGTGATTAAAGTGAATTTGATATTAAACGATATACTTTATGGTATTCGAGTTTTGCTTTGCATGCTTAGGATGTTTTGGCTTTTAGAATGGCACATATATACGTAAATAGATATGAGGATTTGCATATGTAATAGATAAAAGGGTTAGTTAAATATTGATAAAGCTGAATTTGTAACTTGGTAATGTTGAAAGTTTCTAGTATGGTTGACTTTGTGTTTTGTTGGTTGCATGAGCATGGTTACTTACTGAGTTTTTATAACTCACACCAAACCAGTTTGCTAGTTTTATAGGTTGGCTTCCAGATGGGTCAACCATTTCAACTTTGGATGTCATGCTCGAGACGCGGATCACCCATGCGGCAGACACCCTCGCAACTGTCATGGGAGAAGTTTTAGATATTTATGATATTTGATTTATTATTTTTTTGCGTGTTGAGCACGCCGTTTGTATTAAGTAATAATTCGATTGCTTATGATGTTGTGGGCATAGGGCCCTTGAATGTTGATAGATGATATGGGCACAGAGCCCTTAGGTGGTGAATTTGATGTGTTGGTGTGGACCTGAGGTCTATTTTGATATATGATGTTTGTTTCAAGTTTTCTTTGATGTTAGACTGAGATCCAGGTTGTCCAGTTTTAGGATACATCATTCCAGATTTTTTATAAATTTAGAGGCTTATGGAGATGGGTTAAACCTATCTCCTACTGGTAGCATCCTGCCTCTGGCGGGGTGTTACAGTTCAGGATGGTTCTAACCACGGATTTGGATGGCTTGGTATAATCGTATATAAGTTTCATATTATAGAATGAATATTTAGTTAGAATCATTTCCTTGATGTTCTTGGTTAAGTCTAGACAAGTCACGTTATAAGTGTAGGTATAAATAGCAGAGTAGGTATAATAGCTTAAGTTAGACATGTTGGGGTGAATGTGGAACTCATAGGGTTAGATCGGTGTCTCACGCAGCGAAAACAGTCATAACCCATGTATATAGAGTATGGGTGTATTTTTAAATAATTTAATGGAATACTATTTCTGGATCAAATAAGAGCTCGAAAACTCTGAAACGGAGAATGGAAATTTCAGCGCGAGCGGGCATTGAGACGCACATTGTGCGTACATTACGACTCACAAGTGCGAGAGCATCATCTTTCGACGCGTCGTGATGCCCAAATACGAGAGGGCATTGTTGCGTCGTGTAGGCGTGCATATTGCCATGTCCAAATCTCTGAGTTCTGCGTATCGTGTTGCCAAAGATTACACGTGACGACGAGCTCCTACTGAAAATGTTTTAGATAGCACTTTCAACTTTAATCCAATCCAAATCACTTTCAACTTTCTTCAAACAGTTCCATACACCCAAAATCTAATTTTAACATCAAAACCATCATCAACACACAAGTTATAGAACTAAATCATGTTTATCAAAATAAAACACAAATGCATTCAAAATACATATATGCATAAATTTTGAATCTAAAATATAAACTAAACAAGAATCTCATAAAGATGCAACCCATGAACAATTCTAGGTCACTCAAAGGTGGTCAAGTGATTTTATAATGGTAGTCATAGCTCCAAGCTTTCATCTAGCGTTCTAAACATCAATTGTGTCTTATGTCTAACATACACAAATTTGACCTAGTCACAAGCATATTGTGTTTATATTTCCAAAGTATCTAAACAAAAATGTCTAACCATGTTCCGATTTTTCAAGCTATATTATTATGCATTAAATACATAATACATCAAAAAATATTTCATTAATGATCTCAAATCATTAATAAAACCATAGTTTATTGGAGAACATAAAAAATTACCTAGCTAACTTGGATGAAATATTAAATCTTCTAAGTTAAAATGTAGAGAACTTCCAAAGATTCTCTCACATGTGTTCTCTCTTGGTTGAAACTTATCAACAAAAATACACAGGCTTATCTTTTATAATCAAGCTTTGAATTTTTTAATTAATAAATGTTTTAATCAACTTTTTGGTGGGCTTAATCTAATTTGTCTAGATATGTATATTAGGTGTAATCATATCAACTTTCTTTAATCACTTGATTAATCCAATTGAATCAAGCCAAAAGTCTAACCACTTGATTAATCCAATTAAATCAAGACAAATACACCTATAATTATATGTTTTATAATTACCAAAATATCTTCCAACTGTAGAGATATTTATGAAATTACAACAAGCCATTGTATGATTAATCCCAATTGGTCTAGTAAATAATTAATGTTATCCAAAAATACTTAATTAATTTGATTGATAATTAAAATATAAAATATTATTTATTATAAAACATAATCGTCTACCTGAGTGCTCAACGAGTACACTTCATATTGTTGGACTCTCTAAGTCTAGACACGTTCGTCATATAAGCATATCTCATATGTACGCAATTCGACAACCTCTGAAATTATGAAGAACACGAACGACCTTTATAATTTATACAAGTCGAGGTCATCACATATGTTTAACTATCCCTCCGTCATAGGCTATCCGAGTTATGCTTATGAAACATAGATTACACCATCAAGTTTCCAAGACGCACATCTCATATTGTCGACATTTTTTATGTATATGCGATCAACCATAGGTGATTGGATTTGGCCAAAGTCTAAAGAATCATGACTCACTAACATGAATACCATAACCCATTATGGTACACATACGAGCTGACGAATCCTATTTTGATACACACTTGATTAACGAGTGCATCGGTCCACACCTAACAAACATCAAGCGGTCAGACCATGAAAGGTATCTGACATACATGACATCAAAGTGTGGAGGGTCACACAAAAAATCAGTGCTATCCTATAGTCAAAGGATCACATATACTACTCGACTTGAAGAGATTTCTATTGACGGTGGTGTGTACTTCCAACTATTCGGAATTACATGTGAGTCATTCAATATTCGCTCCAATAAATACCACATGTCTATATGAGCTACCCTTGATCATGGTCTATTGGGTTAGATCAGTGGAACTCCAATTCCAATATACGACAAGTGCTAGTCATCTAGGTTATAGGAATCTGACCGTATTCCAAAACCAATGACTAGGAATATATACTTTAAGAATAATTTATAATAGCAATATTATCCCAATGACATATCATCCAGTGTACAATATTACTACGTGACTATTCTAACATCGGTCTCATTCTCATATATATATATATTAAACTAATATGAATTAAGAGATAATGACATAATAATTACCAATAACAAACTGAAATGAAAATGTAGTTATTTTATTAATAAATAATAACATATAATGTAAAATACATTATCCAGATTGGCCCTCCAAGCACCAACTCCAAAAAAATTCCACTTGCGTAGTGCCAATCCGGATGGTATTGAAGTCTCATTTACTTCACATACTTATCGATTTACTTTGGAGGTAAGGTCTTAGTAAGCGAGTCTGTTATGTTGTCTTGTCCTAGAACGTTCAAGACCAATATCTCTTTTCAATCAATAATTTCTTTAATCATGCGATATTTTATTTCCACGTGTTTAAATTTGTAATGCGTCCTTGGCTCTTTAGCCTGCACAATGGCTCCGCTATTCTCACAGTAAAGTGGGATCAGATCCGTAATACTAGACACAATATCAAGTTTTGTGATAAAATTTCTAATCCAAACAGTTTCTTTAGTAGCTTCCGAGGCCGTTATAAATTCCATCTCAGTGGTGGAATCAGCTGTAGAGAGTTATTTTGAACATCGCCAATTAACTACAGCACCATTAAAGATAAATATATATCCAGATGTAGACTTTCTATCAGCAGGATCTCCCTAAAAATCAAAGTCTGTATATCCCTTAAGTTATAGCTCATTGTCTCCATAAATTAGAAACTTATCATTAGTACCCTTAGTGTACTTCAGGATATGTGTCACAGATTTTTAATATTCATTACTCAGATAAAATTGATATGGGCTAGTCATACTAACGCCGAAACTGATATCGGGTCTTGTACATAGCATAACATAGCATGCATAATACTTCCAATATACGAAGTATATATCAAGTTGGACAATTTAACTCTTTCTTCCTCACTATGAGGTGTCATTTTCTTTGAAAGATGTATGTCGTATCGAAATGGAATATTTAATGCCTTGCAATTGGTAAAACCATACATTTCTAACATTTTATCTAGGTATGTGGATTGCGACAATGCTATCAGCTTCCTTATCTATCCTGGTATAGCCTTATACTCAGTATATAGGAAGTTTCACCCATATCTTTAATGGAGAAGTTCTCGCAATGGTAGGCTTTCATACTTTGCATCAATCCCATATCATTTCCAATGATAAAGATATCGTATACATATAAAATAAGGAATACTATCATGCTCCCACAAACTTTATTATAAACACACATTTCTTCTTTATTCTTAATGAATCCAAATAATCTAATTATCTCATCAAAATGATGATTCCAGCTCCAGGATGTCTGTTTAAGTCTATAAATGGACTTCTTCAGCTTACAACCCAAGTTTGAAGTCTCACTGGATACAAAATCCTCTGGTTTTTCCATATAAATATCCTCATCGAGGAATCCATTTAGGAACATAGTTTTAACATCAATTTACTATATCTCATAATCATGATATGCAGTAATGGCTAACAATATCCTAATAGTTTTAGCATAGGGATTGGCGAAAATGTTTCCTCATAGTCAATCCCAGGACGTTGAGTGTAACCTTTCGCTACCAATGGGCCTTAAAGGTTTACATATTTCCATCGACCCATAGTTTCTTTGATAAACCCATTTACAACCAATAGGTTTAACACCTTCAGGAAGCTCAACCAAGTCCCAGACTTGATTGTCATGCATAGAATCTATTTTGGATTTCATGGCTTCTTGCCATTTCCCGAATCAATATCCAATTTCTTCTCTTTTTACATAGTCGGGTCTGTCTCCTCCAAGAGGAGAACATAAAGACTCGAATCTAATGTTAAAAATAGTCTATTTGGAGGCCTTGACGCTCTATTCGAATTACATAGAAAATGTGTCGAAGATCCTTCACCCATTTAGATCTCTGGTTCCATCTCACATTTCTCTAAGTTAGGATCGAACTCATCGAGTTCAATCTTTCTACAATTCTCAATTTCTCTCAAAAACATATTTTCAAGAAAATTGGAAAAACAAGCAACAAATATATTTCGTTGGTCGGAATCGTAGAATTGATATTGCAAAGAATTATTAGGATATCAAATGAACATGTATTTACACCCCATGGGTGCTAGTTTATCCCGCTGTGCAACTCTAACCTACGCGGGACAACCCCAAATAAAGCGGATAAACAACTTTGGATGGAACTTTATTATGTATTGGACATCAGTAAGTAAAGTATAACCCCAAAGATAATATGGAAGATCGGTGTAGCTCATCATAGACCGTACCATATCAAATAAAGTATGATTTCTTCGCTCAGACACATCATTGTGTTGAGGAGTTCCTGGTGGGCTATATTAGGCGAGAATCTCATTATCTCTTAAATAACATCTGAATACGTCACTCATGTATTCACCACATCGATCTGATACAAGGCACTTGATGAATTTCCCAGTTTATTTTTCTATTTCATTTCGAAATATTTTGAACTTTTCAATTGTTTCCGATTTATGTCTCATCACATAGACATAACCAAATTATGACTTATCATCTTTGAAAGTCATGAAGTATGTGGAACCATCATGAGCGACATGATTTAATGGACCCCACACATCACTGTCTATCTCTAATATTTCATAAGCACGGTGTCAAACATCGAGAAATGAGGTATTTGTTATTTTTCCTTAGATACATGACTAACAAAGCGGTTAAGGATCTAAAGTAAGATTTTCAGTCAAACCATCTTTAACCAATTTTGATAGATGCCTAACACCATTGTGGCCCAATCTCAAATGCCATAATTCAGTATTATTTAATTTAGATCTTTTATTTCTATTTTCCTCTATAATGAAGACATCTCGATCTGTTTCCAAAATATAATGAATGTTAATAAAGAACATTGACATATTAGATATTTGTCTTTATTATACAAACGTAAAGTATCATCTTTAATGTTTACAATATATCTCTTTCTATCCAATATCGGTAATGATATAATTCGTCTAATTAGAGAGGGTACATAGTAACAGTCATGTAAAATAATTTTACATCCATTATGGAGACCTAAAACAATTGTTCCTATTGCTTTGACATCCAATGTCTCGCCATTGCCAAATCTAAGCTGGATCTCCCCTCTGTTAAGCCTTTTTAACCCTCATGACCTGCATGGAGTTGTAATTATGAGTAAGACTGTCGGTATCTAACAACTAAATATTTTTTGTAATTTATACATTTTAATTCTTACATTTACGTCGAATAACTAAATCGATGCTAAAATTCCAGCATTTAGCGTCGATTAACTTATTTTGACGCTAAATGTAAGACTTTTAGCGTCAATTTAGTTGTTCGACGCTAAATTTTAGACTTTTAGCATCGATTTAGTTGTTCGACGCTAAATGTTAGACTTAATAATAATAATAATATGATAATAATAATATTAATAATAACAAAAACAACCATTCAACCATGATATAATAATAATTCAAAACAACAACAACAATCATTCATCCATGATGATAATAATTCAAAACAACGACAACCATCCAATATAATAATAAAATTATTCATCAATCACATCATATAGATGATTCTTGACTGCACTCGAACTCATCTTCAGTTTCAAATTCTTCTTCATTTGCTGCTTCTACGCTAACTTGAGAATGAGGAATTATCTCAACATATGTATTTTCTCGAGTTAACATGATATTTTCAGGAACGGTGACATTTGGTAAATGAAATATATGTTCAGGAACTTCAAAGTTGTCAGAGACTTATTGTGCTTCATTTGAAATTTCAACACTATCTTCTCATGCGTGTCCCAAATGCCCATATATTGTAACTTTTCTACCACCATCCATCCATTTCCTAGCTTTGGATCGGATAAATATATCAACAGACCGTGCTGGGTACAAAAAATATATGGATCACTATTGTACCAATAACGTTGAACATTAATTGATGTTAGATGATTACTAACTTGAATTCTCATCTTTCTGGCATTTGTGTCAAACCACTTGCATTCGAATAGTACAATACGTCGTCTGGGTCTGTATATCAACTCAATGACTGATTGCAACACTCCGTAGAAGTCAACAAATCTGAGCTGTGTTCTTCTGGGACTACAATTTCATTTGAAATTTCAACACTATCTTTCTCCTGCCTGTCCCAAATGCCCCTATATTGTAACTTTTCTACCACCATCCATCCATTTCCTAGCTTTGGATCAGATAAATATATCACAGACCGTGCTTGGGTACAAAAAATATATGGATCATTATTGTACCAATAACGTTGAACATTAATTGATGTTAGATGATTACTAACTTGAATTCTCATCTTTCTGGCATTTGTGTCAAACCACTTGCATTCGAATAGTACAATCCATTGTCTGGGTCTGTATATCAACTCAATGACTGATTGCAACACTCCGTAGAAGTCAATAATATCTGAGCTGTGTTCTTCTGGGACTACAATTCCATAATTCTGAGTGACATGTGAAACATCTCGCTGCTCGATATGAAATATAACTTCGTTCACAATGCATCCACTGTATTCGTAAGCCTACTTTTGATGCCCACATGCCAATGAAACTAACGAAGAGGACGAGTCAGGTTGACCATTTTGCACTTGGTTGTTTATCTAACACATGATAATATTTATGTGTTAATATAACAAACTTAAATATTTACTGTTAGGATAAAAATAAATAGACAATGTTAGGGCTTATAGTTGCCTCAAACCATTTAGGAAATTCTTTTTTGTGTCTTCCATCAACATTGTGGTCACCACCACATTGTAGCATGGTAATATGTTGCCTACAAAAATGAGTTACGTTGATGTAAGATAATAAAAATACACTTATGCACCTACAATACTTCGTTAAGTACGGTTGCACTTCATCGCAATTACTCAATATAAACCAATGCGCACGTTGAGCTTCCTCAAATGTTAGTAATTTGACACCTACTGCTCTAAACGGTCTGCAATTTTGACGGAACACTGTGATATCTTACTGATTACTTGCATCTCCATCATAGTTTCGTGGCCGATGATTAAAATGAGTTTCAATATTATGCATGTACATCGAACAAAATATTATTACCTCACTTATTAAAACAGCCTCTACTATTGACCCTTCAGGCCTCACCTTGTTTTTCACATATTGTTTGTAATGTCCCAAAACCCTGCAGATATGATAATAAATTGCATTAATAATAAATTTAATGCAAAATCAAATTTAAGAATGTAATATTTAAAATTGTATAGTACCATTCAATGGGATACATCCATATGTAATGGACAGAACCTGCCTTCCTAGCTTTGGAAGATAAATGCACGGCCAGATGTACCATCACATCAAAAAAAGAGGGTGGCAATATTCGCTCCATCTTGTACAGGATTATCACGATTCCTCCCTTAAGTTTGTCAATAACAGATGTGGTTAATATCCTCTGACATAATTGTTTAAAGAAGCCACATAGATCAAGTACAACGTCGCATACATTGAGTGGCAGATAAGGTCGAATGCCAACAGGAAGGAGAATCTCCAGAAGCACATGACAGTCGTGACTCTTTTAAACCCCGTTATTGTATCATCTTTGACCCAACGTCCAATATTCGATGCATAATCATCATGAAATTTAACCATTTTCAGCCAATCATAGAATGATTCTCTCTCTGATTGAGTTATTACGTAACTAGCAGGTGACTTAATAAGACCTCGAACAGTGACATGTAAATGCAATTCACTGTGAATTCTAAGATATTGTAGGTCCAATCTAGCATTTACAGTGTCTTTCATCTTTCACGGAATATTGAAGAGTGTGCCCACTAAACTCTCGTATATGTTTTTTTTTCTATATGTATTACATCCAAATTATGTCGCAGACTCAGACTCCCCCAATATTGTAACTCAAAGAAAATACAATTTCATGTCCAATTCAACTCATCAGGTTGACGTTTTCGATTTTTATCTCTATTATTAGGATGTTTCCCTGGTGTGTTGTCTCTGAGATGTTGATGTTGGTAAAGTATGTAGAATCCAGACAATAGACTGGGCATGCTCTGAGGTTCTTGTTGACTGTTGAATAATTTACTTCTCCGCCAAGGATGACTCAACTCAAGAAATTTCATGTCCCATGTGTATCCTATTTTATTCCGTAATCGAAGGTATTTGACCCGCACAAACTGGACATGCCATGTATCCCTTAGTGCTCCATCCAGATAATGAACCATAAGTTGGAAAATCATTAATGGTCCATAATAATGCAGCATGCATATGAAAATAATGCTCCAAAGCTGCATCATAGGTATGCACACCCACATTCCATAATGTTTGTAACTCTTCGATCAATTGTCTCAAGTAAATGTTCATATCTTTACCAGGGGAACATGGACCAGGGATAAACAATGACATAAACATGAACGGATCCTTAATATATTTCCATGGAGGTAAGTTATATGGAATAACAATAACGGCCCACATGCTGTAAGAGTTGTACATATTCCCAAACGGGTTAAAACCATCAGAGGCGAGACCTAACCTGACATTACATGGGTCCTCAGCGAAACGGGGTACATGTCATCAAATTCCTTCCACTCGGTTCCATCCACAGGATGTCTGAGTATACCCTCCGCATCGATCCTCTTTTCATGATGCCACATAATGTCAGTCGCTGTGTGTGTGACATGAACAACCTCTGCAGCCTGGGCATTAATGGGAAATATTGTAATATCTTTTGAGGCACTTTCTTCCCCATACCACGGACTTTGTACCGACTTTCACCACATATCAGACAATATTCAATTGATTCATACTCGGCACGAATAATACGTAGTCATACTTACAAGCATGAATGGATTCATACCCCATTCCCAGATCACGTAATATTTTCTTTGCCTCGTAATATGACTTAGGCGATCGCTTCCAACCGGTAACATTTGCCTCAGTAAGTCTAGCATCATATCAATAATTTTGTTGGTCATTCTGTTGATCACTTTAATGTGTAATAATTTCATAACAAAAATTCAAGATCGACATTCCAGGACCTTCAAATGGAATTTTTTTGCCTCATCAAGTAGTTCACTAAATAAATTTTGATCATTTCCACCTAACACTGGTATGTCACCACTAACACTATGACCAAGTTTTGGACCTTGTAAGTCATGCAAAGCATCAATTATCTCATCGTTTGCAGGTTGATTGTAACTATTACTCCCTTCACTAGAATCAATAAACCGTGATTGAGAATTATACTGCTCACCGTGATAAATCTAAGTACAGTAAGTTGGTGATATTCCCGGCATGTATAAATGATTAGGAACTTCATCTAACCTGTTCCTTTTCCTATTCAAACAATTTGTACGTGGACACCAAACACGACCTTCTGCATCAATGTGTTGCTTCACCGATTCCATGAACTCATACACTCCATTACGGTATTCAACACTCAATCTATCCACCGAGCTCATCCAATTTCTATCCATTTCAGCCAAATATCTAAATATAAAAATATAATTATTAGACATCATATTACACTCATCAACATCACTAATTTATTAATTATTTATTTAAGTATATACATATATATTTAGTTGATTATTTAATTAGTTTACAAAATAAAATATATTAAGTTAATTAACTAATCTATATATATGCATAATAAACCACTAACAAAAAGTATATAATAAACATAATTATAAAAAATGAAAATCATACTTTTTTACAAAGATTAAATTGAAATACTTAAGTGAGATATATAATTATTCTTTGCAAATATAAAGAAAAATAGTAAAGATATATGAAAGAAGATTTACCTTATGGAGAATTAATTAGAGTTTTATTGAAATTTTTTAGGAGAGTTGTGAGGTTGCAGATGAGAGAGTAAGATTGCATAGGATGAGATTGAAGAGGATGACAGAAAAAGCAGAGGGGGAAGAAGAGTTGGTGGCAATCTGCATTTTAATATAGTTTTAGCGTCGAAGTTAAATTTCGACGCTAAAGGTTAACAGACTGTCAGTGGTATCGTCATAAGCCTTTAGCGACACAATTTAGTCAACGCTAGATGTCAAATTTTCAGTGTCGAATATTTTTTTCGACGCTAAAAGTATAAAATTTAGCGTCTCAATTTATATAGACGCCAAAGATAATGGGAATAGTTGAAAACCTTTAGCGTCGAAATTTTTTTGAAATAAAATTACTACTTTTAGCGTCATTTTTAATATTCGACGTTAAAAGTAGACAATTTGGCGTCGAATATTATTTTCGATGCTAAAATATTGACATTTGGCGTTGAATATTATTTTCGACGCTAAAAGTTATTATTAGCATCGAAAATAATTTCGACGCTAAATGTTTGGACGTTAAAAGTACATTTTCTTGTAGTGTATGTATATACTTTGAGTTGTTTGTGATTCAAATAAATGTTTTACCTTCAAAAATTTAGGTAAAGTTTTATGTTAAGTATATTAATTTAGGTTTATTATATACGATTTATGTTACAATTTAAGTTCCTATTTTCAGCTAACGAATTCAATTTGCGTTCTTAGCCTACACATCATGTTATGCATGTCTACGGGTCATGAGTGAAGTTTATAGTTAATTCAATTTCTAATTCATGCATGTCTTTATTGCTATAACTCAAGTATGTTTTTAGTTTATTGCCAATATATATCTTTATGATTACTCTTATGCCATAGTTTTAACTTAATATGATATGGATCCATAATCATGTATAAATTGGTAATCGATGGCATGAATCTTGCATAGTTAGGGTGGATCCAAACCACCACAAGTTTGGGATGGCGGTAGCTATGAGATTAGATAGTTTGGTGTCGCAATGCATAAATCTTGTGTTGTAGAATAAATATTAAGTTATTCATGATGTTCTTCTTTAATGTTTCAAGCATGTCATGTATCTCGTGTTTACAGTATAAGTAAAATAATTAAATCATGTTATTGAGTTTATGATGTAGTTTATAAGTACAGTTATAGTTTCGGTTTATGTTTATATGTTATAGTTCTGAAGAATATTTTAGACTATAGGACATGCATATGGTTCAAATATCATGCCCACGTTTTTAGAATACGACATTATTTTCATGGTTATTGTAGACACTATATTTTTACATGAGGCCCGATGATGAGCCTCGTATGGAGGCACTACCCGATAAGTTGCGGAAGTCACGAGAAACGGACGTCGGAAGGGAAAATTCAAAATTAAATACTTTGTCAAAATTAATTCAATTGTTTAGCCTCGGGTTCGCTCGATTAATCTCTGTTTTAACTATTAGGCTCTGCCCAAAAGCCCACACACCACCAACCCACACACCCAGACCCACCAAATCCAATCCAAAAATATTCAACATATTTAACACATGGCTAAATTAAATAAAACAAATCAAATCTCCTTCCTAAATTAATAAATCCCTCTCCTAAACTAAATAAATCACCTTCCATATTAAACATATTCCCCACCAATTACACAATATCCTTTCCTTATAACAAACTAATTAACTATATCCCCCATTATTGCATGATCTTTGTTTCCTTCCCATGCAAGGAAAACCCTAGCCCACTCTTATAAAAATGAACATAAACCAAACCCTTCCACCCTAGATGATTCACGGCCAACACACATAAAACAAAAACAATAAAACCTAAGCAGCCCCGACTGATTACCAAAAACAAAAAAGAAGAAGCAGCGTGGGAGTAAAGCAAAACTAGTGAGCAGCCTTAGACGAGTGGAACCAGTGAGCAATGTGAGCACACCCCACTCACAAACACAAAATGCACGCAGCCAAACTACTCAAAGAAACCACGCACACCACTCATGCAATGAACTCTCCACGCGAACACTAACGAACCCTAGCCTAGCAACTCTCGGTAAAATCTTCAATAAGCTAGCAGCCCTTCACGCCACATGCTCTCACTGGCCACTCACGAACTGCCCCTTCACGCCCAAACAAAAAAAAAATTGCACCCTAAAACACCCTCAAATCACCAAAAACTGCACCCTAAAACAGTCCATGCATCACCGAAAAACTGCACCCTAAAACACCCTCAAATCACCGAAAAATTGCACCCTAAAACAGTCCATAAATCACCAAAAACAGTAAGCCAAAACAGTCCAAAAAACAACAGCAAAATGGAGAAAGCAACAACATAAAACAGCGAAACAATGAAGGAAAATATTGAACCAGCGAACCGGAAAAGTTGCGGAGCATTAACCCTTCCGATGACGACGTAGCGCACTTCCAAGAAGCGACTTAAAAGGTAAGACCTGAGGGCACCCTTTGTTTACTTTCGTTCATTTTTTTCGTTTATTAATTATTATTTCTTCGCGTGCATCTTGTTGGATCATATATGTTATTGTTATTGGATGAATGATTTTGTGCTATCTCTCGCGGTATATCAGATGGAAACCCAGACATAAACCCTTTAGGAGATGCTACCGGGAGGGAATAGGCCACCATATCCCCCTAAGCCTCTGACTTTCTGACTCTGAACAACACTACTAATCCCATGTCAAATAAAAAATCATACATTAGACCATTGCCCAACTTAATAACACTAAATAAATGCAACTCAATACTCATAACTGTATACTTAATAATACTTCTCTGTACAACTCTGTTCATAGACACCTTGACTAATAACACACAGAATCACAATTATACAAGTAATTGATACATGACTTTACTGGACTCTCAATGAACTCTATCTCTGACTTGACCTGGCGGAACCAATACCTTAGTGACTGTAATCAGTATCCAGAGAAACTGGGAGTGGGGGGTTTATATCATTTGTATGACCTAGTAAGTGGACAATTGAAAATGAAAACTGAAATACTTTATGAAACGTTCATTTCTGAAAATGAAATCATCTCAAGAAAACAGATTTTTTCTGAAATCTCTTTCATATCTGAAAATAAAACTCTTTCTATGAGACTTTTCTAAAAACTCTTTTATGTCTGAAAACTCTGAACTTTTTTGGAAAACTGAGTTATTTCTAAAACTCTTTTGTAAATTTGTTTCTACGGAAAACGTTTTCATAAAACTATCCTTTCTGAAGCCATTTCTCTGAAAATCTGTCTTTGAAAATCTGTTTATAAAAATCTATTTCTGAAAATCTATTGAAAACCTGACGCATGGGGACGTTACGTATCGCCGTCCCCCTATACGCCAATCTAGTGGTCTTGGGACGTTACGTATCACCGGCCCCCAAGCCACTGAACTAGAGCCAGATGTGCTGATCAATGCTATCATCTTGACCCTGAATCTAGGGTCTAGGGGCGTTACATATCACCATCCCCTAGCCCTAAAATCTAGGATCTAGGGGCGTTACGTATCACCATCCTCCTAGTCTTGCTCTACATGTGCACATGTTATGAATCCGTCGACTCTAGTAACCGTCAATTCCAATATCTGTACCAAGTTACAACTGAGGTGGAGTTTTCCTCCATGCCTCCAAAAACCATAAAATCATGCTTTTAAAATCATCACTTTCTAAAATATTTCTCGAAAGATTCTTATTTATAAAAAAAACTGGAAATAAACTTGGCTAACGCCCTATGTGCCGAAAAGTAAGTCTTAAATCAAAATAAATAAGTAGAAATCCATTTGAGAAATGGTTTCCACTATGATCTATAATTAATAAACTTGATTAGAATAAAAGTCGTGGAATATATATGTAACACGACATAATACGTGTATATCCACCGATACGAAACCCCTAGGGTGGCCTCTAACATCCTAAGTTGTAATTGAAATGAAATGAATATGTTTCCTTTGCGCTTCGCGACGTCGGGTTGGGAACGTCGCGACGTCCATACCACCAGATTCAGGTAGAGAGCATTTCTTGTTTCGCATCGCGATGCCAAACGCTGAACATCGTGACTTCCACATGACCGACCCGAGGCTTCTACACGACCGCCTCATTTTCGTCGCAACATGGCTAGGTTGCGTGGCGACGCAAGGTTTTTTCAACAAAATCGATTCTTTAGACGAATAAATCCATTTGGACGTGTATCAAGAGCTAACTCCTTACTCCACCGTCTCTACTGATTTTTTTTTATCCTCGCGATTTTGTTAAATTTTATTCTGTGATATCAAAAAATTTTACTGGCTTGCTTTTCTTTAAGTGCTCCGTATGTGTTTTTCCCTGTAAATATAATACACAAAATTAAAAAATTCTACAATGTGTGTAAAAAATATATGACCAATAAAAATAATATTAAAATAAAAATTTGTAAGAGTTGCCTCCCTACTAGTGCTAAATTTTACGTCTTCAGCCAGACGTTACTGAAGTTCATCTATCAAGGAGGTTTCAACGTGGTTTTGGATGTCCGATTAAAGACAATCACATGAGCTTTTCTTCTGAAGAGTCTCTTCGAACGGTAAAGTAGTAAAAAGAATTTTGTCTCATTCAGTGCTTATGCCACCCTTTTAAAATTTATCATTCCAGTGTTTCATGTAAGAAAGAAAGAAAATTAGGAGGTCCCGTATGGTGCTTGACTTGGAATAGGAGTTCCATTCTGTCAAGCTTTTTGGCGGTGTCTTTGATCTATAATCCCCAAAACAGTGATGTTTCTCCTGAATGCATGAGATCTTCAATATGGTCAGACATTTGCTCCTCCATTTGTTCTTCATCTTGCTCCACATTTTCTTCACAGATGTATTTTAGGATTTCTTGTTCAGCTCTTCATCTGTCATCAGTGAAATGCATGCTCCATATTGTTGGGGTTTTGGGCGCGATGCGCGGCGGAAGCACTGTTCGGGAGAAATCGTAATTTTAATTTTTTTTAAAATTACCTAATAAATTATTCAATATCTAATATGAATAATTCATTCATATTCCACCTAAACATATTTATTCGATATCAAATAACGACATAAATACTTAAGAAATGTTGCGAAACTTTTACGAAAATGTTTTTTCTGCAAAATGGCATAAAACATGTTTTTAACCGAACCAATTACCCAATACACATGGGGGATGCCCAGGTCAGCCCCAATAGTATTAGGGCAGTTCATGGGCTGCCCGAACAGTGACAAATTCACTGTTTAGGTAGCCGTCACCCGGTTGGCTCAAAAGTCACCCTATAACGTCGTTTTTCATCATTTTGGCTTATTTCAACTCCGAAACAATTTCCGGAAATTGTTCTAACACCCAAAACACATCCAATACAATAAAATGACATCATTTTCATCACAAACAATCCAGTTTTTCCAGATCTGATTTTGCAACAAAAATTATCAATTTTTCATGCTTTAATCCAACTTTTTCATCATTAATCAAATTAATCATAACACCAACCAAAGTCACCACAAATGAACCACCCAAGAAAAATTCTAGGCATTATAAGAGTGGTCATAACGCTCTAGAATGACAACTTATCATCAAATTACAAAATTTAATCAATATTACAATAATATCATCCAAAACTACTTCACACATGTACAATACCTTCCAATTCATCCTTCAAACCAAAAGACCCAAATTTATAGAAAAGAAAAATCCTAGAATCAATATAGATAATCAAGAAACAAGAATCAAGCTTTCTAGGCTTAAGGAGATTGAGGATTACCTTTTAATCTCATAATTTCCTAAGCTTTTTTCTTGATTTTTCCTTCCTTTTCTCCTTGAATCATCAAGTAAACTTTGAGAGCCTTTTGGAGGACATATTCTGCCATAAGCTTCCCTTGAATGAAAAGATAAAAAAATTTCCTAATTTAAACAAGGGTTGTCGACTTAGGGGGCAAAATTATCATTTTTGCAATTTAAATCAATTAAACAAAATTAAAATTTATGTTACAAATCAAATTTGCACACCTAAAGTTTAATTTAAAACATGCCACATGTAACCAATAATAATTAGACATATTGCATAACATTTATGTATATGAATATTATTTAATTATTCAAAAATTTAACATTTAAATATTTAAATAATTAATTAATATAATTATTATTATATATGTATTTTTATTTACATTAAATAACAAAAACATATATTCATGACATGTGTCAAAATCGCACTTGACATTTAATTAATGTGTATCTAATCAAATTATGTATCAAATACATATACAAAATAATTACGACTGACCAAAAATGCCCATATGCATGTGTTTTCATTTAACCGTTTAAACGATTTGAATTAACTCATTTAATCCGGTGAAGTATTATGAATATTCTGTATTATTCATAACGCGTTGCCCAAGTACTCAACGAGTACACTTCATATTGTAGGACTCTATAAGTTTAGGTTTATCCGTCACGAAATTATATTTCGTGTCCTTAATTCACCCACTCATGAATTATGATGACCACAGATAATCTCGCTAAACTAGGCAAGTCGAGGTCATTGCATACGTATAGTCCCTCCGTCACAGGCTATCCATATTATACCTGGGATATAGATAAGAACGTCAAATCCTTTCGGTATAATATAGATGACTTTCAAATTTACGATCTCCAAATAACACTCGGAACTGATTTCCGAAGTTATACCACAACCATGGATTTACTAGATCGCAAACACGTGTAGAATGTATATGCCCTGTACACAGAACTGACGGATTCTATTTTGATACGCACAGGATATCATGAGCATCAGTCCACACCCAACGAACATGCGGAGGTCTGATCTAAATGGATAGGTGACGTGACTGCCATCAAAGTGTGGAGGATAACTCATATATCCACAGTGGTATCTCAAGTCGAAGGATCACTATGCTTGCTCAACTCGAGAAGATTCCTATTAACGTTGGTGTACCATCTATTAGGAAATCTTCAGTGAGTCGTTCAGTTTATATCAAATAAACACCTACATGTCTATACGAGTCTCCCGAGACTCATGGTTCATTGGGATATACCATCGGACCAAGTCACGATATACAACATGTACTGGTCTCAGCGGATTTTACTAACCGACCCGTGTTAGTAAATCTTGACCAAGAACTTTATTTAAGGATATACAACTTATAGTGACGCTTCCCAATGTCAATTACAAACTACGTTGTAAATCCCAGGGTCTTTGTCTAATATACACGTATCACTAAATCATATTTAGTTTCAATCTAATCATTATTAGATATCTAATCGTAATTAGATCGAATATGTGTATAAAAGACAAGAGGTGCTATAGTTAAATAAGTAATATTATGGAAAAGGAAATTGTTCGTATTTATGAATCAGACACACATACGATCCGGATTGGCACTCCGAGCACCAACCCTAACAATTTCTCCCACTTGCTCTAGTGCCAATCCACGGTAGCATAACACATCTCAATGTGTATCATATACTCATGGCCCTCAAGAGCTCACCTAGCACTCAAAGGTAGGCAATAACAAGTAAGCCGGCTTTAACAAACTGATTCTGTCCAACAAACCCAATCGTTTCCTTAACCATCATCATTTATATTTTGTGGAACCCAAGTTCTACATCAATATGACTCAGATGCGATATCAATATTGTGCTATAGCTACTAAGTTGTCTATATATTTAAGGATCAAATCCAAATACTATGCAGACAATCGCAATCACAACAATATATCAAAAATTCTAATCTATAAGGTCACAATGCAACTTCATAAGTCAATACTTCATAAGTTACAATTAATTCTACTGATTCAGTAGAATCAACCGTGACACTCCCAATGTATCTTTTATGACTTTATATGACGTAGACCATCTAACGTCATAATTAGACTCAAAACTAATCTGACCCTAATGGTTGCGGATTTTATTCTCCATGAATAAGAAACTTGTTCTTAATATCTCAAAGATCACAAAGAACATGTTTCAAGATCCATCTTATGGTCTACAGCGTATCAAAATAGCTCGTAACTATTACGATTAGATTGATATATTTAATTGCACATTATATAGTATTCATTATGGAATCATCATATGATGCATCAGATTGACTAGATATTCTAATCAATTTCTCTTTCGACGAAGGAATCATCCTTTACGAAAGATTAATACTATATAAAAGAGACACATTAACTGTCAAACATTTATACGAACTGTCATACAGATAGTCTTGTTGTGTCTTTTATTAGATCATATCTAATCCACGACTAATGGGAGTATCTCACAAGTTTCTTCTTTTTATATCATATATGAAACTTTATATCAAATATAACAGAGACTAGTCTCACTGCTTTCACATAGAAAAGAAGACTTATGTAAACTTTTTACCTCACAAACATCTCTTTAATACATTAATAATGATAATGTTGTTAAGATATATAACACTAGAAAGAAATTTTTACGCTCCCACTGACCCTATTATCAAATATGTATTCTCTATGCTTTGATAAAATCAGACAATATGACTATATCAAACTTATAGAACACAGATTTCCGGAAAGCTTATTTGAGTCTACAATAGGCTGTATAAGCAAGTATATCAAACTGTGATCTTAGCAGAATACAAACTCTAGGGCCATTCTAGAATGAACTCTTCAAACAAAGAAAACAAAATGGATTTCTCATACGAAGAAACCATTCAAGAATGCCACTTTGCATTCTTTAGCCAAAATACATAGTTTAATATCATCATTAACCAACAAATTTTTAATTGTTCAATTAGTACGACTTGAGACAATTTTTCTCAGAATCTACAATAAATTACTGAGTATAACTTTTCTCACTGTCATACTATAAATGTCAAACCTTTATCAAGCACACTTTGCTTTTACTGCGCAAAAAATTTGCACATTTTATGAACGATTCATAACGAAAGCTTAATCAAGTTCAAAACTTGATCGTAGTAAGCTACGAACAATTTTAGATCAATAGTTCAATGGTAATTTCCGAAATCGATATCAAATATCGCTCCCACTATAAGTTATATGATAATTTTCTTTAATAAGAAAACAAGCAGAACCATTAAGTATCAAATACTTCAAAAATTATTCTGACATCCTATTGAACTTATACGGAAGTTGTCTAAAGGACTTTTTCATCTTATTAATTACATAGTTCCATTTATAGTTTATCACTCTCACATTTGACTTCAATAAGTCAAGTATTATGAATATTCTGTATTATTCATAACGCGTTGCCCAAGTGCTCAACGAGTACACTTCATATTGTAGGACTCTATAAGTTTAGGTTTATCCGTCACGAAATTATATTTCGTGTCCTTAATTCACCCACTCATGAATTATGACGACCACAGATAATCTCGTTAAACTAGGCAAGTCGAGGTCATTGCATACGTATAGTCCCTCCGTCACAGGCTATCCATATTATACCTGGGATATAGATAAGAACGTCAAATCCTTTCGGTATAATATAGATGACTTTCAAATTTACGATCTCCAAATAACACTCGGAACTGATTTCCGAAGTTATACCACAGCCATGGATTTACTAGATCGCAAACACGTGTAGAATGTATATGCCCTGTACACAGAACTGACGGATTCTATTTTGATACGCACAGGATATCATGAGCATCAGTCCACACCCAATGAACAGGCGGAGGTCTGATCTAAATGGATCGGTGACGTGACTGCCATCAAAGTATGAGGGATAACTCATATATCCACAGTGTTATCTCAAGTCGAAGGATCACTATGCTTGCTCAACTCGAGAAGATTCCTATTAACGTTGGTGTACCATCTATTAGGAAATCTTCAGTGAGTCGTTCAATGTTTATCAAATAAACTCCTACATGTCTATATGAGTCTCCCGAGACTCATGGTTCATTGGGATATACCATCGGACCATGTCACGATATACGACATGTAATGGTCTCAGCGGATTTTACTAACCAACCCGTGTTAGTAAATCTTGACCAGGAACTTTATTTAAGGATATACAACTAATAGTAATGCTTCCCATGTCAATTACAAACTACGTTGTAAATCCTAGGGTCTTTGTCTAATATACACGTATCACTAAATCAAATTTAGTTTCAATCTAATCATTATTAGATATCCAATCGTAATTAGATCGAATATGTGTATAAAAGACAAGAGGTGCTACCGTTAAATAAGTAATATTATGGAAAAAAAAAATTGTATTTATTTATGAATTGATACAAATACGATCCGGATTGGCACTCCGAGCACCAACCCTAACAATTTCTCCCACTTGCTCTACTGCCAATCCACGGTAGCATATACACATCTCAATGTGTATCATATACACATGGCACTCAAGAGCTCACCTAGCACTCAAAAGGTAGGCAATAACAAGTAAGCCGGCTTTAACAAAATGAGTCTGTCCAACAAACCCAATCGTTTCCCTTAACCATCATCATTCATATTTTGTAGAACCCAAGTTCTACATCATATGACTCAGATTCAATATCAATATTGTGCTATAGCTACTAAGTTGTCTATGTATTTAAGGATCAAATCCAAAAACTATGCAGACAACCGCAATCACAACAATAATATCAAAACTTCTAATCTATAAGGTCACTATGCAACTTCATAAGTCAATACTTCATAAGTTACAACTAATTCAACTGATTCAGTAGAATCAACGGTGACACTCCCACTGTATCTTTTCTGACTTTATATGACGTAGACCATCTAACGTCGTAATTAGACTCAAAACTAATCTGACCCTAATGGTTGCGGATTTTATTCTCCATGAATAAGAAACTTGTTCTTAATATCTCAAAGATCACAAAGAACATGTTTCAAGATCCATCCTCTGGTCTACAGCGTATCAAAAAAGCTCGTAACTATTACGATTAAATTGATATTTTTAATCGCACATTATATAGTATTCATTATGGAATCATCATATGATGCATCAGATTGACTAGATATTCTAATCAATTTCTCTTTCGACAAAGGAATCATCCTTTACGAAAGATTAATACTATATAAAAGAGACACATTAATTGTCAAACATTTATACAAACTGTCATACAAATAGTCTTGTGTGTCTTTTATTAAATCATATCTAATTCACGACTAATGGAGTATCTCACAAGTTTCTTATTTTATATCATATATGAAACTTTATATCAAATGGAACAGAGACTAGTCTCACTGTTTTCACGCACGCAGAAAAGAAGACTTAGGTAAACTTTTTACCTCACAAACATCTCTTTAATACATTAATAATGATAATTTGTTAGGATATATAACACTAGAAAGAAATTTTTACGTTCCCACTGACCCTATTATCAAATATATTTCTCTATGCTTTGATAAAATCAGACAATATGACTATATCAAAATTATAGAACACAGATTTCCGGAAAACTTATTTGAGTCTACAATAGGCTGTATAAGCAAGTATATCAAACTGTGATCTTAGAAGAATACAAACTCCAGGGCCATTCTAGAATGAACTCTTCAAACAAAGAAAACACAATGGATTTCTCATTCGAAGAAACCATTCAGGAATGCCACTTTGCATTCTTTAGCCAAAATACATAGTTTAATATCAACATTAACCAACAAATCTTTAATTGTTCAATTTGTGCGACTTGAGACAATTTTTCTCAGAATCTACAATAGATTACTGAGTATAACTTTTCTCACTGTCATACTATAAAGGTCAAACCTTTATCAAGCTCACTTTACTTTTGCTGCACAAACAATTTGCACATTTTATGAACGATTCATAACGAAAGCTTAATCAAGTTCAAAACTTGATCGTAGTAAGCTACGAACAATTTTAGATCAATAGTTCAATGGTAATTTCCGAAATCGATATCAAATATCGCTCCCACTATAAGTTATAATATAATTTTCTTTAATAGAAACAAGCAGAACCATTCAGTATCAAATACTCACAAATTATTTTGACATCCTATTGACCTTATACGGAAGTTGTCTAGGGTGTTTTTCATCTTATTAATTACGTTAGTTCCATTTATAGTTTATCACTCTCACATTTGACTTCATAAGTCAAGTATTTTCTCCAATCGTTACATATGATGTTACTTTCCCAGTAAAAAAATCCTTTTATTACTCGGATTGTAGAAAATATATTCTATCAAATAGAATCCCAATATTCTATGAAATAGAATAAATGATAAACTCTTACATGTACCTCAGAGGCGCAAGTACTTTACATTATATAACCATTATATAAAAGAAAGATTCAAATCTCCAAACTTTTAAGATTCGAATTTTCTACTTATACATATCATATACGTAATTGTAGAAACTAATGGAACAATAATTAAAAGGATGAATTAGTGCCGCTGAAGCATAAACCCAAAATAGTATGGAAACTAATTCGGTAAACTCAATATCAAACGAATCATATCATATAAGATTCGATTTCTCCCACTGGTCAATTCCATCACGATGGAATCGTAGAAGAATAATATTGACTAAGAATCATATTCATTAAATAACTATAGAACTAATTGCCATAAATTCATATGTTTGATAATCAAACATCCATTGAACAATTCAAAGACTCACAATGAATTTTAAAGACATAGTTTTCAACACTTCAAATATAATAACTTTGAACCATTTAAAATATTCTATCCGCGTTTCATCAGAAACATATTGAAAGTTCTTGAACCATTCAAGACGTTCAATAAATTTTCTTTTAGAAACATGTAACTAAGTCATGACGATTCATTAACTAAGTTACGAAGTAAAGAAAACTATCCAGGCAATTTGCAATTCATTAAACTACATACATCCAATGTATTAGTTTCATAAATATGTGGTCCAATGACGATCACTGGTTAAATGAGATTTAATCACATCCTGAATACAATATTCATTAAATGGATAAGGATATATTGGTGTGATCTTTTATCAGACCATTCTTTACCATACGGAATAAGCATCTTAATACTTATGTGATGAAATCTCATAAAGCACTGTTCTAAGTTATTTAGTTAACCGAATATTTTCTTAATGTTTATCTTCATCAATGACACTACTAGTCATATTAAAATATGAAACAATTGTTTATAAAGAACAAGTAACTATCCAATAGTCGCAAGTTCTGATATCAAATATCAAAACAATCATTAAACATTATTTTAAATAACTAGACGGGAGATCTGGTATCCAATACCTACAGTTGTCATATTGTGAGAATCGATATTCTCTATACATAACTATACATATCTCTTTTCTTTAGCTCTATAATTTACCTTCAATTATTCACAACAATTGCAAATAATTGATTAGGAAACTGTGTCAAACACGTGACTTCTAAAAGTCACTAAAACCAAGAAACGTCATTATAAGATAAAAAATACCTAATGGAGTTTTCTTAATGCCAGTCAAGAATCTCGAGACATGAACTGATTCGTGTCAATTCTTACTGCACAAGAAACTATTCTCTCTAGACAATTATATCCTAAAACAGATATATATTTAGATTACCGATCGTGACTTAGCAACAAAGCCACTAACCATATTGATTTTCAAGAAAATTGGAACAACAGTTCCTGATGATTTTGACTAATCTAACAATATCCAAGTCTACTAATATTCTAGAACCTATTCTAGAAATACGCAACCAAAAGTGAAGTCAGAAAACATATTCAGATAATATGCATGCAGTGGATTAGAAGTAAATTTCTATCAACAATATAGAATAAAGGAAAACATAAGCAACAATTTCCATAAAATTACGCACTGCCTTAGTTATGGATTTTAACCCAGCAGTGTCTCCCACTATTTTACGTAATACCGTAATCCCCAACGGAGAACGGGAATTCAATAATTAAATCGAATTCCATAGTGAAAGTAGGATCCCATGAATATATTTTGACTCACAGCTTTGGCACGATCTCGCCGACGTATATTCATTAGGCAGACAACTCATTGTCAATCACTCACCAGTGACTCTTGATTTTGATCCTGATCGTTTCTCATTATGACAGCTTTGACACGTTCACAAGGAGGCGTATCAAGGCTTCACTTGCCAATGACAAACTCAAGCTACTGATGTAGTCTTGACAGTTTTGGCACGTTCATTATTTCCACTTTCACTTGAATTTCTCTAGTATCCAATATACAACCGGCATGGATAAAATTTTATCAACTACACCCTCAGTGTTTTGGCACAATCTCGGATGCAGCCATAGAAAGACACCTATAAACCGTATTGACAAGACGGACCAAGAAACAAGCATCCAATACACGTTACTTTACAGCCTTATTTAAGCGGGGATATTCCTCAAGGAAGCATTGTTCTACATCATATGCAGAATTTTAATCTAGATCATTTTCTAAAAGTTCAATTCTTACCTTTAGAAAACATAACTTAACTTTACTATTAAATTTCCGTTACTTTTCCTGTTAGCGTAGAACCAAAAAGTCAAAAAACATATAGATTACGTGCATGTACAAACAAAAAAATTGGATTATATATCATATATCAAGCATGATTAATATAATGGATGAAGGATCAGACCTTCTCTGATACCATTTTCGTTGGGGTTTTGGGCGCGGTGCGCGGCGGAAGTATTCTGGCGAAATTGTAATTTTAAAACTTTTTAAATTACCGAATAAATTATTCAATATCTAATATGAATAATTCATTCATATTCCACCTAAACATATTTATTCAATATCAAATAACGACATAAATAGTTAAGAAACATCGCGAAACTTTTACTAAAACATTTTTCCGTAAAATGGCATAAAACACGTTTTTGACCGAACCGACTACCCAATACACATGGGGGCTGCTCAGGTCAGCCCCAATAGTATTAGGGCAGTTCACGGGCTGCTCGAACAGTGACAAATTCACTGTTGGGCAGCCGTCACCCAGTTGGATCAAAAGTCACCAGGTAACGCCGTTTTTCACCGTTTTCGCTTATTTCAACTCCGAAACAATTTTCGGTAATTGTTCTAACACCCAAAAAAACATCCAATACATTCAAATGACATCATTAGTATCACAAACAACCCAGTTTTTCCAGATCTGGTTTCGCAACAAAAATTATCAATTTTTCATGATTTAATCCAACTTTTTTAACATTAATCAAATTAATCATAACACCAACCAAAGTCACCACAAATGAACCACCCAAGAACAATTATAGGCATTAAAAGAGTTTTCATAACACTATAGAATGGAAACTTATCATCAAATGACAAAATTGAATCAATATTACAATAATATCATCCAAAACTACTTCACACAGGAACAAGACCTTCCAATTAATCCTTCAAACCAAAAAGCCCCAAATTTATAGAAAATAAGAAACCCTAGAATCAATATAGATAATCAAGAAACAAGAAACATGCTTTCTAGGCTTAAGGAGATTGAGGATTACATTTTAATCTCATAATTTCCTAAGTTTTTTTCTTGATTTTTCCTTCCTTTTCTCCTTGAATCATCATGTAAACTTTGAGAGCATTTTGGAGGACATATTCGGCCATAAGCTTCCCTTGAATAAAAAAGAAAACAAAATTTCCTAATTTAAACAAGGGTTGCCGACTTAGGGGCAAAATTGTCATTTTTTTAATTTAAATCAATTAAACAAAATTAAACTTTATGCTAACAAATCAAATTTGCACACCTAAAGTTTAATTTAAAACATGCCACATGTAACCAATAATAATTAGACATATTGCATAACATTTATGTAATATGAATATTATTTAATTATTCAAATATTTAACATTTAAATATTTAAATAATTAATTAATATAATTATTATTATATATGTATTTTTATTTACATTAAATAACAAATACATATATTCATGACATGTGTCAAAATCTCATTTGACATTTAATTAATGTGTATCTAATCAAATTATGTATCAAATACATATACACAATAATTAAGACTGACCAAAAATTCCCTTATGGATGTGTTTTCGTTTAACCGTTTAAACGATTCGAATTAACTCATTTAATCCGGTGAAGTATTATGAATAATCTGAATTATTCATAACACGTAGCCCAAGTGCTCAACGAGTACACTTCATATTTTAGGACTCTCTAAGTTTAGTTTTATCCATCACGAAATCTAATTTCGTGTCCATAATTCACCCACTCATGAATTATGACGACCACGGATAATCTCATTAAACTTTGCAAGTCGAGGTCATTGCATACGTATAGTCCCTTCGTCACAGGCTATCCATATTATACCTGGGATATAGATAAGAACGTCAAATCTGTTCGGTATAATATAGTCAACTTTCAAATTTACGATCTATAAATAACACTCGGAACTGATTTCCAAAGTTATACCACGGTCATGGATTTACTAGATCGCAAACAGGTATAAAATGCCTATTCTCTGTACGCACAGGATATCATGAGCATCAGTCCACACCCAACGAATAGGTGGAGGTCTGATCTAAATAGATCGGTGACGTGACTGCCATCAAAGTGTGGAGGATAACTCATATATCCACAGTGGTATCTAAAGTCGAATGACCATTATTCTCCCTCTACTCGAGAAGATTCCTATTAACGTTTGTGTACCATCTATTAGGAAATCTTCAGTGAGTCATTCAGTGTTTATCAAATAAACTCCTACATGTCTATACGAGTCTTTTGAGACTCATGGTTCATTGGGATAAATCATCTGACCAAGTCACGATATGCGATATGTACTGGTCTCAGCATATTTTATTAACCGACCCATGTTAGTAAATTTTGACCAGGAACTTTATTTAAGGATATACAACTTATAGTGACGCTTCCCAATGTCAATTACAAACTACGTTGTAAATCCTAGGGTCTTTGTCTAATATACACGTATCACTAAATCAGATTTAGTTTCAATCTAATCATTATTAGATATCTAATCGTAATTAGATCGAATATGTGTATAAAATAAAAGAGGTGTTACCGTTAAATAAGTAATATTATGGAAAAATAAATTGTTCGTCTTTATGAATCGGACACAAATACGATCCAGATTGGCACTCCGAGCACCAACCCTAACACATATGTGTCAACCTAAGGATCTAAAGATGTATCTGAATGTAGGTCTTTATCCTCTATGGTTGATATGAATGGATCGGGTAGCTCTTCTTCAAACATCAGTGCAATGCATTCTCCAAGATCTTCATTTTGAGGTTGCAGAGTTTCATCCTCACTTATTGGTGTAGTTGGTACAAACAACTCTGCTTCTTGTTCCTCATCAGAGTCTGATGAATAATAAAGATCAAATTGAGAATATGCTGGTTCGGGCTCTTGAACTGATACCTCAGATTCTTGATACTGGTCAGCCTCTTCCTCTGTTAAGGTGTCATCGTGAAATGCTTGGTATTCAAAGTATTCACTAGTTTCGTCTGAAAATGATTCGTGAGGTATGTAGCTCTGGTTTTTGGATAATCGTCTCATTTGATCTGTCAATCTCTGAAACATTTCATCCATCTTTTCGTCTTGTTTCTTGAGCCAATCTTTGAGCATGTCAATCATCTGATCTTCCTCTGATGGTTCTGGTTCTTGATGAAGATCCTAGGTGGAAGGTGGATAAGATGGAGAATAAGGTTCAGTGACATATGCTGGTTCTTCGTACCATGAAGGATTCTGATAATTCTGCCACCCTGAATTGTATAGATATATGCATTGATTGCTCGAGTGGTTACCATCATATATCTCACATCTACCCATTGCATTCTGTTGAGCAAATATTGTATTGCTAGTCTTTGACATCCAGTGATAATTGGGCTGAACAATAGACCTCAGAAAATCAGACTGTTGCTCCCTGGTTTGGGGTGTGTTTTCTATTTGAAAGCTCGTAGTTCTTCTATCGCCCAATAAAGATCCATTTTCAACCACCTGAAAATAAAAGAAAGAAATAAAAAATACTGATAAAAATAAAGAAAATTAGATACAAGTAAAATAGATAGCTTCAAAATTAATAACGTAAGAAAAATAAGTCCCTGGCAACGGCTCCAAAAACTTGATCGGTAGTAAACACACACGTAATGCAAGCGCATGTATTTCTCAAGTAGTATAAGAATATCGATCCCACGAGGACTTCATTTCTATTGTTGTTATTAATTATTGATTCTATTTATTTACATGTATCTAATTAAAGGGAGAAGGGAATGATTGCATGTTTGGTTGGTTGAATGTGGATTTGCTATATAAATAAATAAAAACACAAAAGAAAATACTAAAGAAAATAAACAAAAGACACAAACATCTAGGGTTATGATTCCACACAATATTATTCTGATGATAAATTGATTCAATTATATATGTGTAATAAATCAGTTTGCTAACCTGAAACACGAAGATATGCAAAAGCCTATTTCGATGGTCAGATGAAAACACCCAGTATAACCCAATTAATCATATGTCTATATTAACCAAGTTACCTGAATTCAGTAAGTTCAAGTTCCAATTGTGCCTACCCCCGCCAATAGGTATATTCCTATCCTGTAAGGAAATCTACCTAAGGATCATTTGCCCCAAGGTGAGATCGTGAGCTATTGAATCTAAGGCTGAAACCTAAAATATCTTTTCCAAGTTCATTTTAAGTTTACCACATCAATCTTATTGGTGATCAGGCAATAAGAAGTATTAAGCTTAAGATTCAACAAACAAGCCTGAAGTATTACCCATAATATAATTGAATCAAATATTAAGCATGTGAATATTGTGCTTCATCACTTCCCTAGAATAAAAATAAAAAGCTGGGGTTAGGGGATCCATATTTAATATTTCAAACTTAGGAATCTCACTTATTATAATATAGAATTTGTCAGTATTATCCAATTAAGTTCAACCAGCCATAAAGGCGGTGTTTTTATTTGTCCACATACCAGCCATATAGGCGGTAATCATCTGTCCCCTAAAGACCAACAATATAGGCAGTGTAATATTATGTCAAATAAATAAAACCAACCAGTAAGGCAATATCAACTTTAATCCATATTATTAAATTAAAATTTCCATATTATAAATTAAGTGAGATTAACCTAGATTATCATATTACAGGCTTCACCGTTCCCCAGCGGAAATTAATTACGAAACATAAAATAAAGATAAACAAGCAACTATAATTATAACTAGAAATAAAAGTACATAATTAAAAATACAAAAATGTAAATAAACAAGATACAGTCCTTAGATCCTTATACGAAACTTAAGGAAAGTATGAATATTCTAAATGAAATCGAATTCAATTTATAGGTAAAAAATCTTGTACGGCATCGTGACGCAGATTGGCTTGCGTGTCGTGAAGCGTTGTCGTGTAAATGCATTCGCGTGAGTGTTGGGTTTCTAAGGTCATCCCAAGATCATATTAAGCATGAAACATGTGAATACTCAATGTAAAGTTGCGGAAAAATACTCACTTTGAACGGTAGAGAGGATGTGTGTAGAACAAAACTTTGCTCCTTGAATGGTGGCTCCAAGCTTTCTTTGTATGTTGAATCAATGCTCCAAGCTTTGATATTTGATTCCAAGCTTAATGGGAAAGTTTCCCTATCACCTTGTATGATTCTTTGATGTGCTAGCACCTTGAAAATATTGCAAAAAAATTTTCCTATCTCCTTGTGACGCTCACGGCAATGGAGATATTTGGGGGAGAGAGAGTGGCGTGTAAAGAGAGAGGAAGAGAGATGATTTTTGTTAACTTGTATTTGATTTCCAAAATCAAGTTAATGATATACCAAAATCAATATTTGGTATATGTCCATCATCTCACCAACTTGGTGTGTTGGACAAGTCACCAACAACCCACCAAAACCCATCAACAAAAAGTTATTTAAAGTGACTAGGTGATGTGACTAGTGATGTGTCTTTTACAAATAGTGACGCTATGGGTCATAATTGTCCAACAATCTCCCATTTGGCCTATAGCCAGTCACTCAAGCATCTAACACCTGAACTATGTACATGTCGCTCAAACTTTTGCTGAGGAATAACTTTTGTTAGCGGATCTGCTATGTTGTCCTCTGATGCGACCTTCTCGATCTTCACATCGCCACGATGTATGATCTCACGAATCAGATGGAAACGTCGAAGAACATGCTTGGATCGTTGATAAGACCTTGGTTCCTTAGCCTGTGCTATTGCCCCGTTATTGTCATAATACAATGGAACGGGCTCAGCTGCTAACGGAACTACTCCTAATCCAATTAGGAATTTACGGATCCAAACTGCCTCTTTTGCTGCTTCAGCTGCAGGAATGTATTTCGCTTCTTTTGTTGAATCAACAACAGTCTTGCTTGGAAGATTTCCAGCTTACTGCTCCGTTGTTCAAATAAAATATGTACCCAGATTGCAACTTGCATTCATCTTTATCAGTTTGGAAACTTTCATCGGTATACCCAGTTACCTCAAGTTCTCCATCTCCATAGATTAAGAAAGCATCCTTAGTTCGTCTAAGATACTTAAGGATATTCTTAACTACCATCCAGTGACCATCACCGGGATCGGCCTGATAGCGACTACACATGCTCAAAGCTTACGAGACATCAGGTCGCGTATATATCATGGTATACATGATCGATCCGACTGCCGAGGCGAACAGGATCTGACTCATGTTGTCTCTCTCATCTTGAGTTTTAGGACACATGTCCTTAGATAGAGTGATGCCATGTGACACTGGCAACAGTCCCCTCTTTGACTGATCCATGTTGAATCTCTTCAACACTTTATCAATGTACATGCTCTGGGAGAGTGCAAGAAGCTTTCTAGATCTATCCCGGTAGATATTTGTTCCTAGAATAAAGGCTGCTTCTCTCAGATCCTTCATGGAGAATTTTAATGAAAGCCAAGCTTTCACCGATTGTAGCCTGGGAATGTCATTGCCAATAAGCAATACATCATCAACGTAAAGGACAATGAATGTCAGTTTGCTCCCACTAACCTTTCTTATATACACAAGGATCATCCTCGTTTTGAACGAAATCATATTCTTTTATGATCTCATCAAAATGTTGGTTCCAAGAACGCGATGCTTGCTTCCATCCATAAATGAATCGATTTAACTTACAAACCTTGTTTGCAAGTCTTTGAACGAAAAAACCGTCAGGCTATTGCATATAAACATCCTCAAAAGGTTTCCGTTAAGGAAAGCGGTTTTGACGTCCATCTGCCATATCTCGTAATCAAAATATGCAGCAATAGCAAGCATTATCCGAATGGATTTAATCATGGCAATGGGAGAAAAAGTTTCATCGTAATCGACACCATGTCGTTGACGATACCCTTTCGCTACAATCCTAGCTTTGTACATTTGTACGTTGCCATCCATGTCGGTCTTCTTCTTGAAGACACATTTGCAACCAATAGGTTTTACGCCTTCTCGTGCATCAACCAGTGTCCAAACTTGGTTGGTGTACATGGAATCCATTTCAGACTTCATGGACTCTTGCCATAAAGCAGAATCAAAATCTTATATCGCTTCCTCATACGTAGCCAACTCATTATCCTCAATAAGATTGATATCCACATGAGGTGAGATCAGAAAACCATACCTCTCAGGTTTTTTTCTGACTCTCTCCGCCCTACGCGGTTCTTGTGTATTCGAAGATTATGGTATAGTCTCATCCCTGATGGACTGTTCATGTTCCGTTAAGGATTCTGTGCCAGGAACAGTATCACTCTGATTTTCATCGAGTTCTACTTTTCTCCCATTAACCACTGCATTTAGGAATTCCTTCTCAAGGAATACCGCATGTAGAGCAACAAATATTTTCTTCTCTTGTGGGTGATAAAAGTAATATCCTTTGGTTTCCCTATGATATCCTACAAATAGGCATTTATCCGATTTGGGTTCTAGTTTGGTACCTTCCAAACGTTTAACGTATGCCCAGCAACCCCAAATCTTCAGGAATGAGAAACCCGGTTTCTTTCCTGTCTATATCTCATACGGAGTCTGTTGAACATATTTTGACGGAACCTTATTCAAAATAAGTATTGCACTGTTCAATACATATCCCCAGAAGGAAATATATAGCTCTGTGCGACTCATCATAGACCTTACTATGTCCAACAAAGTTCGGTTTCTCCATTCGGACACACCGTTTAATTACGGTGTTCCTGAAGGAGTCCACTGTGAAAGAATACCATATTCTTTCAAGTAATCAAGAAACTCATTTTTTAAGTATTCGCCACCACGGTCCGACCGTAATGTCTTAAAACTTTTACCGGTAAAGGTTTCCGACTTCTGTCTCAAAAGATACACATAACCATAACGCGATGCATCATCCGTAAAGGTTACGAAGTATTCATATCCACCTCTAGCCTGGCTAGACATGGGCCCACATACGTCACTATGAACGATGGCTAACAGTTCGGTGTCATGTGCACATTTACCGCTAAAAGGTGATTTAGGCATTTTACCTAATAAACATGATTCGCAGACGTCATATGAATTTGGATCAAATCCGTCCAAGTACCCACTCTTCGAAAGTGTGGATATACGAGTCTTTTTAATATATCCCAGACGATAATGCCACATATAAGTTTCATCTTTGTTACTTAGTTTAAGCCTTTTGTTTGTTACATTTTATGTTTGAGATTGATTTATATTCAAAATATAAAGACCATTATTTACATCAGCAGTGCAAATCTCCATATCATTTTTATACATAAAACAACAAGTGTTTCTTAATACAAAAGTATACCCACATTGGGCTAACATAGATACAAAAATAATATTCCTAGTCAAACTAGGTACATAATAACAGTCTGAAAGTTTAAGTACATGCTCCGAGGGAAGTTCCAAAACATAAGTGCCAACGGCCAAAACGGTGACTCGTGTCCCATTTCCAATGCGTAGATCAATCTCCCCTGAGGCTAGTCTCCTGCTAATCTGTAGATCCTACACATCAGTACATATATGAGTACCACAACCAGAATCAAAAATCCAATTTTTAAAACTAGTAGTAGAAATGTTTATTTCTATAACAAACATACCTGAAGTCGGTGCCTTGCCCGCTTTGATTTCCTTCATGTGTGCCTTGTACTCGCGGCAGTCACGCTTCCAGTGACCCCGCTTCCCGTACTGCAGACATACATCCTGGGATTTGTCCTTACCCTTCCCAAAAGGTTTTGACGATTTGGCATTGCCCTTCTTCTTCTTCTTCTTCTTTACACCACCAGTCTCCTTAGGCCAAGCCCTCGGAGTCTGAGATGTCGAAGCGAAGTACGCCTCGTGCTTTTTGCCCTTTAGGAGCTCTTTTTATGCTTTACGCAGTGTTGACATTAACTCTCCAAGAGTTTGGTCTTGGTTCATCATATTGTAGTTCATGATGAACCCACTCCAGCTGTCGGGGAGAGACTGTAAGATCAAATCTATAGAAGTCTCAACCTCGAAGACTACGCCCAGCTGTCCCAGCTGTTCTATGTTAGCAATCATCTGCGACACATGGTGCTCGACAGATGTACCCTCTGACATGGAAGCGCAAAAGAGCTTCTTCTGCAACTCATATCTCTGCGATCTAAGATTAGATCGATGAAGATCATGCAACTTTGCCATCATCTCATAGGGATTCAATCCCTTGTTCTGACGATGGAATTATTGAGTCATAGCAGCAAGCATTATAGATTGAGCAGTGAAGTTGTCATCGCTATGAGTCTTCCAAAGCTCTAGCTCAACTATCTGATCAGATATAGGCTTAGGCCCAAGAGGTCTCTCTATAGTGTAGAGCAACTTCTCGGATCCCAGGACAATCCTAAGATTCATGTCCCAATCTTGAAAGTTCGCGCCATTAAAGACATTGTCGCCCATGATAATATCTCTAATGCTCAACTTTCCAGTCATCTTAATTGCAATAGTCAAACTATTCAATTAACGATGTATGGGTACAGTCTAACTATTACATGAAAAATAATAAAATATTAGTCTAACTAATAAATATAATTGACGAAATAATTTGAAAGCGCGTAAAGCCAAGTATTTGAACGAAAATGCAAATTCAATACTGGCTTCCCACTATTTTTCGGCGTGCCTCTAACCCTTTGTTGAGTACTCGGGAAACCTAGTTTCCTAGTGGGTTAGGATCCCGTTAAATAACACACAACCTTGACTTTGGCCAACAAATTGTATGATATTTAACTAGGTAGATCTCTAAGATCAATTGGATGTCATCCAATTCCTAGATCCGGTAGGTGGACCTCCAAGTCCGAAAAATATATACAATATATATGCCAATATGTCCAATATATTTTCCTAACTTTTTTCCTCTGAATCAACTAATCCTTGGCTTTAGCTCAACAAGCTTAATGATTCCAGTTAAGCGGGACCCATTGACCTTGGAAAGCTTCGTAATCGATGTCGATGGACAAGAAGTGATCTTGACTTTGGCCAACAAATCACAACTTGGACAAGACATACGATATGGAACAAAGCCTTCATGATTCAAACACATCCGCGATGGACAAAGGTCTTGACTTTGGCCAACAAACCATCTCCAATCTTGGATATTGAGAATGAATCATTCAATGGAAGGAAAACGCTTAATATTTGTTGAGGATTTTTCACGTAATTTGCAACCAATTAATTATCTTTGTTTAGGTCTTATCATACACCTTTAAGCATGCATTCTAAAAGCATAATAAGGCGCAGTAAATAAATTAATAATTATATACGGATGAATATCTCACAAATTGTTCCTAGAACAAATCACTCCATTTCCTCTCCCCGGCTAGCACTCTTCTAACTTCTACCCAATTACATAATACAATTAAAGAAACCTCATTAACATTGAGGGGAATTAGGTGAGAAGAGAATTACAAAGAATCGAGAGATAAGGCTGGACACGTAGGTCCAATTTAATAAATTCTAAATTTATTACAACAATTTCTAAAATTGCCCTCACCCATCTAATAGCCATATGATATACATTATTCATACAACACATCAATGTATTCACACAAAGCTTGTTATTCAATCAATCTAATCCAATTAATTAATATTTGAATTAAGTGATCATCCAATGTTCAAACAACGATTTGATTTGCGCGAGTCCAACTCGTTTAAGAATAAGTACTCAAAGTACGAATTCTTGAATTATATCGAACTACAATTTTAAATCTAATTTAATTTGTATTCAATACTAATTCAATATTTAATTCAAAATTAAATAATTACACTTTTAATGTGCCTTTACAACTTAGATTCTAAATCTAATCTTAATGGGTCTCAAAGCCCAATTAACATCCAATGTTCATTTAATTAAAGTCCAATGGGCTTTCAATTAATTTCTTAAGGAATGGGCTTTGGTCAATATGGGTCAAACCTAAATACCAAGGCCCAATTAAGGAATCACCCTATTTGCCAAGAAATCAATTTTGGCCCATTAGGCCCAATTAAATATTTAAAGGCCCATTTGTTATATTTGGACTTAATGGAATGGTTTAGGCCCAATTTGGATCCAATCCAATTGTCCTAAACCAACTTGGCCCAAACAAGCCCATTAGGCCCAAATACAACAAATTTAGCCCAATTCCAAATTAAGCCCAATTAATTAAATTCCAATATTCTAAATTTCATAATTTAATTAATTAAAGTGTATTGCACTAATTAATTATCTAAATTAATTTCCAAAATATCAATTTAATTAATTTATCAAGCATTAAAATATTCAACACATGTCCAACATTATTGAAACAAAATCAATTCATTTTCATGCTTCTTTGTTCACGGCAATATAAGGATTTTATATCCGATTTTGATTTCAATCCAATATATCATGTCTTTAAACTCATCCAATGATTTAAAAAACAAAATCACCATGACCTAGGGTTTATCATTACATTCGGCCAAGCCTTCATGATTTGGGAAAATTAATCCAATAAATTTTTCATCAGATTGATCATATATAACTCTAAGTTATCAATATACAAGCATACTCAAACAAAAGATTTGATCAAATCATGCTCAAATCAAATTTACCTAAATTTTAGTATATAAACCCTAATCAAATTTCATGCTCAAATAGGCTCCATGATACCATTGTTGGGTTTCTAAGGTCATCCCAGATCATATTAAGCATGAAACATGTGAATACTCAAAGTAAAGTTGCGGAAAAATACTCACTTTGAACGGTAGAGAGGATGTGGTAGAACAAAACTTTGCTCCTTGAATGGTGGCTCCAAGCTTTCTTTGTATGTTGAATCAATGCTCCAAGCTTTGATCTTTGATTCCAAGCTCAATAGGAAAGTTTCCCTATCACCTTGTATGATTCTTTGATGTGCTAGCACCTTGAAAATATTGCAACAAAATTTTCCTATCTCCTTGTGAAGCTCACGACAATGGAGATATTTGGGAGAGAGAGAGTGGCGTGTAAAGAGAGAGGAAGAGAGATGATTTTTGTTAACTTGTATTTGATTTCCTAAATCAAATTAATGATATACCAAAATCAATAATTGGTATATGTCCATCATCTCACCAACTTGGTGTGTTGGACAAGTCACCAACAACCCACCAAAACCCATCAACAAAACGTTATTTAAAGTGACTAGGTGATGTGACTTGTGATGTGACTTGTGGGCCCCACTTAATTCAAAATCCGAGTTGGCCCGCAAACACATTCCGGGCTCAGGTTCGTTAATTCTGAATTAACGAATTTTCCGTTGCGACGTAATTAAATCAAATTTAATTAAATAATTATGCCTAGCAAAATTACTATTCACGTCGCTCGCGAATTAATTCTAAATTAATTCGTTCGCCCGAATTAAAATCCAATTTTAATTCCGTTATGAAATCTAATTTCATTTAATATATCGAATATATTATTTTATCGATTAATTCCAAATTAATCGTTCTCTGTCTTCTAATAGTATTTTATCCCATATAAAATCTCTCCGTAATTAATCCTAGATTAATTATGTTCGAATCATATGTCATCTGTAAATCTCGGGAAGCGACCCATGAGATCCCTGGATATGTTGGCAGTAAATCCGGTCGTCGGACTATCCGAACACGTGCGTACCTCGTACTACGTTCTTACTGATTTACGAGACATGGTTGGCTTCTAGCAAAGCACCGTGCCTACCCAATTCTGCATAAATATTCTTAAAGGAATATATAATCTTTGTTAGGCGTAGTATACGTAGTATTGCGTATTGCGATCCAGTATCTGATGTCACATGCAAGGCCTGGGGCTGGATTAGTGTCTGCCCCGTACGAAGCATATATCGGATTACAAGTAATTAGTCTCTTTAATCGGATAATCATGACCTTGTTATATTATCCCGATGGTTGCAACACAGTAGAGTACCAATTTTGTATCCATGCGTGATCATCATCTCCATATGACTGAAGTGATACTTCTGTCTTGACATCACACCCAATACACTACGATTCTCAATAAACCCAGAAGAGGCGTACACAAAACCTGTTAAAGTCGGACGACCAAAACCAAAGCATATTGATTGTCGCAAGTACTAGCGATGAAAGTCTTATGTTAAGACCAAATACACTTACCCTGATTCGGATTCCCATAGACACATAGTCATACTACCAATGGGATTCCGAGGGGTCTATCCAGAGCGAAGCTGTTTCCGTACCATCGGTAAACACAACCTCCTATCACAATTGCATAAGTATCCAATACTTAAATATATAAGAACTATGTTGTTACGCTTCCATAACACGCACAAGTGCAATACTAGTCTATTCCGCATTATTGATGTCCAGTCTCGATAATACTACGACTAGGGATATTTAATGATTAAACCTTTATGGACTGATATTGTCTCATATCTAATAATTCGAAACTAATCATAAGGACTTTTATCATTTATATAATTAAGTAATCAAATTACAAAATGATAAAATGCAATTTCCATTGTCACATAGTTAATTTGTACAAAAACCACAATGTCTTTTACAAATGGTGACGCTTTGGGTCATAATTGTCCAACAGTGAGATCATGACATGTGTCCATAGAGCGTCGCGAGGCATAGGTTATCTATGTCACGACGCATGCACAGTAAATGTCAGCAGGCTTCATAATAGAGGCGCGTCGTGACGCATAGTGACATGCGTGTCGCGACGCGTGAGAAGTGAATTTCCATTTCTGTCTTTTTATACATTTTTCATCGTTTTAGCCCCGAGTTGATCTCATTGAGTCCTAAATCTTTATTTATTTGTAAAACACACAAGAACACACCAAAATGTTCATCAAACCCGAGAAACCACACAAAATATTAGGTTAAAGGGGTGGTAGATAGTGATATATTTTCCGCTCATCAGACTCCCACACGCACCGACCCGAGGGAGAGGGCATTCATATATTCAGTGTGACTCCCACACATATCGACCCAAGGCAGAGAGCCTCCTCTTGTTATGTGTTGTGACGTTGGGCATTGAGTGTCGCGACGCTAGCCCGATATCAGGGCCCAAACCAGTTCTCCATTGTCACTGTCCGAAGCAATTCTAACACTCCCACACTATAACCTTCACACAAGCAATTCTAATTACACTCAAAACATACCATTATCTAGTATCATCAATTTACAAAGTGTACTCCCCCAACATGCTAAGAATTCGTCCCTCATACCCATTTTACACCTTGAAATTATTCCAACTAAGACTTAAGCCTATCTCACTCTTAAAAACACCCAAAACATATATTGAGGCTTAAATTTTTCTCAATCTTCTCAAATAATGATTCTGCAATTTCATAGGGTTCCTAAGTGTGAGAATGAAAATGAAGAATGAATGCTCATTTCCTAAATGAGAAGAAGAAAGAATGAGAAGAAGCTTACTTGACCAAGAAAAACTTGAGAATTCATCACCATTCCTTCAATATTTCCATGATAGTGGAGAAAATTTTAGAGAGCTTCGTAGAACCAAGCACACGTATTTGGCTCTTGAGAGAGATAAGTAAATATTGTCTTATTTAGAGGCAAGAAGCAGATTTTTTTAATGATTAATTGGAAAAAAATCAGAAGTATTGAGAATTCTCTATATTAGTCTTCGAGTACTATTTATCTGAATTTTTGAGGTACCTTTTTTATCATGCTCGGTTCCAAATTTAAGAAGTCATTCAATATAAAAGTTGTAGATCTCAGTCTTAATTTTAGACAATATAAAATTCATAAACATCAGAGATCGTTTGAAACATTTATGGCCCAAATACTAAGTTCGGAGTGGTATAGAAAATGATATATGTATCGGATCTATAAAGAATTCATCTAATGTTCAAAACTAGATCACGAGTACATACATGCTCGAGCATGATTTATGTCATGTATTATACCACCTATAACATAGTAGTCGTCAGAATTACCAGGGTGTTATATTTTCAGAATATGTTTTTCATATATTTCGGTTTAATTTTTTCTAAAAATGATTTTCAAGGACAAGAAAAATAAAATGTTTTCAAGCCGTCAGTATCAAGTCGTCTCTTAATGTTAGCGAGCCTATGATCGCTTGCCTCATAGGACACTGATCAACCCCATAGGCTTTTCATATTCATGTACTCGTTCCCCTACTTATGCGGTGCTAGGTCATGCTAAGTAGGCTTCATGTCCCCAGGTTTCGATACTGGTGTGGATTTTCATATTCTTAAACATGTGCAAGCGTACATGTGGGTAACGGCCTAATCCCGATATGTATGGCGATGTGAGGGAGACATCCCATCCCGATTTTTGCTTATGTTCAGGCATGTTTACGGTTTATGAATATGATGTTAGTTCATTTATACATATTTAGATCACGTTCATTATTTCTATTTACGTAACGATTTTAAGTGTATATATGCTTATGTTTTCAATATGAACTTCAGTTTTTAGCTCATAAGTGTACTGGACAGTTTTTCAGTCATGTTTCATTTTTATAAATTTAATCACGTCTTTTTTATTTCATTTATGAATTTCAATTTTCATTCATGTCCGGTCATGTTTTCAATTGATGTTCCGTCATTTTTTATCAGTTTTCATGTTGACGTATTTTAATAACACACTTACATTTTCAAGTCACACTATAGCTTCAGCTTTAAGATTCGTTCAATGTCATGATATGTTTTTTATTTTATATTATACTTATGGAATTATGTTTCAGTGATTAGCTATGTTATAGGTGAAGATATAGTTCGTGAATACATGTATAATAACATGTTTTGTCTCACGTTATAGGTTTGTGTAGTATTTCAATTAATTACGCACATGATATTACGTAGTTTATGCATTGATATTTATGCACTAAGATGTAACATCACTTACTTCTTTCATTTTCAATCATACAGGTGTCTCATTCAGTCATACAGATGATGAGCTTGGAATCAATGGACATCAGTTGCTACAGTCATTAAGGGGATATGTTAGGGCACACACGTAAAGGAAATCATGTATTAGTTTAAGTGACCAACGTTTCATTAATATGTAATTAAGGTTATAATAACTTAAGCTTGAACTTTTTATGATCAAGTTACGTATACATCATATTTATTAACTTCATGTACAATATGATAGCAATGAATGTATTTAGTTTAGTTAGCATAGTTATGAATCACAGATGATATGCATGTGTGTCTAAGTCATTTTAGGGCTAAGTAGCATGCTCAGATAAGTCCAGATTAGATTTTCGACCTGATGCCATTTTACATGTTAGATTAAGTCGAATAAATGAATTTTTTAGGCAGGTTCCCACATGGTATTGTACATTGATCCATGTTGCATGGTGTTTAGAATACATCATGTAGGAATTTTTAATAAATCTATCAGGCCAGTCATGTCATGTATGTGCATGACAGAAGCTTATGGAGATTAGTATTCCCGTCTTCTACCTGTCACTTCCGGGGAAACTAGGTCATGACAAGTATTATGAAAATATGATCGAAATTTTTCCAAAGGAAAAACAATAGCTAAAAGTTCTTTTTTCAGTAGTATAGTAATTTCTCCGGGCGTCATTTAAATTCATTGTAGCAGAATAAATGACATGAGATGTTTTCCTAATTCCTTGACCCATAATAGCGCCTACTGCATAGTCACTTGTGTCACACATTTTCTCGAAAGAAATGTTCCAATTAGGGGGTTGGATAACTGGGGTACAAGTCAACAATTCCGTCAGCTTATCAAACACTTTTTTACACGCCTCATCAAACTCAAAAGCTCTGTCTTTTTGTAACAACTTACATAGGGGTAATGCCATTTTAGAGAATTTCTTGATGAATCTTCGGTATAATCCTGCCATGACCAAGAAAAGAACGAACTTCCTGCACACTAGTGGGATAAGGTAAAGATTTGATAATATCAATTTTAGATTTATCTACTTCAAGTTCCCTAAGATATATATAAGAAACATAAATTGATTTTTAAAAGAAAAAATTAAAAATATTTAATTTATAAATAAAAATTTACATTAATGTCGCTTGATCTCTTGTCAACAAAATTACCATCCTTCTTTATGTGCATATGCTTAAACACCTCATAGCATGTGGGTGCACGTCCTAACTGAATTCGACCGTGATTTAAAACCAACGACTATGAATATATACTTTAAGAATAGTTTATAAGAAAAACACGTCTTAATGATGGAGCATAACTAGTGTCTAGTATTACTATGTGACTATTTTAAGGTCGGTGTCATTCTTAATATATATATATATATATAATATATATATATATATATATATATATATCCAATATGCATTAAGAGATAATGACACAATAATTACCTTTATCGAAATTGAAATGAAAATGTAGGTATTTATTAATAAATAATAAAATATAATGTATAATACATTATTCGGATTGTCGCTCTAGTACAACCTCCAATAAGCTCCCACTTGCTTAGTACTAATTTGGATGGTACCGAAGTCCCATCTCCTCCACATGCTTATCAAATAACTTTGGAGGTAAGGCCTTAGTAAGCAGGTATGTTATGTTGTCTTGTCCTTGAACCTTTAAGACCATTATGTCTTTTTGTTCGATAATTTCTTTAATCATGCGATATTCTCTTTCCACGTTTTTTGATTTGGAATGTGCTCTCTGCTTTTTAGCATGCGTAATGACTCCGCTATTATCACAGTAAAGTGGGATTAGATCGGCTACACTAGGCACAATACCTAGTATTGTGATAAAATGTAACATCATTTTTGTAGAGATGTTACCGACAGATGATGGATCTTCACCACCACCTTGAGCCTCTGACCATTTCTAAACTTCCTTGACTATATTACTATAACAAACATTTGTTAAGCTATTCCACGAACCAATTAGTGTTGTACGAAAAAACTTACTGACTGTAAATAAATACCTACACCTCAAATAAATAACATCATATACCTTTAGACTTGACTCACACCTACATACATGCATTCTATCTGAATGCGAACAAAAAACTTAGCATGATAGACCCATACTCTAGTGACTGCAGTAAACTTAATTCCTCGATCTCAGGCTTCTGTTCGGCTAAGGCTCACAAGATAAAGCTACCTGTAAAAAAAACTGTGGAGATGAGGAGGTCATATAATTTGAACGACCTGGTGAGTGAATACTAGAAATAACAAACCATAAGGAAAAAAAATATAAAGCATGTCCATAAATCGTTTTTCATGCATGTATCATAAAAAACATATCAAGCATTCAACGGCCAAGTCGCACGTGAAGACTGAGCGAGGAACAAATGATCTCCTGTCGAAAAAGTAGCAGGTCAATCCATTTCTGATGGACGAGACCCTAAACAAGCACCCCGGTGGATACACAATGATAAGTCGTAAGAGAAATTATAAAAACATACAATGAGCATCGGGACAGAAACATATCATCAATCGAGTGTCTCGGTGGAAACATATCGATAATTCGAAAAAATCCTGAAAACATTTAACAAGCGCTGAGATGGAAACATTTAATCATTATGCATATTCTTTTATTGATTTAACTTCAAAACAAATAAAACTTCAAAACTTGATATATTTTAAATTATAAGTCAAGAAAACATAATATAAGGCATCCACTCAAAGAGATTGATGATTTTCTAGAAACTCGCTATGGAATCGCTAACGATGTGAGCTCCTGTCAGTAACATATAATAAATCAAATTTATTAGACTAGGCATGGCAAAAATAATTCTTAAAATTTAATTAGGCTATACAACGTATGAAATTCCAAATTCACTAAAAGTCTGGGTACTCGGGTTATCTAAGGATTTTATAGACCTATATTTGAAGTTACGGAAGTACAGTGGTGAAATTTCAATTTTTGCGTCATCATTACAATCTCATGCTCAATGGTTAACTTCGAAAATTCACTACAACTAATTGGGCATCACGACGCTCAACACTTGGTGTCGCGATGCGGATCATAAGGGTGCTCTCTACCTCGGGTCTGATCATATGGGAGTCGCGACGTGCAATATTTGGTGTCGCAACGCGTAATAAGAATATTCATTTTCCTCAGGTCTGACCAAGTGAGAGTCGCGACTCGCAACATCTAGCATCGCGACACGTATCCTTTTCGCAGAATTAGTTTTAGCCATTCCAATTTAGTCCTAGGATGTTAAAGGCCACCCTTAGGGTTTCGTATCGGCACACACACACATATTATATCATGTAGCAAGCATAATACATCATATAGTGATAATAGTTTTGAAACATACTCATGACTTATGTACTAATTAAGTTCATCAATTATAAATTATCAGCAGGAACCGCAATATTCCTTGACAATGTGGAGTGGTGTCAGCCAGATTCCAAATCTGTGTGTGGACCTTTTCTTTCCAAGATGATATTTACTTATTTGTTTTGATTCGAAACTTACTTTTAAGCACATTACGGCATTAGCCAAGTTGATTTTCAGTTATATTAAGAATGAGTATATTTCAGAAAGTTTTGATTCCAAAAGCATGATTTTTTATTATTTTTGGTGGCATGGGCGAAAACCCCACCTCAGATCTGACTTATGGAATTGACAGACACATATGACGTGTGCACACATAGCTCATGACTAGGGGACAGCGATACATAATGCCCCTAGATCCTAGATTTCAGGGCTAGGGGGACGACGGTGTTGGTCTCTAAGACATGCTTCCAAGATCGTATACATGATTTGTGTGTGAAATAATCAAGTAAAAGTTGCGGAATCACTTACATTGATTTGGAGAAATTCGAAATTTTTCCTTTGGATGAAGCTTGTTTTATGTTGTTTAGTCCTTGGGTGAGTATCCCTGACACCTCAAATGACTCTCCAAGTGCTAGCTTAGTTGAAAATTTTGAAGCAAAAATTTTCCACCATTGGAGAGAAGCTCACGGCAATATGAAGGAGAAGAGAGGAGAGTGTTTCAATTTTCCAAAATTGGTTGGTTTGTGTGTTAAATGAATCCAATTAATAAAGCCAACAACTTCCATCAACTTTTGACCATTGATGTAAGTCATGTGGTCCCACCACATTTAAATTCGAAATTTTTGTTGGCTTCCTCAACACACAACTAGACTTGGGCCCGGGTTCGTTTAATTCCGAATTAAACGAATTTTCCGTCGCTAAATAATTAAATCCAATTTAATTAAATAATTATGCCTCGCAAAATTATTACGATAGTCGCTAACGAATTAATTCTAAATTAATTCGTTTGCCTGAATTAAAAACCAATTTTAATTTCGTATTGAAATCCAATTTCAATTAATATATCCGATATATTATTTTAGCCCCAAATAAATAAATTAAATAGAAAAATTCAATTTAACTATTAAATTTATTTTATCGATTAATTCTAAATTAATCGCGTTCTCTCTTCTATACGAATTTAATCTCAGATTAATTCCTGCCGTAATTAATCACAGATTAATTTTCTCTCTCATTATTAATCTCAGATTAATTCTATTTGAGTCGAATGTCACTGGTGAATCTTTGGGAAGCGACCCAAGAGATTCCTGGATATGTTGGCAGTAAATATGGTAATCGGACTATCCAAACACGTGCGTACCCCGTACCATATTCTCACAGATTTACAAGACATGGTTGGCTTCTAGCAAAACACCGTGCCTACCCAATTCTCCAGAAATATTCACCGACGAATATAATCTATATCAAGCATAGTAATACTAATATAATGTAATGCGTAATTTTTAGTGTTCCTAGAACATGCCAATGATCTCTAATCATGATTCGGTGTGTGAATATTCAAAGAAGTTGCGGAAGATTTACATTAATCGGATTTGATGGATGTATGAAGTTCAAAACTTTTGATCCTTTGTTGAAGCTCCAAGCTTGCTTTATGTTCCAAACTCAAGGAATTGGTTTCCCTATCACCTTGATTCATTCTTGGAAGTGCTAGCTCACTTGAATTTTTGCAACAAAAATTCTAAGGGAGAGGGAGAAGCTCTCGGATTTTGCAAGAAGAAAGGGGAAAAGAGATGTTTGTTTTTGGTGTATTTGATTTTCTAAAAATCTATTACCATTTACCAAATCCAAGTTGGTATAGCCATAATTGGATCCAACCAATTAATCCAAACCAAACTTGGCCCAACCAAGCCCATTAAGCTCAAATACAACTTTATTAGCCCAATTCCAAATTTAAGCCCAACTAATTAAATTCCAAATTTCCAAATTTCACAATTTAATTAATTAAAGTGTATAGCCATAATTAATTATTCAAATTAACATTTCCAAAATACCAATTTACTTAATTAATCATGCTAATCATCATCAACACATGTCCAACATTATTGAATCAAAAAATCATCTCATTTCATACTATATTGCTCACGACATTATAGGGATTTTATATCCGATTTCGATTTCAATCCTATTAAATCATAAATCAATATATCCCATGTCTTTTAAACTCATCCAGTGATTCAAAAAACAAAAATCACCATGACTTTAGGGCATCCTAGTATTCGGCCAAGCCAAATTTTTGGAGAAAAATAATCCAATTCAATTTTCATCAAATTGATCATGCATAACTCTAAGTTATCATCATTCAAGCATAATCAAACAATCAATTTTATCAAATCATGTTCAAATCAATTTTACCCAAATTTTACTCTAAATTCAATTTCATGCTTAACAAAGGCTATGATACCATTGTTGGGATTTCTAGGTCAATCCAATATCAAATTAAGCAATGAAATGTGCGAATACAACAAAGTAAAGTAGCGAAAATACTTACTTTGATCGGCTTTGCGATGCGTTGAACACAAAAATTTCTTCATGGATGATTCGACCAAGCCTCCTTTTGTGCTCCTTGTGTTGATCTTCAAGCTCCAAGCTTTGAGTGTTGATTCCATGCTCATAGATGGGTTTCCCTATCACCTTTTAATGACTCCTTGGATGTGCTAGCACCATGAAAAATTTGCAACAAATCTTCCATTTGCTTCTTTTGACCAATGAGAGAATTTGAGAGGAAAAATGGCACAATGCCGAGTGAGGGAGAGAAGAAAGAAAGAAGTGTGTTGTGTGTTTTTGGTATTTTGTTTTCTAAAAACATATACCAAAAATCCTTACAAAATTTGGTAAAAACTTTTCCAAAAAGCAAAAACCAATTTTTGAGGCAAAATGGCATTTATTGCCCACAACCACCACGATCAGGAATAGTGATTGGTTGTCAATCACCAAAAGGTGACTTGACATCCATCACTAAAGTGACAGGTGATGTGACAAGCGATGTGACTTGTGGCTGCACATGATTCAAAATCGGAGTGGCCTCGCAAACACATTTCGGGCTCGGGTTCGTTAATTCCTAATTAACGAATTTTCCGTTGCAACGTAATTAAATCAAATTTAATTAAATAATTATGTCTAGCAAAATTACTATTCACGTCGCTCGCGAATTAATTCTAAATTAACTCGTTTGCCCGAATTAAAATCAAATTTTAATTCCGCGTCGAAATCTAATTTCGTATAATATATCGAATATATTATTTTACCGATTAATTCCAAATTAATCTTTTTCTCTCTTCAAATAGTATTTTATCCCGGATAAAATATCTCTGTAATTAATCATAGATTAATTTTCTCTCTCTTATAATTAATCCCAGATTAATTATGTGCGAGTCATACGTCATCGGTGAATCTTTGGGAAGCGACCCATGAGATCCCTGGATATGTTGGCAGTAAATCCGGTCGTCGGACTATCCGAACACGTACGTACCTAGTACTACATTTTTACCGATTTACAAGACATGGTTGGCTTCTAGCAAAGCACCGTGCCTACCCAATTCTTCAGAAATATTCTTAAAGGAATATGTAATATGTATCAGGCGTAGTATACGTAGTATTGCGTATAGCGATCCAGTATCTGATGTCATGTGCTAGGCCTGGGGATGAAATTGTGTCTGCCCCGTACGAAGCACCTATCGGATATCTGGTAACTAGTCTCTATAATCGGATAAGCATGACCTAGTCATATTATCCCGATAGCTGCAGCATACAAGAGTACCAGTTCCTTATCCTACGTGACCATCATCTCTTAATGACTGAAGTGATACTTCCATCTTGACATCACACCCAATACACTACGATTCTCAATATACCCAGAAGAGGCGTACACAGAACCTGTTAAAGCCCTGGACGACCAAAACCAAAGTATATTGATTGTCGCAAGTATTAGCGATGCAAGTCTCAGGTTAAAACCAAATACACCTACCCTGATTCGTACTTCCATAGACACATAGTCATACTACTAATGGAATTCCTAGGGGTCTATCTAGAGCGAAGCTGTTTCCGTACCATCGGTAAACACAACCTCCTATTACACTTGCATGAGTATCCAATACCCAAATATGAGAACTGTGCTGTTATGCTCCCATAACACGCACAAGTGCAATACTAATCTATTTCGCATTATCGATGTCCAATCTCGATAATACTACGACTAGAGATGTTTTAATGATTAAACCTTAGTGGATTAATACTGTCTCATATCTTATTAATCCGGAACTAATCATATGGACTTTTATCATTTATATATCTTGGTAATCCAATTACAAATGATAAAAGAGCAATTTCCTTTGTCACATAGTTAATTTGTACAACAACACCATGTTCTGTACAAATAGTGATGCTATGGGTCATAATTGTCCAACAGATTATAGTCAGAGGCTCAGAGGGATAGGTCAGCCTATTCCCTACCGGTAGTATCTCTAAAAGGGGGATGTTACAAGATCTTCCTTGTCATGATTTGTATATAGCTCATACCAGCTCAATTTTATCCCCATCATTCATTCACTGCCTCTGATACTACATCAGATCCTTATGACTTCCATTTTTCTGACCTTCGAGCATACTTAAGAGGTTTCTCACCTCTTGCTATAATATAGTTCAAATATCTTTATGATAAATAATGTTATATGTGTTTGGTTAATGGCAAGTCTCTCTCTCTATTATCTGAATTCATCACACAAGCCCTCATTATTTCCTCTATAGTATATTCCATTCTAATTTTTGAAACAACTACTTAAACTTTGATATAAGTTACGAGCCTTAATTAAAGACTACTACTATAAGCATTTTATGTGGCATAACCATCTCACTCTCGTACTAATCTACTTAAGATATGACTCTACATGAAAAGATGATATGTGCACTGGTTCAACTTACCTACCATGCATAGTATCTAGCTTAATTTACGTTGTCCTCATCTTCTTGTATCGTGTTATTTTCACTTATAAGAGTTAGCTTCTTTCTTATCAACATTATCACTTTTATTCTCTCTTATTTTAAGAACCACTCCACTTAGTATTTGCTCATTACGAAAAGAGAATTCTTAATATTATGTTTATTGTACTATATTACCCCAGAAAATAGCATTTATCTAATTTGTGATCGGTTATTGCTTATTTTATACCGCCTTAACCTTTGGTGGTCTACACCACTTCTTTAATTATTATCGCATGCCAAGATCATCTGTATCGATACTCAGAACTGAGCCTCGAAACCTAGTATGGAACTTGGAAATATTCCATATACTTTTATTTGTTGCAAAAACAGGATAAGGTATTCGTGGACGTTACCATTACAATTAACCTAAAAGATTTGGTTACAATGTTCATCTTATTCACGATGGTCATAGGCATCCATTGTTTAGGACATTGATAATAGTTTGCATTGTTCCTAGCTAACCCAAAGCATTATTTCCAGAGTGTCCCTAATCTCCATGCTAAATTGGCACCATCCAGGCCCATATTCTTTTTTTAAAGAAATCATCATCCTTTACACATTCACCAAACCAGTCCATAATTTGGACGACGATTATTCCTTCTCGATGGCATCTGTATCTCATTCTGCATACCAAAAGGTCTTATCATTATTATTCTAGATAACACCAGGGTATTCTAATGAGAAATGTCGAGGTATATATAAGAGCTCTATCATGTTTGCGTCTTCCGCTTGCTTAAATCCTAACTTTATAGTTCTATATGGAGAAATTTCTTTAAAAAACATGTTTAAAATCAAGACTATATAGGTCTTGATCTCTTCTGCAAGGAACAAGCTTGATGACTCATTCTATAGATCTGAATATCTTTGGTGAGGCTTGCTGTTGACCAATAGCGCCGGGGGTGCTTGTTGGACAATTATGACCCATAGCATCACTATTTGTACAGAACATTGTGTTGTTGTACAAATTAACAATGTGACAAAGTAAATTGCTATTTTATCATTTGTAATTGGATTACCAAGATACATAAATGATAAAAGTCCATATGATTAGTTCCGGATTAATAAGATATGAGACAGTATTAATATACTAAGGTTTAATCATTAAAATATCTCTAGTCGTAGTACTATCGAGATTGGGCATCGATAATGCGGAATATACTAGTATTGCACTTGTGCGTGTTATGGGAGCATAACAGCATAGTTCTCATATATTTAGGTATTGGATACTCATGCAAGTGTAATAGGAGGTTGTGTTTACCGATGGTATGGAAACAGCTTCGCTCTGGATAGACCTCTCGGAATTCCATTGGCAGTATGACTATGTCTCTATGGAAGTCCGAATCAGGGTAGGTGTATTTGGTCTTAACCTGAGACTTGCATCGCTAATACTTGCGACAATCAGTATACTTTGGTTTTGGTCGTTCAGGGATTTAACAGGTTCTGTGTACGCCTCTTCTGGGTATACTGAGAATCGTAGTGTATTGGGTGTGATGTCAAGATGGAAGTATCACTCCATTCATATGGAGATGATGATCACGCAAGATACGGAACTAGTACTCTTTAGTACTGCAGTCATCGGGATAATATGACTAGGTCATCCTATCCGATTATAGAGACTAGTTACTAGAGATCCGATATATGCTTCGTACGGGGCAGACATAATTCCAGCCCCAGGCTTTGCATGTGACATCCGATACTGGATCGCAATACGCAATACTGCGTTAACTACGCCTGACACAGATTACATATTCCTTAAAAGAATATTTCTGGAGAATTGGGTAGGCACGGTGTTTTGCTAGAAGCCAACCATGTCTTGTAAATCGGTAAAAACGTAGTACTAGGTACGTACGTGTTCGGATAGTCCGACGACCGGATTTATTGCCAACATATCTAGGGATCTCATGGGTCACTTCCCGAAGATTCACCGATGACGTATGACTCGAACATGATGAATCTGGGATTAATTGGAAGAGAGCGAAAATTAATCTAGGATTAATTACGGAGATATTTTATCTAAGATAAAATACTATTTAAATAGAGAGAACGATTAATTTGGAATTAATCGATTGAAATAATATATTCGATATATTAAACGAAATTAGATTTCGACGTGGAATTAAAATTGGATTTTAATTCGGGCAAACGAATTAGTTTAGAATTCATTCGTGAGCGACGTGAATAGTAATTTTGCTAGGCATAATTATTTAATTAAATTTGATTTAATTAAGTCGCAACGGAAAATTCGTTAATTCAAAATTAGCGAACCCGAACCTGCGATGTGTTGCGGGTCCACTCGGATTTTGAATCAAGTGGGGTCCACATGTCACATCACCTAGTCAACTTTATCAACTTTTTGTTGATAGAAGTAGATGGGATTTGATGGTTGCTTGTTTATTACACAAGCATTATTAAATCTTGATGTGATAATGACTTGTACCAATTTTTGGAAAATTGGTAAATGGTAATTGATTTTTTGAAATCATTTACTCAACTAAAATCAACACAATTCATTCTCTCTCTCTCTCTCTCACTCACGGCATTGTGCCAATTTTTCTCTCCCAAATATTTTCCTTCTTGGCCGAGAATCAAAGAGGAAGAACAAGGAAATTTTATAGCAAAATTTCCAAAGCTAGCACTTAAAGAGATCATTCAAAGGTGATAGGGAAACTACTCCCATGAGTTTGGAACTCTTTCAAAAAGCTTGGAAGCTCAACATACAACAAAAACAAGGGCTTGGCCAAAACTCAAGGAGAAAATTTTTGTTGTCTACACATCCACTTAGCCGATCAAAGTGAGTATTTCCGCCATCTTACTTTGCGTATTCACACATTTCATTTGCTTAATTGATCTTGGTTTGACCTAGAAAACCCAACAATGGTATCATAGCCATGATTAAGCATGAAATTGAATTAGGGTTCATAAACTTTAATTTTGGGCTTTTATGACTTATGCATGATTTCTTCAAATTGAGGTTTTAGATGAGCTTAGATGATGTTAAATTAGATTTAAACATCTTAGAAATTGATAAATTGAATTGGATAAAATTTCCTCAAATTCCTTATGCTTGGCCGAAAGTGATGGAACCCTTAGCTCTTGGTGATTTTTGAATTTTAGACAATTGTATATGTTTAAAATGCATGGGATATAGTAGTTTGTGATTTAATTGGATTGAAATAAAAATTGATATAAAAATCACCATATTGCCGAGAGCTTAGGAAGCATGTTGGATTGATTTTGCTTCAATTATGTTGGACATGAATTGATAATAATAAAGCATGATTAATTAGTATAATTGGTGTTTTGGAAATATTAATTTAACTAATTAATTATGGCCAATACACTTTAATTAATTAAATTATGAAATTTGGAATTTTAGAATTTAATTAATTGGGCTTAATTTGGAATTGGGCTTATAATGTTGTATTTGGGCTTAATGGGCTTGGTTGGGCCAAGTTTGGTTTAGGATAATTGGTTGGATCCAATTGGGCCTAAAACCATTTCCATAAAGTCCAAATATGATAATTGGGCCTTTATAATTTAATTGGGCCTAATGGGCTAAAATTGATTTTTGACAAATGGTGATTCCTTATTGGGCTTTGGTTGCCAAAGTCCATACCTTACAAATTAATTGAAAGCCCATTGGACTTTGATTAAATTGACATTGGATGTTAATTGGGCTTTGAGACTCGTTAAGATTAGATTTAGAATCTAAGTCGCAAAGGCACATTAAAAAGTGTAATTATTTAATTTGGAATTAAATAAAGAATTAGTATTGAATACGAATTAAATTGGATTTAATATTATAGTTCGATATAATTCAAGAATTCATACTTTGAGTACTTATTCTTAAAACGAGTTGGACTCGCGTAAATCAAATCGTTGTTTGAACATTGGATGGTCATTAATCAAAGATTAATTAATTGGATTAGATTGATTGATAACATGCTTTGTGTGAATACATGGATGTGATGTATGAATAATGTATATCTGATGGATATTAGATAGGTGAGGGCAATTTTGGAAATTATTGTAATAAATTTAGAATTTATTAAATTGGACCTGCGTGTCCAGCCTATTACCTCTTGATTCTTTGTATTTCTCTTCTCACATATTCCCCTCAATGTAAATGAGGTTTCTTTAGAAGTGTTATGTAATTGGGTAGAAGTAATATTTGTGCTAGCGGGAGAGAGGAAAGGGAGAGATTTGTTCTAGGAACAAAATGTTTTAAATATCCATCCGCATATCATTATTAATTTATTTATCGCACCTTATTATGCTTTTAGAATGCATGCTTAAGGGTGTATGATGAGACCTAATCAAAGATAATTAATTGGTTGCCAATTACACAAAAACCCTCAACAAATATTAAGCGTTTTTCCTTCCATTGAATGATTCTCTCTCAAGATCCAAGATTGGCTCTGGTTTGTTGGCCAAAGTCAAGACCTTTGTCCATCGCGGATGTGTTTGAATCATGAAGGCTTTGTTCCATATCGCATGTCTTGTCCAAGTTGTGATTTTTTGGCCAAATTCAAGATCACTTCTTGTCCATCGACATCGATTACGAAGCTTTCCAGAGTCAATGGGTCCCGCTTAACTGGAATCATTAAGCTTGTTGTGCCAAAGCCAATGCTTAGTTGATTCAGAGGAAAAATGTTAGGGAATATATTTGATATATTGGCATATATTAGATATATGTTTCGGACTTGGATGTCCACCTACTGGATCTAGGAATTGGATGAGATCCAATTGATCTTAGAGATCTACCTAGTTAATATCATACAACTTGTTGGCCAAAGTCAAGGTTGTGTGTTATTTAACGGGATCATACCCCACTAGGAAACTAGGTTTCCCGAGTACTCAACAGAGGGTTAGAGGCTCGCCGAAAAATAGTGGGAGGCTAGTATTAAATTTGCAATTTCATTTAGATACTTGCCAATACGCGTTCATTTCAATTTTTCGTCATTAAAGTTTTATATATATATATATTAGTTGGACTAATATTTAATTTTTGTTTTAATTAAAAGTTTGGACTGTATTCAAACTACTTCATTTATACTTGATTTATAATTGGATTATAGTAATCAATATATTTGAATTAACCAATTAAATTATAGTTGATTATATAGTTAGACTATAGTAATCATTATATTCAATAGTACCCGAAATCGTTGATTGGATAGTTGGACTATTGAAATCAAGATAACTGAAAGATTAGCGTTTAGAACATAATCCTGGGGAAAATGTCTTTAAGCGGCTTTAATTTTCAGAATGGGAATAAAACCTCAGGATAGTCCTGAGAACTGAGAAGTTATTCTATTTGATAGAGAAACATCTCGGGCCTGAGCCCGAAGTTGAGCAAATAGTGGAACATGAGTTTTGGAAGACTCATGGTGATGATAACTTTAGTGCTCAATCCGTTATGCTTACTGCAATGACACTTTAATTTTGTCGTCAAAACTAAGGATTAGATCATTATACCATGATGTTGAAATTAAAGGATCTTCATAGATCTATTCTTAGATCTTAGAAGTACGAATTGCAAAAGAAGCTCTTTCGCCCTTGTATGTCAGAGGGTACATCTTTCGAGCACTAGGTGTCGCAGATGATTGCTGATATCAATCAGCTAGGTTAGCTGGGCACCTACGTGGCCGAGACTACCAAAGATTTGATCTTATAGTCTCTACCTGAAAGCTGGGGCAGGTTCATTATGAACCAAGAGTAAACTCTTGGAGAGTTGTTGGCTATGCTCAAAGAGGCAGAGCTAGAGCTTCTAAAATGGGCAAAGGAAAAATCATCATAGTCTTCTAGGAAGACAAATGACATATCCCAATATGTCTGCCTAAATTGTGGCAAACGGGGTCACTGAAGCTTGACTACCGTATGGACAAGGCAGACATGAAGGAAGTGAAGGCGGAGCAAGGCTCCGGCTTCAAGTATGTTTGTCATAAACATGTTCACTACTAGTTTCAATATTGGATTTTTGATACTAGATGTGGTACATAAAAATATGTACTGATGTGCGGGATCTGCTGATAAGCAGAAGACTGACTTCAGTTGAGATCGACCTGCGAGTCGGAAACGGGATGAGAGTCGCTGTTTTAACCGTAGAAACCTAAGTTTAGGAACTACCCTTTGGGCATGTACTTAAATTAGGAACTGTTATAATGTACCTAGTTTGACTAGAAATATTATCTCTATATCTAAGTTTAACCCGTTGCGGGTATACCTTTATATTCTAGAACACTAAGTGTTTTATTTTATAAAGATGATATTGAGATAAACACATTAGATGTGAATAACAGTATTTAAATTTTGAATATAAATGAATCTCAAACGTATAACATGACAAACAAATAGCTCTAACTGAATTAATCAGATGAGACTTATTTGTGGCATTGTTGTCTGGGATACATTAACAAGACTCGTATATCCACACTTTCGAAAAGTGGGTACTAGGACGGATTTGATTCTATTCAAATGAAGTCTACGATTCTAGTTTATTGGGCAAAGTGCCTAAATCACCTTTTACTTGGCAAAAGTACAAATGCCACCGATCTGTTAGCCCTCGTTCATGGTGACGTAAGTGGGCCCATATCTAACTAGGCTAGAGGTGGATATGAATACTTCGTAACCTTGAAAAATGTACGTGAAATCATACATTGAAACATGTACGCGACCTGGTGTCTCATACGCATTGAGCATATGGAAACACAATCAGGCCAATCCAAGTGATAGTCACTGGATTGATTTTAAGAACATCCTTTAGTATCTTAGAGATCTAAGGATGCTGTCTTATACTATGGAGAATGAGAACTTGAAGTGACTGGGATCACTGTAGCAAGTTTCCTAACCGATAAAATGACTATAAGTCGCAAACGGTACTTACAGTATGAATAACAGAACAGTAAGCTGGAAATCTTCCAAGCAAGATACTGTTACCGAATAAACAACAAATACGGGTTATTGATGCAGCTGAGGCAGCAATAGAAGCCTTCTGGGTCGACAACAAATCTAATTAGATTAGATATAATTCTGTTAGCAGCTGAGCTAGGCTGCAGCGCAGGCTAAAGAATTAATGGTCTCATCAACGATCCAGATAAATACTTCGATATTCATCTGATTTGTTCGGATCATACATCGTGGCGATGTGATGATCGAATAAATCGCATCAGATGATAATCATGCAAATCCGCTGACGAAAGCTTTTCTCAGTAGTTTGAGCCAACCGTACATAGTTCGGGTGTAAGACACTCGAGTGACTGGCTATAGGCCAAGTTGGAGATTGTTGGACAATTATGACCAATAGCGTCACTATTTTTACAGATCATGGTGTTGTTGTACAAATTAACTATGTGACAAAGGAGATTGTACTCTTATCATTTGTGATTAGATCACCTAGATGTATAAATGATGAGAGGTCCCTATGATTTGTTCCTGGATTGAGAATGATATGAGACAGTATCAATCCACGAAGGATAAATCATTAAATATCCCTAGTCTAAGTATTATCGAGATTGGACATCGATTAATACGTAAAAAACTAGTATTACACTTGTGCGCGTTGTGAGGGCATAACGACATAGTTCTCATATATTTGGGTATATGATACTCATGCAAGTGTAATAGGAGGTTGTGTTTTACCGATGGTACGGGAAACAGCTTCGCTCTGGATAGACCCCCTCGGAATTCCATTGGTAGTATGACTTGTGTCTATGGAAGTCCGAAATCAGGGTATGTGTATTTGGTCTTAACCTGAGACTTGCACCGCTAATACATGCGACAATCAATAAACTTTGGTTGCGGTCATCCAGGGCTTTAATAGGTTCTGTGTACGCCTATGCTGGGTATATTGAGAATCGTAGTGTGTTGGTGTGATGTGAAGACGAAAGTATCACTTCAGTCATATGGAGATGATGGTCACGTAGGATACGGTACTAGTACTCTTAAGTACTGTAGTCATCGGGATAAAATGACAAGGTCAGGTTTATCCGATTATAGAGACTAGTTACCAGACATCCGACATGTGCTTCGTACGGGTTAGACACAATTCCAGCCCCAGACGTAGCACGTGATCATCCGATACTGGATCGACATACGTAATACTACGTATACTACGCCTGATATAGATCCTAGTATTTCTGTAAGGATATTTCTGGAGAATTGGATAGGCATGGCGCTTTATTAGAAGCCAATCTTGTTTTGTAAATCGGTACAAACGTAGTACTTGGTACTTACGTGTTCGGATAGTCCGACGACCGAATTTACTGCCAACATATCCGGGGATCTCATGGGTCGCTTCCCGAATATTCACCGATGACGTATGACTCGCACTTTTAATTAATCTGGGATTAATAAGATGAGAGAGAAAATTAATCTGGGATTATTTTCGGAGATATTTTATATGGGATAAAATATCATTTAAAGATAGAGAATGATTAATTTGGAATTAATAGATTAAATAATATATTCGATATATTATACGAAATTGGATTTCGACGCGGAATTAAAATTAGATTTTAATTCGGGCGAACGAGTTAATTTAGAATTAATTCGTTAGCGATGTGAATAGTGATTTCGCTAGGCATAATCATTTAATTACGTCGCAACGAAAAATTCGTTAATTTGTTATTAGTGAACCCGAGCCCGGGATTATTTGCGGCACGCAAGTCAAATCAAGCGTCAAATCATTAGTCACATCAAGCGTCAAATCACATGTCACTTTGAGTGATATGACAATTGATTGATTGATTGATGTGAGTTGATGGAAATCATTTAATGCTTTTTGGAGCCAAAATTTGTGTGTTGACATTTGGAAAGCTTTTACACAATTTTTGGTATAAGTTTATTATTGATTTTGGAAATAAAATAAGAAAATACACATTCATCTATCTCTCTCTTGGTTCACGATTTTGGGAGCCAAAATCTTCTTCTCTTTCATTCGGCCAACATGCCATTTTCTTCACTGGTTTTGCTTGGCAAAAACCGTGAGCAAGGGAAGCAAAGTGTGGCAAATTTGTGGCAAATTTCTCAAGAGCTAGCACTCTGAGAGACATGCAAAGGTGATAGGGAAGTCCACCCATGAGCTGGGAATCGTTTTACGAAGCTTGGAGCTCACCAATGGCCGAAAATGGAGGATGGAGAGCAGCTCATTGCGAGCACTTGGGAGGACAGAAAATCAGATTTTGTTCTTCGTAGCATCGACAACCGATGATGTGAGTATTCCGCAACTCCTCGTATGTATTCACATGTGTTTCATGCTTGGTTTTGATCCTTGGGACCTTAGCAAACACCAACAATGGTATCAGAGCAAGGAAAAGCATGAAAAATTTAGGGCTTAAAATTTGGGTAAATTGATTTTGAGCATGATTTAATTAATTGGATGTTTGAATATGCTTAAATCATGCTGAATTGAATATTGATTGGATCAATTTCATGAAAATTGATTTGGATCAATTTTCCCTATTTTGTGTAGGCTTGGCCGAATATATGAGTGCCCTAAAGTCTTGGAATTTTTTGATTTTTGATCATTGGATGTGTTGGAAATCATTTGGGATATTGATTTAATGTTGAATTGATTTAATTGGATTGAATTGATTTGGGCATAAAATTCCCCTTGGCCGAGACTAATATAGCATGTATATGGGTTTGATTTTTGTTAAATTTTGTTGGACATAATTTAATAATGATAACATGATTAATTAGGCTAATTTGATGTTTTGGAAATATTGATTTGGGTGATTAATTGTTTATACACTTTAGGTAATTAAATTGTAAAATTGGATTTTGTAATTTAATTTATTGGGCCTTAAAATTGGATTTGGGCTTTTAAAGTTGTTATTGGGCTTATTGGGCTTGGTTGTACCAAGTTAGGTTTAGGCAAATGGATTGGATCCAATTGGGCCCAAAGCCGCTTCCATAAAGCCCCAATGCGACTAATGGACCTTTAAAGTTTAATTGGGCCTAATGGGCCAAAATTGATTTATGGGCTTATGGGGTAATTCCCGGATTGGATTTTGGTTATTCGGTTTGACCCGAGTTGACCAAAAGTCCACGCCTTAAGAAATTAATTAAAAGCCCATTGGACTTTAATTAAATTAATATTGGATATTAATCGGGCTTTGAGACCCGTAACGATTAAATTTGGAATTTAAATCGTAAAGTTTATTAATAAAGTGTGATATTTAATTTGGAATTAAATAAGCAGCGAATTAGTATTAAATGCAAATTGAATTGGATTTAATTTTGTAGTTTAATTTAATTCGAGAATTCGTACTTTAAGTACTTATTCGCAAAACGAGTTTAACTCGAGCGCAAAATCAAATCGTTGTTTGAACATTGGATGGTCACTAATTATCAGATTAATTAATTTGATTAGATTGATTGATAACATGCTTGTGTGAATACATGGTTGCGATGCATGAATAATATATATCGGATGGATATTAGATAGGTGGGACAATTTTAGAAATTGTTGTAATAAATTTGATTTATTAATTGGACCTGCGTGTCCAGCCTTATCACCTCCTTATTCTTTGTATTCTCTTCTCACCTATTCCCCTCAAAGTAAATGAGGTTTCTTTAGAAGTGTAGTGTAATGGGTAGAAGTAAATACTTGTGCTAGCGGAAGAGAGAAAATGAGAGATTTGATCTAGGATCAATGTGTAAATTATCCATCCACATATCATTATTATTTATTCATATGCGCTTTATTATGTGTTTAGAATGCATGTTTAAGGGTGTATGATGATGAGACCTTAACAAAGATAATAAATTGGTTGCCAATTTGCACTCGAAAAACCCTCGCAAAATATTAAGCGTCTTTCCTTCCATTGAGTGATTCTCACTCAAGATCCGAGACTGGCATTGGCTTGTTGGCCAAAGTCAAGGCCTTTGTCCGTCGAAGATGTGTTTGAATCACGAGAGCTTTGTTCCATAATGGTTTCTTGTCCAAGTTGTGGTTTGTTGGCCAAAGTCAATACCACTTCTTGTCCATCGACATTGATTACGAAGCTTTCCATGGTCAATGGGTCGCGCTTAGCTAGGATCACTAAGTTTGTTGTGCCAAAGCCAAGGCTTAGTTGATTCAGAGGAAAACGGTTAGGTAATACATAGATGTATTGGCATATATAAGATATATGTTTCGGACTTGGATGTCCCCCTACTGGATCTAAGAATTGGATTGGATCTAATCGATCTTAGAGATCTACCTAGTTAATTATCATACAATTTGTTGGCCAAAGTCAAGATTGTGTGATATTTAACGGGATCCTAGCCCACTTGGAAACACGGTTTCCCGAGTACTCGACAGAGGGTTAGAGGCTCGCCGAAAAATAGTGGGAGGCAAGAATTGAATTTGCAATATTCGTTTAATTACTTGCCATACGCGCTCGAACAAATATCATTCGTCATATAAATTAAATGTTAGTTGGACTAATATTTAAACGTTGTTTTAATTAATAGTTGGACTATATTCAAACAATTCATTTATAGTTGATTTTATAATTGGATTATATAAATCAATATAATTGATTTAATCTATTAAATTATAGTTGATTAAATAGTTGGACTATTGTAATCATTATAATAAATAGTACCTAAATCGTTGATTAAATAGTTGGACTATAAAATCAAGATAAAATTGAAAGATTGACATTTAAAACAAATCCTAAGGGAAAATGTATTTAAATGGTTTAATTTTCAAATTGGGAATAAACTTCAGGATGGTCCTGGAAAATAATAAGTTACTTTATTTGATAAAATAACATATTAAGCCTAAAGCCCAGAGTTAAGCAAATAGTATAGCATAATCTTTGGAAGATTTATGTGATGATAACTTAAGTGCTTAATCCATTTAGCTTGTCAGTAGACTCCTTAATTTCTGAATAAGAACTAAGGATTAGATTCTTAAAGTATGATAATGAAATTGAAGGATTTTCATAGATCTATAATTAGATCTTAGAAGTATTAAATTGCAATAATAACTCTTGGAGGGTTAATGACTTTTCTCAATGAGACAAAGTCAAACTTTGCAATAGGCAAGTAGCGCAAGGCGCACCTTACTTCGATATTCTAGAAACCCGAGGCTTGGCCAAAGGCTTCTGGAGTAATGAAAAAGGCAAAGGCAAAATCATTATAATCTTCTGGGAAGATAAAGGACATATCCCAAAATATCTGCCTAAATTGTGGCAAACGGGATCGCGGAAGCGTGACTGCCGTTTGGACAAAGCAGACATGAAGGAATTGAAGACGAGCAAGGCTCCGACTTCAAGTATGTTTGTCAAGATTATGTTCACTACTAGTATTGAAATTGGATTTTCAATACTTAGTGTGATACATAAATACATACTGATGTTCAGAATCTGCTATGAGCAGGATACTGACTTCAGTTGAGATTAATCTGCGAATTGGAAACGGGATGAAAAACGATGTTTTAACCGTAGATACCTAATTTAGGAACTACCTTCGGGTGTGTATCTAAATTTGGAAACTGTTATAATGTAACTAGTTTGACTAGAAACATTATCTTATATCAGTGTTTACCCCGCTGCGGGTGAACCTTTATATTCTAGAACACTAAAGTGTTTTATTATATAAAGATGATATTGAGATAAACACATTAGATGTGAATAACAGAATTTATATTTTGAATATAAATAAATCTCAAATATATAACATGACAAAACAAAGAAACAGCTCAAACTGATTTGATCAGAAAAAACTGATGTGGCATTGTTGTCTGGGACACAATTAAACAAGAATCGTATATCCACGCTTTTGAAGAGTGGATACTAGGACTGTTTTGATTCCATTCAAATAAAGTCTACGAATCTAGTTTATTGGGCAAAGTGCCTAAAACACTATTTACTTGGTAAAAATGTAATTGCCACCGATCTATTAGCCCTAGTTCATAGTGAAGCAAGTGGGCCCATGTCTAGCTAGGCTAGAGGTGGATATGAATATTTCGTGACCTTTACGGATGTGGCATCACATTATGGTTAAGTATTTCTTTTGAAGAACACAAATCAGAAACTTTTAAAGTTTCGACGCGAAATAGACAAACAGATCGGCTAAAGTATTAAACCGTCATGGTGAGACCGTAATGGAAAATACTTAAGCAATAAGTTTCTAATATACTTGAAAGAGTATAGTATTCTTTCAATGAGGACTCCTCTCGAAACACGTCAATTTGACGGTGTGTCTGAACGGATAAACCGAATTTTGTTGGACATGATAAGGTTAATCATGAGTCGCTCTGAGCTACCATTTCCTTCAACGGATAAGCATAAACAGTGCAAGAACTTATTTAGAATAAGGTTCCATAAAAATCTGTTTGACAGATATCATATTAGATATGAACGGGAAATAAACCGGATTTCTCATTCCTATAAATTTGGGTATGCTAGGCATATGTTTGGATGATACCAAACTAAAACCCAAATTGGATAAGTTCCAATTGTAGGTTATCCTAGGGATACCAAAGTATTGTACTTATATAACTCACATGAGAACAATGTAATTGTTGCTCACCATGCGGTTTTCCTAAGAGGAATACCGATATGCAGTGGTAAGTGGGAGGATAGTAAAACTCGATGAAAATCGGAGTAATACTATTCAAGGCACCGAATCTTAAAGGAACATGAATAGTTCATCAAGGATGAAACTATTACTATTAATCTTCGAATACACAAGAACCATGTAAGTCGGAGAGAGTCAGAAAACAACCTGGGGTATGGGTTTCTGATCTTACCTCATAAAGATGTCAATCTTTTGAGGAATACCAACTGACTACGTATGAGGAAGTGATACAAGGTATCGACTCCCTATTATGACAAAGTGTCTTGATTCCGAAATGAATTCGATGTATATCAACTTAGTTTGGATACTAGTTGATGTACCGCAAGACATTGTGCCTACTGGTACTATATAAGTCTTCAGGGAAAACATACATGGAAGGCAACATACCAACGTACGAAGCTAGGCTTTTAGCGGAAAGGTATCGTTATCAACATTATGTTGATTACGATTCAACCTTTTATCTGTTGCCACGATTAATCCATTTGGATAATACTTGCTAACGCTGCATGTTTCATTAGTGAAATATGACAGCTTAACGAGAAAATCGCTTTCCTGAAAAGGAAACCTTTTGGAGGATGTTTACAACATCCTGTCGGTTTTTTCGTAACAAAACTAGCAAACAAGGTTTGCAGGTTATTCGATCCATGTTTGGATTGAAGCAAGCATATGTTCTTGGAATTATCGTTTTGATGTAATCATAATAGTTTATGATTTAATTCAAAACGAAAATGATTCTTGTATATATAAGAAGGTTAGTGGGAGCGCACTGACAATAAATGTCCTATAAATAATGATAATATGTCATTCCTTGGAAATGATATTCCCATAAAATAATCGGTGAAAGCTTGGCTTTCGAGAAAACTCTCCATGAAATCGTACATTGAAAAATGTACGAGACCTGGTGTCTCATACACTTTGAGAATATGGAAACACAATCAGACCAATCCAAGTGATAGTCACTGGATTGATTTTAAGAACATCCTTTAGTATCTTAGAGATCTAAGGATGCTGTCTTATACTATGGAGAAGGAGAACTTGAAGTGACTGGGATCACTGTAGCAAGTTTCCTAACCGATAAAATGACTATAAGTCGCAAACGGTACTATACAGTTTGAATAACGGAACAGTAAGCTAGAAATCTTCCAAGCAAGATACTGTTACCGAATAAACAACAAATACGGGTTATTGATGCAGCTAAGGCAGCAATAGAAGCCTTCTGGGTCGACAACAAATCTAATTAGATTAGATATAATTCTGTTAGCAGCTGAGCTAGGCTGCAGCGCAGGCTAAAGAATTAATGGTCTCATCAACGATCCAGATAAATACTTCGATATTCATCTGATTTGTTCGGATCATACATCGTGGTGATGTGATGATCGAATAAATCGCATTAGATGATAATCATGCAAATCCGCTGAAAAAAGCTTTTCTCAGCAGTTTGAGCCAACCGTACATAGTTTGAGTGTAAGACACTCGAGTGACTGGCTATAGGCCAAGTGGGAGATTGTTGGACAATTATGACCCATAACGTCACTATTTCTACAGATCATGGTGTTGTTGTACAAATTAACTATGTGAAAAGGAGATTGCACTCTTATCATTTGTGATTAGATCACCTAGATGTATAAATGATGAGAGGTCCCTATGATTTGTTCCTGGAATGAGAATGATATGAGACAGTATCAATCCACGAAGGATAAATCATTAAATATCCCTAATCAGAGTATTATCAAGATTGGACATCGATTAATACGTAAAAGACTAGTATTACACTTGTAGGCGTTGTGAGGGCATAACGGCATAGTTCTCCTATATTTGGGTATAGGATACTCATGAAAGTGTAATAGGAGGTTGTGTTTTACCGATGGTACGGGAAACAGCTTCGCTCTGGATAGACCCCCTTGGAATTCCATTGGTAGTATGACTATGTGTCTATGGAAGTCCAAAATCAGGGTAGGTGTATTTGGTCTTAACCTGAGACTTGCACCGCTAATACTTGCGACAATCAATATACTTTGGTTGCGGCCGTCTAGTGCTTTAACAGGTTCTGTGTACGCCTATGCTGGGTATATTGAGAATCGTAGTGTGTTGGGTGTGATGTCAAGACGGAAGTATCACTTCAGTCATATAGAGATGATGGTCACGTAGGATACGGTACTAGTACTTTTAAGTACTGTAGTCATCGGGATAAAATGACAAGGTTAGGTTTATCCGATTATTAGAGACTAGTTACCAGACATCCAACATGTTCTTCGTACGGGGCAGACACAATTCCAGCCCCAGGCCTAGCACGTGATCATCCGATAGTGGATCGACATACGCAATACTACGTATATTACGCCTGATATAGATCCTTATATTCCTGTAAGGATATTTCTGGAGAATTGGGTAGGCATGGCGCTTTGTAGAAGCCAACCTTGTCTTATAAATCGGTACAAATGTAGTACTAGGTACTTACGTGTTCGGATAGTCCGACGACCGAATTTACTGCCAACATATCCGGGGATCTCATTTTAATTAATCTGGGATTAATAAGATGAGAGAGAAAATTAATATAGGATTAATTGCGGAAATATTTTATCTCGGATAAAATATCATTTAAAGAGAGAGAACGATTAATTTGGAATTAATCGATTAAATAATATATTCGATATATTATACGAAATTGGATTTCGACGCGGAATTAAAATTAGATTTTAATTCGGGCGAACGAGTTAATTTAGAATTAATTCGTTAGCGATGTGAATAGTGATTTCGCTAGGCATAATCATTTAATTACGTCGCAACGGAAAATTCGTTAATTTGGAATTAGAGAACCTGAGCCCGGGATTATTTGCGAGCGCATTCGCATTTCGAATTCGAGCGCGGCACGCAAGTCAAATCAAGCGTCAAATCATTAGTCACATCAAGCGTTAAATCACATGTCACTTTGAGTGATGTGACAATTGATTGATTGATGTGAGTTATTGAGAGTTGATGGAAAGCATTTAATGCTTTTTGGTGCCAAAATTTGTGTGTTGACTTTTGGAAAGCTTTTACATAATTTTTGGTATAAGTTTATTATTGATTTTGGAAATCAAATAAGAAAATACACATTCATCTCTCTCTCTCTTGGTTCACGATTTTGGGAGCCAAAATCGTATTCTCTTTCATTCGGCCAACAAGACATTTTCTTCACTGGTTTTGCTTGGCAGAAACCGTGAGCAAGGGAAGCAAAGTGTGGGAAATTTGTGGCAAATTTCTCAAGAGCTAGCACTCCGAGAGACATACGAAGGTGATAGGGAAGTCCACCCATTAGCCGGGAATCGTTTGACGAAGCTTGGAGCTCACCAATGGCCGAAAATGGAGGATGGAGAGCAGCTCACTGCCGAGCACTTGGGAGGACAGAAAATCAGATTTTGTTCTTCGTAGCATCGCACAACCGATCGATGTGAGTATTCTGAAACTCCTCGTATGTATTCACATTTGTTTCATGTTTGTTTATTGATCCTTGGGACCTTAGCAAACACCAACAGAGTCTTCAAGGAAGAAAAACATGGATGGCAACATACAAACTGTAGGGGTTGGTGCTCAGAGCGCCAATTCCCGGTTGTATTTTGTTAAATACTTCTGTAAAACATTATTATTAGTAATAATGTATGCAGTTTCTATAATATAATCTAATCTTTTATATGGTAAAGACGTAATGACCCTAGAATGATTAGTCATGATACAGTTGCAAAAGCGTCGCAACGGACATTGAGTCGTATCATGACGTTGTCATTCTCAGACAGTTCCTGGTCAAGGTTTACACTACTTGGTCAGTATAGTAAACCCGTTGAGACCGGTACATGTCGTATACTGGAATATATGATTCCAATGGTTTCTCAATGAACCATAAGTCTTGGAGACTAGTATAGACGTGTAGGTGTTTATAGCGGATAAACACTGAACGACTCACCGAAGATTCTTAATGGATGGTACACCAGCGTCAATAAGAATCTTCTTGGGTTGAGTAGCACTTGTGATTCTTAGACTTGAGATGCCATTGTGGGCACATGAGACATCTTCTACACTTAGACGGCAGTCACGTCACCGATCTATTTAGATCAGACCTCCGCCTGTTCGTTGGGTGTAGATAGATCCTCAGAGTGTCCTATGTGTATCAAGATAGGATCCGTCAGTTCTGTGTACCAGAGCATAGGTAGTCTATATGATTAGCAATCAGATAAAACCATGGGCCCGTGGTAAGTTTAGAAGCTAGTTCTAAACATTCTTTTTGAGATTGCTAATAGAATAGTCGACTGGATAATCCCGATAGAGATTTGACGTTTACATCTATATCTCTGGGATTTATCCGGATACCTGTGACGGAGGAATTATACATTTGCGATGACCTCGACCTGTATGGTTCAGCGAGATTATCCGTGATCGTCATAATCTACGGGTGGATAAATTATGGACACGAAATTAGATTTTGTGACGGATATACCTGAACCTAGAGAGTCTCAATAATGAAACATACTCGTTGAGCACTAGAGCAACATAAATAAATAATATTGATTATTTATAAAGTCGTTTAATGGTTAAACGCAAGATACATGCTAAAGAGACTAGATAGTCATTTCCTTAATTATTGTGTATTTACATTTAATACTTGATTAATTAAATACACATTAATTAATAGTCAAAATGAGTTATTTGACTTATTTCCTAAATGAATATATGTTTTTAATATTTAATGTAAATATTATACATATATTTAATATATTTGTATTTGATTAATTAATTAATTATTTAATTGTTAAATGATTAAATTAATTAAAATATAAATATCTTACATTAGGATATTTAAAGTAAATGATGTTAGTTGCTTTTGTTGACTTAAATAAATATCTAATAAAGTTATATTAAGATATTTATGCAAGTTGATTACATAAATTTGAAATGAAATTGAAATTTATTTATCTTGTATTTGGCTTGGCATTTTCGGCCAAAGGCAAAAGGGAACAAGTATAAATTGATTTTCATTTCATGATACACTTAACCTAATACACTTTATCAAAATAAACTCCATTGAAGAAAGGCAAAGGAAGCTTGAGAAAAGAAAGATAAAATCAAAGATAGCTTGGAATTTAGTAAGTTTTTCCAACTTACTATTAGAGAGGAATATGTTCCTTAGGTTCAAGGCTTCAACATGTGATGTTCTTAGATTATTTCTTTCTTTATTTCTTTGTGTTTTTTTTTGTGGAAGTTTGATAGAGATGTTGAGCATGTATGGTGAAGGAAACTTGTGACTATTGTAGTTGTAAGGATTCTTTTAAGGTTTATGAAACCAAGTTGCTAATCTAGAGTTGTTGACCCACTCTTAAATGACCTAGATTTGATCTTGAGTTGTTTCATTGTGTTGAGACTTGAATTGGATGTAATATTGATGATTGAAACAATTGATTTAATGTATATGGCCTAATTTGTCCAATTTGAGGAAATTGAAAAATTAGGGTTTTAGACTAATTCCAAATTTGGGGGTTTTCATATATGTTGTGTATTTATGTGTGTATATGATACATATAAAGTTTCATGTTGATTGGATATCATTTGGATGTGTCTTGAAGCATGAAAGTGCAAAATGCACAAATTGGGCACTAATGAGTGCTCTCGGCTTTGAGAGAGAAATTGGGGATTTTGGTTGCTTTGGTGTTTTGATGTTTTGAACATCATAAGTTCATCTTAGAAATGATTTAGAATCATTCAAAATTGATTGGATCAATTTCGGACTAAAACGGACAAAAATACAAAGCAAGGGTATTTCGGTAAATTCACTTAAAATTGTTTTATTGAATTTATTTTCATAATTTGATTATTGGAATATTAAATAAATATGTTTATTTAATTTATCCAAGAAAAAGTTTTGAAATCTGAAAATCGGATTTTCACCGCTTCCGCTGCGTTACCGGACTCACCCCCTAAATAACCCATTCACAAACGTACAATGCTAGGCTTGTAGCGAAAAAGGTATCGCTATCAACATTATGTTGATTACGACGAAACCTTTTATATGTTTCCATGGTTAAATCCATTTGGAAAATGCTTGCTAATGCTACGTATTTCATTTATGAAATATGGCAGCTGAACATCAAAACCGCTTTCCTTAAACGGAAACCTTTTGGAGGATGTTTATAAACATCCTAACGGTTTTGTCGTACCAAAACATGCAAACAAGGTTTGCAAGTTAAATCGATCCATTTATGGATTGAAGCAAGCATTACGTTCTTGGAACTAATGTTTTGATAAGATCATAATGGTATATGATTTAATTCAAAACAAAGATGATTCTTGTGTATATAAGAAGGTTAATGGGAGCGCACTGAAAATGATTTTCCTATATAATGATGATATATCCTTTCTTGGAAATGACATTCCCATAATACAATCGGTGAAAGCTTGGCTTTCATGAAAATTCTCCATAGAATACTTGGGAGAGACAACCTTTATTCTAGGAATAAGAATCTACTGGGATAAATCTAAAAGTTGTTGGCACTCTCCGAGAACTCGTACATTGAAAGATATGTATGTGACCTGGTGTCTAATATGCTTTGAGCATATGGAGTCACAATCAGGCCAATCCAAGTGATAGTCACTGGATTGATGTTAAGAACATCCTTAAGTATCTTAGAGGAACTAAGGATGCGTTCTTAATTTATGGAGAAGGAGAACTTGAAGTGACTGGGTTCACCGCTGCAAGTTTCCAAACCGAAAAAGACGACTGTAAGTCGCAATAAGGGTACTATATAGTTTGAATAACGGAACAGTGAGCTTGAAATCTTCCAAGCAAGATACTGTTGTCGAATAAACAACAAAAACAGAATATTACTGCAGCTGAGGCAGCAAAAGAAGCAATTTTGGATCTTTAAAATTCCTAATTAAATTAGGAGTAGTTCTGTTAGCAGCTGAGCTAGGCTACAGCACAGGCTAAATAATTAATGGTCTCATCAACGATCCAAGTATGTACTTCAAATTGTTTCATCTGATTCATCGGATCATACATCGTGGCGATGTGATGATCGTATAAATCGCATCAGATGATAACCTTGCAAATCCGCTGACGAAAGCAGTTTCTCAGCAGAAGTTTGAGTGACCCGTACATAGTTCAGGTGTAGGACACTTGAGTGATTAGCTATAGGCCAAGTGGGAGATTGTTGGAAAATTATGACCCATAGCATCACTATTTGTACAGAACATTGTGTTGTTGTACAAATTAACTATGTGACAAAGGAAATTGCTATTTTATCATTTGTAATTGGATTACCAAGATACATAAATGATAAAAGTCCATATGATTAGTTCCGGATTAATAAGATATGAGACAGTATTAATCCACTAATTTTTAATCATTTAAATATCCCTAGTCGTAGTATTATCGAGATTGGACATCGATAATGCGGAATACACGAGTATTGCACATGTGCGTGTTATGGGAGAATAACGGCATAGTTTTCATATATTTGGGTATTGGATACTCATGCAAGTGTAATAGGAGGTTGTGTTTACCGATGGTACGGAAATAGCTTCGCTCTGGATAGACCCCTCGGAATTCCATTGGTAGTATGACTATGTCTCTATGGAAGTCCCAATCAGGGTAGGTGTATTTGGTCTTAACCTGAGACTTGCATCGCTAATACTTGCGACAATCAGTATACTTTGGTTTTGGTCATCCAGGGCTTTAACAGGTTCTGTGTACGCCTCTTCTGGGTATACTGAGAATCGTAGTATATTGGGTGTGATGTCAAGATTGAAGTATCACTCCAGTCATATGGAGATGATGATCACGCAGGATACGGAACTAGTACTCTTTAGTACTGCAGTCATCGGGATAATATGACTAGGTCATGCTTATCCGATTATAGAGACTAGTTACCAGAGATCCGATATATGCTTCGTACGGGGCAGACACAATTCCAGCCCCAGGCCTTGCATGTAACATCCGATACTGGATCGCAATACGCAATACTACGTATACTACGCCTGACACAGATTACATATTCCTTAAAAGAATATTTCTGGAGAAATGGGTAGTCACGGTGCTTTGCTAGAAGCCAACCATGTATTGTAAATCGGTAAAAACGTAGTACTAGGTACGTACGTGTTCGTATAGTCCGACGACCGGATTTACTGCCAACATATCCAGGGATCTCATGGGTCACTTCCCGAAGATTCGTCGATGACGTATGACTCGAACATGATTAATCTGGGATTAATTGGAAGAGAGAGAAAATTAATCTAGGATTAATTACGGAGATATTTTATCTGGGATAAAATACTATTTAAAGAGAGAGACCGATTAATTTGGAATTAATCGATTGAAATAATATATTCGATATATTAAACGAAATTAGATTTCGACGTGGAATTAAAATTGGATTTTAATTCGAGCAAACGAATTAGTTTAGAATTAATTCGCGAGCGACATGAATAGTAATTTTGCTAGGCTTAATTATTTAATTAAATTTGATTTAATTAAGTCGCAACAGAATATTCGTTAATTCGGAATTAGCGAACCCGAACCCGGGATGTGTGCGGATCCACTCGAATTTTGAATCAAGTGGAGCCCACATGTCACATCACCTAGACAACTTTATCAACTTTTTGTTGATATAAGTAGATGGGATTTGATGGTTGCTTGTTTATTACACAAGCATTATTAAATCTTGATGTGATAATGACTTGTACCAATTTTTGGAAAATTGGTAAATGGTTATTGATTTTTTGAAATCATTTACTCAACTAAAATCAACACAATTCATTCCCTCTCTCTCTCTCACTCACGGCATTGTGCCAATTTTTCTCTCCCAAATATTTTCCTTCTTGGCCGAGAATCAAAGAGGAAGAACAAGGAAATTTTGAAGCAAAATTTCCAAAGCTAGCACTTAAAGAGATCATTCAAAGGTGATAGGGAAACTACTCCCATGAGTTTGGAACTCTTTCAACAAGCTTGGATGCTCAACATACAACAAAAACAAGGGCTTGGCCGAAACTCAATGAGCAAATTTTTGTTGTCTACACATCCACTTAGCCGATCAAAATGAGTATTTCCGCCATCTTACTTTGCGTATTCACACATTTCATTTGCTTAATTGATCTTGGTTTGACCTAGAAAATCCAACAGTGCTAACGCTTACTAGTTTATGATAGAATGAAAGGATTTCATGGGTGTGGTGCTAAATGTAGGTTTGTGTTAGGGTTCTCTTAATTCTAGTCTCAAACTATCAGATTCCTATCTTCTCACGTTTTAAGGAAAACGTATTGGGTTGGGTGGGTATTATCAGGACCCATGGTTTTCATTATATTAACTGTGCACTGTTACTTCTTCTCATTTCACTAACGTGGGTCGCCAAAAGAGCCATTGTGTAAAACTGATAATGTACTGACCTTGCGGTTTAACTTCATCGATTATTGCCCATGTATTCTTATCGACTATCATCCTAGAAACAACGCTATCTATCTTTATAACCTAGGCTCGTAATAATCTAAAACATCCTCTACTAGTTAATGTTGAAGACAGCAAAGGGAAACAGGCAAGCAAAATCAAATCATGCACCGAAAGCATGATAAAGACTTTGCCAGCCATGCCAGCCACTGCAAGCTTGCTGACATCTTGCTCAAACCGCGTGGCACTGTTCACGCGGTTTGAGCAATATATAAGGAGCCCCAAACCATTGTTATTAGCATCCCAGAAATCCCAGAAGTGAGAATAATAGAGAGTAAAGAGGTTTGAGAGTTTTTTTTGTAAAGCTTGGATTTGTAAGCTTTGTAATTCTTTGTTTGTGTAATAATAAAGAAGATTTTTCTCTCACATCTCCTCTATTGTGTGTGTTTTATCACAACAAGTGGTATCAGAGCTAAGGTTACTCGGAGGGATCCCGAAACTCGGTAACAGAGATTCGGTTTGGAAAGTCGGTTCCGACGAAAGTTGTTAAAAAATCGATTTTGAGCATACCATCAGACTTTTCACGTCGAGACGAGCACGGTGGTATTTCCCGGCGATTAAACGGAGCACGGACAAAGCCGCACGAGCCGCACGCGCAGGTCAAAGAGCTCGCCACGCGCCCCAGTCGCAGTCACGCGCTTCACGCGCGCTGAAGGTTGAAGACGATCCAGTCAGTCGCCACGTGTCGCACCGTCAGCATCCAGTCAGCAGCCACGTCAGCACCACGTCAGCTCAGTTGCCACGTCAGCGGTGTCTGGTAAATTTCAGATAGGTCCCTGAACTTTCTGGAAATTACAATTTAGCCCCTATATTTTCAGAAATTTTCAATTTAGTCCCTGGACTTTTTGGAAATTGCATATTAGTCCCTGAAGTTTTCCGTAATTGCACTTTGGCCCCTGAACTTTTGGAAATTGCACTTTTGACTCCTGTAATTTCTGAAATTTGCAAATTGGTCCCTGTGTCGGATTTTGACAAACGAAGTGTCATTTTCACCATTTTCGACCATTCCGGACGCAACGGTGAGGTCCGTTTTTTTTGAAATTTTGCTTAGAATTTTTATGATGGAGGGGAGCAACGGAAAAATGATTTTGTTAACCAGTACAAACTATTTCACATGGAGAGGAAGGATGAAAGACCTTCTGTATGTGAAGGACTATGATGGATCGGTGTTTCTGGAGCAGAAACCAGAAGGAATGACCGATGGAAAGTGGGTTGATCTTCACCAGAAAACATGCAGTACTATTCGTCAGTGGATCGACGATAGTATTGTCAACCATGTCAGTGAAGAAATAAATGCACGTGACTTATGGAGAAAGCTGGAGGAGCTTTTCCGAGCAAAGACTGGCAACAACAAGCTGTACTACATCAAGAAGATGATGGGTTTGAAATACCAGGAAGGTACAGCAGCGGCAGATCATATCAACGGTTTCCTCGGCACCATGAAAGAACTGTCTGGATTGGGCATAGACTTCGGTGATGAGGTAAATGGCTTAATACTCCTTAATACGTTACCAGAATCTTGGGAAACGTTCAGATCTACGGTGATAAATTCAGCCGCAGATGGGAAAGTCACTATGGAGATGGCAAAGACCAGGATATTCGAGGAAGAAAAGAGGACGAGAATGCAGGAGTCAGCATCAGCCTCAACCTCAGAAGCTCTAGTGACAGAAAAGAACACCAGAAGGGGGAGGAGTAAAAGCCGAGGCCTAGGTAGACCAGACAAGAACCGAGGTAAATCAAGAACAAGAGATATTGAGTGCTATCACTGTAAAAAGAAAGGCCATATGAAGCGGGATTGTTACAAGTTGAAGAACGAGCAGTCCAGGAGAGTTGGTGACTCTAATCAAGAAAGAGTTGCTACTACCACCGAAAAGACCTCCAAAGAATTTCATATTATATATGAAGAAGATGTTGTGAATCTTGCCAGCCACGAGACCAGTTGGGTGATAGATAGTGGCGCATCCATACACGCCACATCTCGCAGAGACTTCTTTTCATCTTACACACCAGGGGACTATGGTGCTGTAAGGATGGGGAATGACGGACAGTCCAAAGCCGTCGGTATTGGAGACATCTGCCTTGAAACAGAGAACGGGACAAGGCTAGTGTTGAAGGGAGTGAAGCACATCCCAGATATCCGGTTAAACATGATCTCAACAGGCAAGCTGGATGATAAAGGTTTCTGCAGCACCTTTAGTGACGGATGCTGGAAGCTCACTAAAGGATCAATGGTGGTGGCACGAGGTAAGAAAGATTCAACTCTGTATTTGATGCATGCTAAGCATTCAAATAGTAGCATAAATACAGTTAACAGCAATGAGGCAGCCGAGCTATGGCATAAAAAGCTTGGTCACATGAGCCAAACAGGGATGGAGATACTACGCAGGCGGAATGTTCTTCCGGAATTGAAGAACTCACACTTACGAAAGTGTGAACACTGCATGGCTGTAAAGCAGAACAGAGTATCCTTTCAGAGCTCCCCGCCTCAACGGAAACCGGAGGTACTAGATCTCATACATTCAGATGTATGCGGTCCGATGCAGACACGAACACTTGGTGGGTCACTGTATTTTGTGACATTCATTGATGATCATTCAAGGAAGATCTGGGCATACACCTTGAAGAGAAAAGATCAAGTGTTGGGAGTGTTCAAGGAGTTTCACGCCCTGGTGGAGAGAGAAACCGGTAAGAAACTCAAATGCATCAGAACAGATAACGGTGGAGAATACAGAGGTCCGTTTGATCAGTATTGCAAGACGCAAGGAATCCGACATCAAACGACACCTCCGAAGTCACCTCAGCTGAATGGCCTAACTGAGAGGATGAATAGAACCTTGTGCGAAAGGGTCAGAAGCTTGCTGTCACAAGCCAAGCTGCCGAAGACATTTTGGGGGGAGGCACTCAACACAGCAGTACATGTTTTGAACATGTCCCCAGCGGTCACACTGAAAGGTAATGTTCCTAACCAAGCCTGGACAGGTAAAGAAGTGTCATACCAACACTTGCACGTCTTTGGGTGCAAAGCTTTTGTACACATCCCAAAGGACGAGAGATCCAAGCTTGATACGAAGACGCGACAGTGTGTCTTTATTGGCTATGGTCAGGATGATTTCGGCTACAAACTGTATGATCATGTGGAGAAGAAGATCGTCAGGAGCCAAGATGTTGTCTTTGTTGAAGACCAGACCATAGAAGATATCCGAAAGGAGATGAAGACAATGCCCCAACAATATAGAAATGTGAATCCAGAACCTCATACATCGGTGCCAGTACGAGTTGAAGATGAGGTTCCCAGACAGGAGGGTACAGGTGATGAAGCTCCGAGAGATGATGATCATGATCAACCACCAGTACCAGAAGCTACACCAACAGTTCCACAGAGAAGGTCTGACAGAGAGAGGCGACCTTCAACCAAATACTCTGCATATGAGTATGTGCTGCTTACTGACGGGGGAGAACCCGAGAGCTACCACCAGGAGGCTGTGGAAACAGAAGACAGAGAAAAGTGGGAGGAAGCCATGCAGATGAGATGAAATCTTTGCATGACAATCACACTTTTGAGTTGGTGAAATTGCCAAGAGGCAAACTGTCTTTGAAGAACAAATGGGTGTACAGAGTGAAGCAACAGGAGCATACTTCACAACCCCGGTACAAAGCCAGACTAGTTGTCAAGGGATTCAATCAGAGGAAAGGCATTGACTTCGATGAAATCTTCTCTCCAGTTGTGAAGATGTCATCCATCAGAGTGGTACTCACTTAGCACACAAGCCTCGACCTGGAAGTTGAGCAGATGGATGTCAAGACCGCATTTCTTCACGGAGATCTGAAAGAAGAAATCTACATGGAGCAACCAGAAGGCTTCAGAGTCAGCGGGAAAGAGGACTATGTGTGCAGACTCAGGAAAAGCCTATGATTTGAAACAGGCACCGAGACAGTGGTACGTGAAGTTTGAGTCAGTTATGGGGGAGTAGGGATACAAGAAGACCACTTCAGACCATTGTGTTTTCGTTCAGAAATTTTCTGACGATGACTTTATCATCTTACTGTTATATGTAGATGATATGTTGATAGTTGGCAGGAATCAATCGAGGATTGATAATTTGAAGCAGCAACTGAGTAAGTCTTTTGAGATGAAATACTTGGGGCCAGCTAAGCAGATTGGTCGTGATCGGAAAGCCAAGAAATTATACTTGTCACAGGAAGAGTACATCGAGAAGGTACTTCAGAGATTCCAGATGGACAAGGCTAAAGCGGTTAGCACTCCTCTTGCTACCCACTTTAGATTGAGTACGAGACAGAGTCCCTCTACTGAGACAGAGAAGGAGGAAATGAAACAGGTTCCATACACCTCAGCAGTGGGAAGTCTTATGTATGCCATGGTGTGCACGAGGCCGGACTTAGCACACGCAGTTGGATTGGTCAGCCGGTTTATGTCAAACCCAGGACGGGAACACTGGAATGCGATCAAATGGATCATGCGGTATCTCTTGAGGCACATCCAAAATGAGGTTATGTTTTGGAAGCAGCGAACCAGTGTTGATGGGCTACACCGATTCAGATATGGTAGGAGATGTGGATACCCGAAAGTCTACTTCGGGGTATCTGATTACTCTCTCAGGAGGAGCTGTGGCATGGCAGTCGAGGTTGCAGAGGTGTGTTGCACTTTCTACAACAGAGGCAGAATTCATTGCAGTGACAGAGGCTTGCAAGGAATTGCTGTGGATGAAGACATTCGTCCAGGAATTGGGTTTCAAGCAGGAGAAGTACATTTTGTACTGCGATAGCCAGAATGCTATCTATCTCGGTAAAAATTCCACATTTCATTCGAGGTCAAAACATATCGATGTGAGGTATCACTGTCTACGGGACGTCCTGAGCTCAAGGCTGTTAGAACTCAGGAAAATTCACACCGACGACAACGGTGCCGATATGTTCACGAAGGTTTTACCGAAGGAGAAGCTTAAAATCTGTCGTGCCATAACCGGGATGACAAAACTCTCCACATAGTCAGAGTGGGGAGATTCAGAGAACTACGATTGGCTTGATCCCAACTCAGGGTACGTAGGCAGTCATACAGATGCAGCCAGGGGAGGATCCTTTTGAGGATCCGATTTAGATTATTGATGGTCGGCTCAGATTTTGGGGAAATCTTCACCGAGGGGGAGATTTGTTGAAGACAACAAGGGAGACAGGCAAGCAAAATCAAATCATGCACCGAAAGCATGAAAAGACTTTGCCAGCCATGCCAGCCACTGCAAGCTTGCTGACAGCTTGCTCAAACCGCGTGGCACTGTTCACGCGGTTTTAGCAATATATAAGGAGCCCCAAACCATTGTTATTAGCATCCCAGAAATCTCTGAAGTGAGAATAATAGAGAGTAAAGAGGGTGAGAGTTTTTTTGTAAAGCTTGGATTTGTAAGCTTTGTAATTCTTTGTTTGTGTAATAATAAAGAAGAATTTTCTCTCACATCTCCTCTATTGTGTGTGTTTTATCACAATAGTTAATATCTCAGCGTACATCGTCTTAGTTACTCATTTACATCGTCTTAGGAATGCTACTATACTACATTTAGCTTTTCTTTATCCCACAATCGGCTTATCTTTACAATCATACTAGTTATTTATCTGAGTAAGGAGATTACTAATGGGACATACTTAAAATCCTTTACATCACTTGGAACCATATTTCAAGCTAATAAGGAGCTAATATTGATCTGTAATGACGACTAGAAGTTAGAATAAGCATCGAAAGCCAAATTCTTGGATAGCATGGAAAAAGTATTATTTGAAGTAAGAGATTGGCCTTTGGGTGCTGTTTGTCGAGTTTTGACAATGAGGGTTAAACAAAGAGGAATGAAACTTTCGAGTTTCTTATGTTGTAACTTATCCATTTATATTGTCCTCATTAACTAGTACTCAATGTAAGAAAATACCAAAGCTATTGGATTAACTCATCCCCTCGATAAAATTATGATCATTTAGAAAATTCTTGTTTCAAGAGTGAATAACCTTCGTTGTTAATAACCCAACAATCTGCTTTTAGTTCCTCCTTATAGAGGGTCTTATGGTTTCAGAGGAGGTTAAGATGTAGAAGATACACTTCATTTGTTATGAATAGAAAGGCTATCATTAAAAGAATATATGAATTTCCTGGTGAGCCAGAAAAGAGTATTATAATGAAGTTGAGAGCACTACATGTGCTTTAGATTTCATAGTAGATTTTAGTTATGTTACTAGTGTGTCGGTATTTCTTTGATACGACATCTGGTCAATACTGAGGCCACATTTTCTGCTTGTTTATCTTAGGCAACTAGTAGACCTCGAGGATTCTTTCCCCATTCATTTCTTGAACAATCTCAATTTATTACCCCATCATCCCTCAGTGGGGGAAAACTAATTTTGAACATAATTCGGCACTCTACCACGTATACACATGTCTGGTTTGAAAAATAAATATGAATGAAATAAACTATCTGTATAGAATATTCTTTACTAAGACGGATCTCAGGCTTACTCGAGGATCGAGGATACTGGAGAGTATCCTATTATATATGGTACCTCGGGCATACCACATATATAAGAGACTATCACCCTCCTACTGCAATAACTGACCCCAAGACAATGCTCTGATACCATCTTTGTAACATCCCCAGTGCGGAGATGTTACCGGCTGGTGATGGATCCTCACCACCAACCTGAGCCTCTGACCATTTCTAAACTTCCTTGACTATATTACTATAACGTACATTTGTTAAACTGTTTCATGAACTAATTAGTGTTGTATTAACGACTTACTGACTTTAAATAAATACCTATACCTCAAATAAATAACATCATATATCTTTAGACTTGACTCACACCGACATACATGCATTCTATTTGAATGCAAACAACAAACTTAGCACGATATAACCATACTCTAGTGACAACAGTAAACTCAATTCCTCGATCTCAGGCTCTTGTTTGGTTAAGGCTCACTAGATAAAGCTACCTGCAAAACAAACTGTGGAGTTGGGGGGTCAGATCGTTTGAACGACCTGGTGAATGGATACTAAAAATAACAAACCATAAGAAAAAAATCTAAAACATATCCATAAATTATTTTTCATGCATGTATCGTCAAAAACATATCAAACATTCAACGCCCAAGTCACGCTCGAAGACTGAGCTAGGAACGAATGATCCCTTGTTGACAAGGTAGTGGGTCAATCTATTTCTGATGGACGAGACCCTAAACAAGCGCCTCGACAGAAACACAATGATAAGTCATAAAAGAAAACATAAAAACATGTAACGAGCGCCGGGACTGAAATATATCATCAATTGAACATCTCAGCGGAAACATATCGATAATTCAAAAAAATCATGGAAATATCTAACAAGCACTGAGACAGAAATATTTAATCATTATGCATATTCTTTTATCGATTTTACTTCAAAACAAATAAAACTTCAAAACTTGAAACATTTTAAATAATAAGTCAAGAAAACATAAAATAAGGCATTCACTCACAGAGATTGATGATTGTTTAGAAACTCGCTATGGAATCGCTAACGATGTGAGCTCCTGTCAGTAACATATAATAAATCGAATTCATTAGACTAGGCATGGCAAAAATAATTCTTAAATGTTAATTAGGCTATATAACGTATGAAATTCTAAATTCACTAAAAGTTTGGGTACTCAGGTTATCTAAGGATTTTACAGACCTAGATTCGAAGTTACGGAAGTGCGGTTCTGCCTCATCATTAAAATCCTCTGCTCAATGGTTAACTTTGAAAATTCACTACAACCAATTGGGATGGAATCTAAGACTGAAATTTAATAGAATGAACCTTAATATTTCTAATTTATGTTAGTTTTTATGGATCTCAGTTTCTATTTCAGAAACTCAAGTTCTAAATCGAAATTTAGGGATTGTTCACATAAAAATAGAATGCAAGAATTGTAGTACACCCAACTTCACAAATTCGGTCCGACCTCATCTTAAGTCAAAAAAATTCTGATTTTTAGATATGTTTCCCTCTTATATATAAAATTTATAAAGAATTTTACAGATCTTGATTTCCATCTCCATAACTCAAATTATAAGCAAATCATCACAGGCTGCTATGGTAAGACAGAAACTAAAATATCTGCAGGGCAGCAAACTTCTAAAATTTGCCCTAAATTCATATTAAGTTCAGAAATTCCAATTTTTGGAAATGTTGTTATTTAATGTGTTTGTTTTACCCAGAAGTTTACAATTTTGAAAACGGATGCCTAAAACCCATGTTATAACCTAAATATCATAGCCTGCCCAGAAAATTATCTTAATCTAAACTCACTGTACATTCACTACTCAAATATCTTTACTTAATTTAGATGTTACATCCATCCTTAACAAGTTAAATACATATTATTATGCACAAAATAGATCAATTATTCAACGCTATCAAGGTTTGACAATTCATCGAACACTTGGTGTGCGTTACCTATACACATTTCTTTTACTACTTCTCTTGTTTATTTTCACCTTGTTATCGCCACGTTCATAATTAAATAATCCTTATCAACCAACACCATACTACACATCATCATCATTCAGTAACATCATCATTGCATAAATAAACACTTCAATAACTCATCCATTATGCATTAATACACTCAATTTTCCAGCTCTCTTCACTGTCGAGTTTACCCTTAACTCTGAACAAGTTCTAATGTCTTCAATCACCACAATTACCATTTAATGTAACTACCATATATGCATTTAATCCATTTTATCTTCCACTCAACTTCAACTTTTAATCTAAACGTAGGATTTATGAATAAATGAACAACACATATTTGAAACCATTTATCATCATTCCAACATCATATTGTAACATCCCCTTTCAGAGATGCTACCGGCAGGGAATAGGCTGACCTATCCCCCTGAGTCTCTGACTTTCTGATTGTGATCATCACTACTAATACCATCTCGACTACAAACTCATGTATAGGGACCATTGCCCAACTCAATAACATAAAATACGTTTTAATACTCGTAACTGTGTACTCAAATATACTTCTCCATACAACTCTGTTAATGGACACTTTTAACATATTACAAGGACTTATACAATACTAGTGTACGCATCCAACTTTACTTTGACACTGACTGTGATGAACCTATGTACTCGACCTGGTGGACCCAAACAGCCTAGTGACTGTCATCAGTATCCATCCTCTCAAGCTCGTCCTTCGGGTAAACCTGCAAAACAGAAAACATTGGGAGTGGGGGGTTAGATCGTTTGAACAATCTAGTGAGTGGACAGTTTTTAAAACTGAAATCTTTATGATAAATCAATGGTTCTAAAGTCAAAAACATCTCATGAAAACTATTCAGTCCGAAAAATCATTCTTATCCGAAAATAAATTTCTTTCTGTAAAATGTTTCTATAAACTGCTTTCTTTTTGTAAAACTATGACATCTTCCGTAAAACTGAATTCTTTCTGAAACTCTTTCATAAAACTATTATTCCTCAAACTCTTTCATAAAACTATTCTTCCTGAAACTCTTTCATAAAACTGCTGTGTTTGAAAATCATATATCTGAGAATCTGTAGAAAAACCTAACGCATGTGGGCGTTACGTATCGCCTTCCCCCGATATGCCTAAACTAGTGTCTTGGGGCGTTACGTATCGTCATCCCTAAGCCACTAAACTAGAGCCATGAGTGCTAATCAATGCCACTATCATGACCTTGAAACTAGGATTTAGGGGCATCTGTCATCCCTAGTTCTGAACTAGGATTTAGGGGCGTTACGTATCGCTGTCCCCCTAGTCCTGAATCTTTATATGCACATGTTACTGGATCCGTCAATTCCAAGTTACATCTGAGGTGGATTTTCCCTCATGCCTCCAGAAATCATAAAAATCATGATTTTAAAGTCAAAATTTTCTAATACATTCTCATTCATAATATAACTGGAAAAAAAACTAGGCTAATGCCCTAATACATTCAAAAGTAAGTCTCAAATCAAAAATAAATAAGTATTATCAACTTGAAAATAAAATATCCACTCACAGATTTGGAATCTGGCTGACACTACTTCACTTCATCACAGAAAATTATGGTTCTTCCCAATAATCAATATCGATAGACTTAATTAGAATATAATTTGTGAAATATGCTTCGGAACGAGACTAAGCTTCTCAATTCAACTAAATTATTATCACTACATGACTTATTATGCTTGTGGCATGACATAATGTGTGTATATGTGCCAATAAAAAACCTTAGGGTGGCCCCTAACATCTTAGGGTGAAATTGAAATGAGATGAAACCGATCTTGCTGTACGTCACGACTCCAGGTCTAACGCGTCGCGATGTTCATACAAATAGACTGAAACATGAAGTATTTCATGTTTCACATCGTGACCCCAAGGGTTGAGTGTCGCGACTCCCACATTATAAGACCCGAGGCAGAGAGCATTCATATGTTCGGCGTCGCGACGCTCGCCTGATTTCAGGGCCAAATACCAGTTCTCCATTGTCACTGCCCAAAGTAATTCCAACACCCCCACACTATAACCTTCACACAAGCACTTCTTATTACACTCAAAACTGGCCATTATCTAGTATCATCTAATCACACAGTATATGTTGGGTTCCTAGAACATGCCAATGATCTTCTAAGTAGAAATGGTGTGTGAATAATCAAAATAAGAATGCGAAATTAAACTTACATTGATTGGCTTGATGGATGTAGTTCAAAACTTTTGTATGAATGTTGATCTCCAAGCTTCCAAATTATGTTTCAAACTCAAGGGATTAGTTTCCCTAACACCTTGAATAACTACTTGAATGTGCTAGCAAGAAGAAATTTTGAAGCAAAACTTAAATGGAGTGAGATGAGGCTCACGGATTTTGCTTGAAGAGGGAGAGAGTTTTTCAATTTTTGTGTATTTGATTTTCTAAAAACCTAATACCATTTACCAAATCAAATTTGGTATATGTCATTCCAAAAATGAATAAAATATTACAAAGTGTGTTGAGCTTTTGTTGAGTGAAAAACAAGCAATGCAAGATTTACACTCAATTATTAACTACTTCTATCACTAGTCAAATTAATGATGTAAGTCAAGTGGGTCCCACCACTTGTAAATTCCGAATTTAAGTCGAACAATCTCAACACGCAACTTCGCTCGGGCTCGGGTTCCTTTAATTTCGAATTAACAAATTTTCCGTTGCGACATAATTAAAAATTAAAGTCGCTTACGAATTAATTCTAAATTAATTCGTTTGCCCGAATTAAAATCCAATTTTAATTCCGCTTTGAAATCTAATTTCAATTAATATATCGAAAATATTATTTAATCGATTAATTCCAAATTAATCGTTCTCTATTTCTATTCGAATTTTATCCCAGATAAATTATTGCCGTAATTAATCTATATTAATTTTCTCTCTCTCATAATTAATCCCAGATTAATTCTGTTCGAGTCAAACGTCATCGGTGAATCTTTGAGAAGCGACCCATGAGATCCCTGGATATGTTGGCATTAATTCGGTCGTCGGACTATCCGAACACGTGCGTACCCAGTACCACGTTCTTACCGATTTACAAGACATGGTTGGCTTCTATCAAAGCACTGTGCCTACCCAATTCTCCAGAAATATTCTTTTAAGGAATACATAATCTATATCAGGCGTAGTATACTAAGTATTACGTATTACGATCCAGTATCGGATGTCACATGCTAGGCCTGGGGCTGGAATTGTGTATGCCCCGTACGAAGCATATATCGGATCACTAGCAACTAGTCTCTTTAATCGGATAATCATTACCTTGTCATATTATCTTGATAGTTGTAACATATTAGAGTACCAGTTCTGTATCCCTACATGATCATCATCTCCAAATGACTGAAGTGACACTTCCATCTTGACATCACACCCAATACACTACGATTCTCAATAAACCCAGAAGAGACGTACACAGAACCTGTTAAAGTCCCGGATGACCAAAACCAAAGTGTACTGATTGTCGCAAGTATTAGCGATGCAAGTCTCAAGTTAAGACCAAATACACCTACCCTGATTCGGATTCCTATAGACACATAGTCATACTACCAATGGGATTTCGAGGGGTCTATCCAGAGCGAAGCTCTTTCCGTACCATCGGTAAACAGAACCTTCTATTACACTTGCATGAGTATCCAATACCCAAATATATGAGAACTATGTTGTTATGCTTCCATAACCCGCACAAGTGTAATACTAGCCTATTCCGCATTATCGATGTCCAGCCTCGATAATACTACGACTAGGGATATTTAATGATTAAACCTTTCATGGATTGATACTGTCTCATATCTTATTAATCCGGAACTAATCATAAGGACTTTTATCATTTATATATTCAAGTAATCTAATTACAAAATGATAAAATAGCAATTTCCTTTGTCACATAGTTAATTTATACAAAAACCACAATGTCTTTTACAAACAGTGATGCTATGGGTCATAATTGTCCAACAATATACTCCCTTAACATATCCATATTTAATTGAACAAAGTCTCTAATTTTACAATCTTAGTAATGAACACCCAAATAAATTAAACTCATGTTATATCATCTTCTAGTGTATAAACCTCAACAAATTATCATCAAAATATCAAAAACAATTCCTCCACCCCCAACATGCTAAGAAATTCAGCCTTCATACACATTCTACATCTTGATATTATTTCAACCAAAACTTAAGCATAATACATTCTAAACAATGTCATAAACATGTAATGAGGCTTAAATTTTTTCCAACCTTCTCAAACAACAAAGCCCCAATTGGGAGGGTTCCTAAGTACGAAAATGCAAGTGAATAATAGATGCCCATTTTCCTAAATGAGAAGAAGAAAAAAGAAAAAGAAGCTTACTTGACCAATAAAAGCTTGAGAATTCATCATCATTCCTTCAAAAATTCCAAGAGAAATGAAGAAGAATGGAGAAATCCCTTGCATCCATGGCTCACGTTTATGGCTTGCGAGAGAGATGAGTGAATAATTTCTTATTTATAAGAGAGTGACTAATTTTTATAATGAAATGAGTGGCTATATTTGTGCCACATTACTCAATTCTAGACCTTACTCGAAATTCACTGTAGCAGCCATGGGAATCATGATTTTGGACCTATATATGATTCTGATTTGGAAAAATATCCAACGTAGAAGTTGTAGGTCTCGGTCTTAGATTTCCGACGATATAAAATTCATAAAAATCGGAGATCAAATGAAAATATTATGGTTCAAATAATAAGGGTTGTCTGGAATAGAACATGAAATAAATTCCATATCGAAACTGTAAACAATTTATCGAATGTTCAAAAAGTAATTTATAAGTACATATATGTTTAAGCATGATTTATATAATTTATTATATCTCCTACAACATAATATTCTTTGGAATTACCAGGGTGTTACATTCCCCCTCCCCCTAAAAAGATTCATCCTCGAATCCCATCTAAGGTTGAAATATCAGAATTCATCTAGGCTTAAGGTTCTTTGATAATTAATAACTTACCACAAGTCACAGGATTCACACGCTATTTTCTAAGCCACCAACTGTCAACTGATTACATTCTCATAACCAACTCTGATTCATCAACTATATCATATTACTTTATGTCGGTCTTTCATACGCTGTCAGTACATCAAGGACGATGTGGGGAAGTCATAACTGAGGCTATATTTATTTGTCCGTGTGATTCCTTATTATGTTGTAAGTTATTTTGCATTATGTAGATTCAATATGACATAATAACTAAGATCTCTGTCAAGCTGATCGTTTACCATTTGGCTAGTAAGCATGCGTTACTCATTGTCTTATCTTAATATCTCCTTCATCCATAAAACTTCTTAAGACTTCTCAGACGGTCCCTTTTTCTTATTATTGCTTTTACCCAAGCACACTTAACTTGTAAGGTTTTAAATGAATTTGGTATACAATAGCTAATATCGCTGCACCCACAATTACTTCAAGTTGGATGATTAATCCTCAATAACAGTACTTAATCTGTATGAGGGATTTACATCAATCTGGTCTCTAAGAAGTGTATTCATTCATAAGTCATATTTTCTTTATCTATAGTAGGCTCGATAACTTATTTGACCTTATTAAATAAATCTCTGGTTTTTTCTTAGCTGGTATTTTCGAGTTTCTAGAATTACTAGTGTTCTCTATGGTTAGGCTTTTTCATATCCTACTTCCATACTGGGTGTAAATGTATAAATGAATACTTTTTCTAGATATTTCCTTAGCTCCAGATACTCGATCTGATTCTAGCATTCATTCTCATAACTTAACTATTTAACTCTCTATTTTCTCATCGCTAAGCTTCAACTGCTTATCATCTATGTCCTTCAAGTTCTCATATCTCAGCCTATCTGTGGGGCTTAGGACCTCATAGTTCACAGTCAGGTTCTTTATGTACTACTAGCTTACTATTGTTGTTTATCGATACCTCTTATATTCAGGATATTAATCTTGGGTAAATTTTCTTGTGGTCTTTCTTAATTGACTAAAGACTCGGGAACAAGGTACATATATTAAGCTTAACTATATGTATATTTGTGTTTAATATGTATTCTTTACTATTAACGTCGACGCCGGTGATTCGATTCTGGTTAATGTTTATATTCCTTTCGTATTAAATTCATTGCTAGTATAAATCTGGTTAACCATCTTTTACACTGACTTGTTCTCTTTGCATGTTTGCACTCTAGGATATCTCACTTTCAGTTATCCCCTCAATCTTATTTTGTTAGGTGTGCTCTTGGTCTCAACGAAATCCGTATACTTAGTTTCCTTGGCTCTTTTTACGTTATACTTCAATAAATATGTTTCAAATCATCCTAAGCCTTATTTATAATGGTGCGCTGTGAAGGGAAATTTATGGCCTATACTCATTATCTTTCTTCAAATCTATATTTAATATAACTTCGGTCTTATACTAGCGCCAAAGGGCTCGCTACTATGCATTCCATAATATATTCTGTTGATGTCGTTCTTCTTCAATTTCTAAATGGAAAAGTCTGTTGTTATACGTTCTTAGTCATATCTAACCCTCTTACTCATGTATTCTTGTCATTGCTTGACTAATGCTCCCTTTTTTCATTGTTTTATCTTGAAAGATCCTCCTTTAAATCTGTTATTTAAAGTTTGTTTCCTCTTCTCTCCTGCTTTTATACTATATATGAAGTTCCCATGTTTTATTGTCTCGGTCTTTTTATCCAAAGGATATTATCTTTTAAATGTCTCCTACCTTACCTTATAGGATACAATACTACACCATTGATTCACTTGTTTCAGGGATTATCATCGGGACGAACATTAAGGTCCATCATTACTGTTGTTGTCTAACGAGGGTTGGGAGGGTGGGGGTGGTCCTGAAGTCTTTTTCAGTTGTGGTGGTCTCACTAGATATACGTGTTATAGTTACCCATACTGCTCATTTATAATTCTAAGGTTCCCTTTTTTACATATTTGATATTGGGCTCCCATACTAAGGTACTTTTGTTATGAACTATTTGAATTACCTCATTCAACTTTACTCCTGATTTATTTACGACTATTGGTCATACTATATTTTACTAAGAACCTCCTTAAGGTTCATGCCCTCTCAAAATCCTATTATACTCTCTATGTTATTCTTCCTTTCGAAATTTTGCTCTGTTACTTAGATTTCTTAGTGGTGTAATGAATCTTTGCCTTATCAAAAGGCATTATCAGTCATTTATTTTATCTTTATGGTCATAAAATATTTCCCACTTATCTCAGTTTCTTAAACCTTTTAAGTCATTACCTCTCTGGAAGCTCTATATTTTACAACAAGTTATAGTATCACTACCGAACTTTTAGTTTAGGTGTAGCTCTTTTACTAATTTCATTCCTCTCTAGTATGGTGGGAAGCTCTATATAAGTCGTATATCTTACTTCTGAGGGTCGTTATATATATTGCTTACACTTTTGAGTCTTTACTTTCTTGAAGGCTATCAGTTCTACAATAAGGTAGGTGTGGGAACACAGGAACTGGGCGACGCATGCTGTCTCGGGCTCGCGGCCCGGTCGGGAGTACGGAGTAGCCACGGGGGACTAAACCGGAGAATAATAGAGTCGCCACCCGGTGTGAACCGGGAAAATGAGATTTAAGGCCGCACTCACCCCTCGCAAGGGAAGACCTCAAACCGTTGGGTTCGGAATGGTCCCTTACTTATGCCATTTGTAATGAAAGGATTTACATAATAATTTAATCAGGCTTAAGTAACACTTATTCCTAAGAATATCATGCTTCTATATTCACGGGTACAAAATAAGACTTATACATACATTTCGCATATATCTCATATCTAAGAACACATGCATGAAAATACCTCAAAGTAACAATGAACATACAACTTCATTCAGCATATCATATTCATGAAAAACACAAGCATACATAATAATCGCGCAAGCATACATGTGAGCACTTTTCCAAGTGATACGTGGAATTGTATCCCAAGTACAGACCGCATTACCGTCCATTCGGAATCGGCTACAGAATTTATGTCTGGGTTTCCATCCGATATATCACAAGAAATAATACTCCAAAGTCATCATGGCATAGATATATGAATCGTAATGCATTAAATCAAGACTAAGGCAATGACGCAACTAATAGAATAAACATGCTTTTCATTATTATGTGCACAAAGATAAGAATGACTATGTGTGGTTCCATGAGAAATCACCTAAGAAACAATTATACATGGCATGTGATGAATATGTCTCAGTTCAGTGTGTTCGCGTTCGTGTAGCGTTCGTAAACGCATTCGAACGGAAATGAAACAGAATGCTCACGTTCGTATGGCGTTTGTTAACGCGTTTGAACGGAAATGAAACAGAATGCCTCACGTTCGTATGGCGTTCGTGAACGCGTTCAAACAGAAATGAGACCTGATGCATGATAAGGCAAAATGCATACGCGTTCGAGTTGCGTTCGTAGACGCGTTCGAACGGGGACAGATCTGATGCATGAAATGGGACGCAATAAATAAATGGCGAATAGTATAATGCGTGGCGCAGCAAAGCATCGTGGTAAAGGGCTTTAACTCTTCCCCATAGGGGATCTTTCATTCCACTTACTAAGCCCATGCGTTCGATCGCATCATGCATACAAACATAAAGACAATCATATCAAAGTAAGTATGCCTGATTGAACACATCTTACATCCAACCGAACACACATCAACCGGCGCGGCAAAGCATCGTGGTAAAGGGCTTTAACCCCTCCCTATAGGGGATCTTTCATTCCACTTACTAAGCCCATGCGCTTAATTGAACCATGCATGAAAAGAATTAAACATAATAATGTCAAACTTAGTATGCCCGATTGAACGTATCTTGCATTCAACCGAACACACATGAACCGGCGCGGCAAAGAATCGTGGGGTAAAGGGCTTCCCCTCCCCATAAGGGGATCTTTCATTCCACTTACTAAACCATGCGCTCGATTGAATCATGCATACATAACGACATACAAAATCCAAATGACGAAAAATAAATAAACCAAAGCAACACAAAACAAAAGAGGGTACCGTTTACTCAAGCGGTACGTGGAGTTGTGTCCCGAGTACAGATCATATTACCGTCCATTCGGAATCGGCTATGAAATTTATGTCCGGGTTTCCATCCGATATACCGCGAGAGTTGACACATCTCTCATTCATCCAATACCCACAACACACATCATACACAAACGAGATTTAGCGAATAAGTAAAATACGATCAAATAAATAACAAAAATCAAATAAAGATGAGTGTGAAAAGTACCCTCAGGTCTAACCTTTTAAATCACCTCTCGGATGTACGACACACGGTCGTCGGAAGGGTGGATGCTCCGCAACTCTTTCGGTTCACTGGTTCACTGTTCTCGTTAGTTGTCTCACTGTTTGGAGTCGTCGTTCTCCGTCTTTTGCTGCTGCTTTTGACTCCGATTTGCTACTGTTCGGCCTCTGTTTTGCTGCTCACTGTTCAGGTCACCTGTTTTGACGTTTCAACGGACTGTTCCAAGTTTTTATGTGGGTTTTTAGTGTGGTCTTGTGTGAGTCTTTTAAGGATTATGAATGCAATTTTATGTTACTGTTTTTAAGGTTTTTAGGGGATGTTTTAAGTGTATTTTGCTGCTGTATAGAGGGTGGTTTGGCCGTGATTTGGCTACTGTTTTAGTGTTAAAGGGGCTGTTATATTAAGGTATTATTTCGGCAATGGGAGAGTGAGGATGAAGAGAACTCTTTCTTGTTATTTTCTGAGTGGCTAGGGCTCTTGGTGTGTTATGATGGTGCTTTTAATGTGAAGGCTTGGGGTTATTTTCTTTTCTCTTGTGATTTGTGTGAGTTGTGTATCTTATGTGTATGAGCTAGCTAGGGTTGAGAAGGTTGGTGAAGGGTTCTTTTTATAGGCAAAGGGTTAGGCTTGACAAGGAAAGGGATTTGGCTAATTAAAGAGGGATTTGATTTGGTGTTGGATAAGGAAAAGATTAGATTGAGGGGGGACAAATCTTGGCTAGATAGGGAAGGTTGAATATTAGTTTATGTTGATTAGGCATACAATATTTTAAGTTTGGGAATAATATATTGGTTGATTGATTTTAACTTGGTATGATTATATTTGATTGTTTAGATTAGGTATGATTATATTTTATGTTTTATTTAATTGGTATGTGATTTTTAGATTTGTTTTGATTTCACCATGTGTTAAATATGTGTTTTAAGTGGGCTTGGGCGTGTGGGCCAAGGCTTGGGAGAATTGGGCTTGATGTGAGGCTAGCAGCAAAACCAGAATTACCGACACCGTTCGAACGACTCCTCGAACGCGGCACGAATGCCTGCAATCTGTTTACCGTTCGAACGCATACACGAACGCAGCACGAACGAAAACAGTGAACCTTGTTTATTCTGAATTTCCCCTTCCGATGTCCGTTTTCCGTGACCTCAGTGACTTAAAAGGTAGTGTCTCCAAAATGAGACTCATCATAGGGACTTATGTGTAAAAATGCAGTGCCTACAGTCGCCCCCACTTTGATGGGACTTGTGTAATGTGCAACAGTGACAATCCTATCAAAGTTATGCAATGCATTTTCACTTACCTGGCTCGCCAACTGCCACTTGACTTTCCACGTGTTGAGTTGATTTAGGTGGTGAGGTGCTGCGACCCCGGTTCATTCCCGAACCGTGTTGTGATGTGGTCCATTCCCGAACCGTTGCCATAAGGTGGTCCATTCCCGAACCGTTACTGTGAGTTGGTCCATTCCCGAACCATTACTGTGAGGTGTTCATTCCCGAACTGTTATCGTGAGGTGGTCCATTCCCGAACCGTTACTGTGAGGTGTCCATTCCTGAACTGTTACTGTAAGGTGGTCCATTCCCGAACCGTTACTGTGAGGTGTTACTGTAAGGTGGTCCATTCCCGAACCGTTACTGTGAGATGTCCATTCCCGAACTGTTATTGTGAGGTGGTCCATTCCCGAACCGTTACTGTGAGGTGGTTCATTCCCGAACCGTGCTTCCATTCTTGGAGTGTCATTCTCGGCTTGTTCATTCCTGAACTGTATTTCCATTCCTGGAGTGCCATTCCGGCTTGTTCATTCTTGAAACTGTGCTCCATTCTTGGATTGCCATTCCCGGCTTGTTCATTCTCGAACTGTGTTTCTCCATTCTTAGAGTGCCATTCCCGGCTTGTTCATTCTCGAACTGTGTTTTCCATCTTGGAGTGCCATTCCCGGCTTGTTTATTCTCGAACTGTGTTTCCATTCTTGGAGTGCCATTCCCAGCTTGTTCATTCTCGAACTGTGTTTCCATTCTTGGAGTGCCATTCCCGGCTAAACTGATACTGATGCTGGTGTTGGCCTGGCCCCTGAACTGATACCGATGTGGGTCTCGGCCCTGGACTCATCCCCAAACTGCTACTAATGTAGGCCTCGGCCCTGGACTCGTCCCCAAACTAATGCTGATGTGGGCCTCGGCCCTAACTGCTACTGATATGGGCCTCACCCCCAGACTGATACTGACACGGGCCTCGCCCTCAACGCTATTGATATGGGCCTCGCCTCAGACTGATACTGCTGATATGGGCCTCGCCCATGTGATTCATTCCTGAAGACCGCTGACATTGTACTGTTACTGCTTCTGGTTGGCTTGCATTTGGCCGCTTTCTATTTTTCTCCTTCGAAACCTGTTATTACAAAACAGAACAAACACGAAAGGATGCAAAATGCGTTACGTGTATGCATGCATGAATGTTCCTATCCCGTCGGGTTAGGTCTTCCTTCAATTCTCTTGGTGACTGCTTAGCTTTCTCTTCCTCAGACAAGCTACTTCTTCAATCTGTCTACGTTGATCGGCTCGGCGAACTAATTCCCTTCCAAGTCTGATATTTTCACTGGCTCTATTTCCCAATTTCTGAATGTCTATCTTATCTTTTCTGTTTGCTTATTTCGAAGGTTCCCCGTGTTCATCACTGGATTCCATAGTACCAAGGTTGAATACTTTTCTCAAATATACTCATATTGCAGAAGAGTTTCAGCGAAATGAACGTCTTTATTATTGTTGAGGAAAAGAGTTCGAACAAGTAACAAAATCAATGTCATTTAAAAAAACTGGATCAAATAGACTAGGAGGAACAGCTCCATCATCCGCAGTACTGCCTTCTCCTCGGCCTATGGTTCTTCACTGTCATCATGTAAGAAGCTTGGTGGTTGAGGGTTTCTTTTCATGGGTTGGGTATTTTATGGGAATCTATGAGATCTTGAATTTCATGCCTGAGGCGGGTGCAGTTGTCGGTGTCATGGCCATGTAGCTGGTGGTGGAAGTGACATAAAGGTTCACATTTATGTGTGGTGGGGGGGGTGCGGAAGTGGCTTGCCTTCTAAGGGTTTCAAGATTCCTTGTCCCTGTAACTTTTCAAATACCTTCGACAAAGGTCTACCAAGGTTAGAGAATTGCCGGTTCCTGATGGCAGCAACCTCGACAGTAGCGGGCTTAGTCTCAGAATACCCCCCAAAAGTCCGCCTATTCTGGCCATAGGACTTTCTGTTTTCAGCCTCCTCTTCCTCAATATCCATGACAGTTTCCCTCAACTGTCGAAAATCAGAAATCATCGAAGTCATCCTCATCAGCTTACTATATATAGAGGGCTTGGTGCCCCTGATGATCATCTTGATTTGGTCCTTCTCAGAGGGCCGAGTCTGCATTTTCAGAAGCTGGCTTCTCCAGCGGTCTACATACTCCTTGAAGCTTTCTTCCGGCTTCTGCTTAGTGTTCTCCAAATCACGGAGTGACAAGTCAATTTCTAAGTCTGTAACATACTGCTTCAGAAAAGCATCAGCTAGTTCCTTCCAATCTTCCTTAACCTTCTTCTCAAGGCTATGATACCAAACCACAGGTGCCCCCTCGAGTGACATCCCAAACATCTTTTGGACTTGGCGCTGTGATAGGCCCATTGAACTCATGACTGAGACATATTGCTGCAAATGGACTCTCGGGTCTCCATTCCCATTAAACTTGGCCATGTCGGGCAATTTAAACTGAGCTGGCAGCTGTTCTCCGAACGTCATTGCCTCATAATCTAACAAATCCTCATTCTTACCCCTCATTTTGCGGGTAACTGTTTCAACCTGATCCCGAAGCTTCTGTAACTCTGCCTGAGACCCAGATACTCTGCCTGCTGCATACTCTGCCATATCATCATCAAAAGCGGGGGTATCATCCCCCAACCCATTCGAAGGCTCATCACGCCTCACATTCTCAGAATTTTCCCCAGCACGAGGTACAACCATATTTGTCATGGCAGTAGTCAAGGCTTGCAACTGTTCAGTAATCTTGGCGAAACCATTTTCCAACTGATCTATCCGGGATACCTCAATATCTGATTCACTCATGTCTGTTCTCAGTATTTTGGTGAGTCTTCCCTTTTTTTCTAACCCAACGGGTATCTATGATGGCCTTTAAGACAAAATGGGGTTAACATGGTGCATGTATGCATGAGGTGCATGTGATGCATGTAACATATAGAACATACTAAATCGATTAAAATTTTTAAACAAATCGGCCCATTATCATTTTAGAAGCCTTTGGGCTAAATGTCATAGGAGTGAACTCGTCCCAGTTTAAATGGCCCAACGAGTACACATCTCATGGCAAGGAGCCCAACTAAATCCAAATGGTAATGTTCCGAACATAAGCACAAAGAAAGATAATGCAAATATACAACAATAATTTCTACAGAATGGCCCATCAACATTTCAGAAGCTTTTGGCCTAATAGTCATAAGGTGCGAACTTGCCCCAGTTTAAATGGCCCAGCAAGCCGCATTTCTGACAATAGTCCAACTGCATCCAAATGAGGATGGTCCACAAGCACATATTCAAGGAAATAATTGTTACTTTAGCCAACCCAGTCTATGGGTGGGTTAGCAAGAGTATAGACAAAGGCTCTCACCGGCGAAGGATGGCCCACAACTAGGTCTCCCACTCAAGGGTTCGAGCAACCAAGTGAGCGCACCCTTTTTTATACACTAAGGTACGTGCCAATGAGCTATGGTGTGTGACAGACTGTCAAATGGATTTCCCATTGTAGATCCCCCAGAGGGAAGGTGGAGCGAGGCTCACTTAAATACCCAAGCCTCTTAGGCTCTTATAGCTTGTTGTCAGGAATAAACAACGAGTCCTCCAAATTAGTCCATCACAATAGGCTACGAGTAGATGGCTATCTAGGTGCCTTCACAGCTTTTCCTTCTAGAAAGGTAGTGAATGAAGGAAGACACCAAACCATTACCTAGCCTTAAAATGCCTTTGATTAAACCCTTACTTTATCCACTATAGACACGGTCAATTAAAACATAAATCCAAACATCACAAGACAATATTTCGGGGCCGATTCTCTATCCCCAGTGGAGTCGCCAGACTGTGGGAACACAGGAACTGGGTGGCGCATGCTGTCCCGGGCTCGCGGCCCGGTCGGGAGTACGGAGTAGCCACGGGGGACTAAACCGGAGAATAATGGAGTCGCCACCCGGTGTGAACCGGGAAAATGAGATTTAAGGCCGCACTCACCCCTCGCAAGGGAAGACCTCAAACCGTTGGGTTCGGAATGGTCCCTTACTTATGCCATTTGTAATGAAAGGATTTACATAATAATTTAATCAGGCTTAAGTAACACTTATTCCTAAGAATATCATGCTTCTATATTCACGGGTACAAAAAACACTTATACATACATTTCGCATATATCTCATATCTAAGAACACATGCATGAAAATACCTCAAAGTAACAATGAACATACAACTTCATTCAGCATATCATATTCATGAAAAAAAAGCATACATATAATCGCGCAACATACAATGTGAGCACTTTTCCAAGTGATACGTGGAATTGTATCCCAAGTACAGACCGCATTACCGTCCATTCGGAATCGGCTACGGAATTTATGTCTGGGTTTCCATCCGATATATCACAAGAATAATACTCCAAGTCATCATGGCATAGATATATGAATCGTAATGCATTAAATCAAGACTAAGGCAATGACGCAACTAATAGAATAAACATGCTTTTCATTATTATGTGCACAAAGATAAGAATGACTATGTGTGGTTCCATGAGAAATCACCTAAGAAACAATTATACATGGCATGTGATGAATATGTCTCAGTTCAGTGTGTTCGCGTTCGTGTAGCGTTCGTAAACGCGTTCGAACGGAAATGAAACAGAATGCTCACGTTCGTATGGCGTTTGTTAACGCGTTCGAACAGAAATGAAACAAAATGCTCACGTTTGTATGGCATTTGTTAACACGTTCGAACGGAAATGAAACAGAATGCTCACGTTCGTATGGCGTTCGTGAACGAGTTCGAACAGAAATGAGACCTGATGCATGATAAGGCAAAATGCATACGCGTTCGAGTTGCGTTCGTAGAAGCGTTCGAACGGGGACAGATCTGATGCATGAAATGGGACGCAATAAATAAATGGCGAATAATACAATGCGAGGCGCGGCAAAGCATCGTGGTAAAGGGCTTTAATCCTTCCCCAAAGGGGATCTTTCATTCCACTTACTAAGCCCATGCGCTCGATCGCATCATGCATACAAACATAAAGACAATCATATCAAATTAAGTATGCCCGATTGAACACATCTTACATCCAACCGAACACACATCAACCGGCGCGGGAAAGCATCGTGGTAAAGGGCTTTAACCCCTCCCTATAGGGGATCTTTCATTCCACTTACTAAGCCCATGCGCTTAATTGAACCATGCATGAAAAGAATTAAACATAATAATGTCAAACTTAGTATGCCCGATTGAACGTATCTTGCATTCAACCGAACACACATCAATCGGCGCGGCAAAGCATCATGGTAAAGGGCTTTAACCCCTCCCCATAAGGGGATCTTTCATTCCACTTACTAAACCCATGCGCTCGATTGAATCATGCACATAAACGACATACAAAATCCAAATGACGAAAAATAAATAAACCAAAGCAACACAAAACAAAAGAGGGTGCCGTTTACTCAAGCGGTACGTGGAGTTGTGTCCCGAGTACAGATCATATTACCGTCTATTCGGAATCGGCTATGAAATTTATGTCCGGGTTCCATCCGATATAACCGCGAGAGTTGACACATCTCTCATTCATCCAATACCCACAACACACATCATACACAAACGAGATTTAACGAATAAGTAAAATACGATCAAAATAAATAACAAAATCAAATAAAGATGAGTGTGAAAAGTACCCTCAGGTCTAACCTTTTAATTACCTCTCGAATGTACGGCACACGGTCGTCGGAAGGGTGGATGCTCCGCAACTCTTTCGGTTCACTGGTTCACTGTTCTCGTTCGTTGTCTCACTGTTTGGAGTCGTCGTTCTCCGTCTTTTGCTGCTGCTTTTGACTCCGATTTGCTACTGTTCGGCCTCTGTTTTGCTGCTCACTGTTCAGGTCACCTGTTTTGACGTTTCAACGGACTGTTCCAAGTTTTTGTGTGGGTTTTTAGTGTGATCTTGTGTGAGTCTTTTAAGGATTATGAATGCAATTTTATGTTACTGTTTTTAAGGTTTTTAGGGGATGTTTTAAGTGTATTTTGCTGCTGTATAGGGGGTGGTTTGGGCGTGATTTGGCTACTGTTTTAGTGTTGAAGTGGCTGTTATATTAAGGTATGATTTCGGCAATGGGAGAGTGAGGATGAAGAGAACTCTTTCTTGTTATTTTCTTGAGTGGCTAGGGCTCTTGGTGTGTTATGATGGTGCTTTTAATGTGAAGGCTTGGGGTTATTTTCTTTTCTCTTGTGATTTGTGTGAGTTGTGTGTATCTTATGTGTATGAGCTAGCTAGGGTTGAGAAGGTTGGTGAAGGGTTCTTTTTATAGGCAAAGGGTTAGGCTTGACAAGGAAAGGGATTTGGCTAATTAAAGAGGGATTTGATTTGGTGTTGGATAAGGAAAAGATTAGATTGATGGGGGACAAATCTTGGCTAGATAGGGAAGGTTGAATATTTAGTTTATGTTGATTAGGCATACAATATTTTAAGTTTGGGAATAAAATATTGGTTGATTGATTTTAACTTGGTATGATTATATTTGATTGGTTTAGATTAGGTATGATTATATTTTCTGTTTTATTTAATTGGTATGTGATTTTTAGATTTGTTTTGATTTCACCATGTGTTAAATATGTGTTTTAAGTGGGCTTGGGCGTGTGGGCCAAGGCTTGGGCGAATTGGGCTTGATGTGAGGCTAGCAGCAAAACCAGAATTACCGACACCGTTCGAACGTCTCCTCGAACGCGGCATGAACGCCTGCAATCTGTTTACCGTTCGAAAGCATACACGAACGCAGCACGAACGAAAACAGTGAACCTTGTTTATTCTGAATTTCCCCTTCCGATGTCCTTTTTCCGTGACCTACGTGACTTAAAAGGTAGTGTCTCCAAAATGAGACTCATCATAGGGACTTATGTGTAAAAATGCAGTGCCTACAGTAGGTTATCACTTCTAGATTCGGCTAGACTTACTGTGAATTCAAATTACTCAATCTCATATCGAATATTACTATCTTAGGATTATTATATAGGTTCTCTTAAATTTCTTGGTTCGACTATCTTGATATCTCATGATTTATCTGTCCTGTTAGATGTACTTCTTTACTCGTACAAATCCTCCTTACTACTATAAGTTCAGGAACTTTCTTTATTATCTAATTTTGTATCTGTACCTCTTATTGCCTCTGGTTGCTTTAAGTATCTGTACATCATTCCTTACTTTTCTTATAGTTTTCTCTTTTTAATTCCTTGGGTGAATATTCTTAGAACTTTGCTATATGTTTTCATAACTTGTCTTGAAATTCAGATAATAAACCAAGATAACTACAAAAGGATTCTCAAATAGGACAAGGGTTATAGTTACTTTCGTTAGGAAGAGTATTCAAATAGCTTTGGGAATTCTTATTAACCTATCTATAGGGCTTGAGGATGTACTCGAGGATCAGATACTGGAGAGGTAGTGCCTGGTATATGAGTACCCCAGGCATACTACGAATACATGACCCTAGAACTCAACCACTGCAGTCATGCTACGTATACATGCTCTGATGCCAACTTTGTAACATCACCCTTTTGGAGATGCTACCGGCAGGGAATATGTTGACCTATTCCCCTGAGCCTCTGCCTTTCTGACTATGATCATCACTAATAATACCATCTCGACTACAAACTCATGCATAGGGACCACCAACTCAACAAAATAGAATGTGTTTTAATACTCGTAACTGTATACTCAATATACTTCTCAATATAACTCTGTTAGTGGACACTTTTAACATAGTACAACGACTTATACAATACTAGTGTATACATGCAACTTTACTTTGACACTGATTGTGCTGAACCTCTGTACTCAACCTGGTGGACCCAAACACCCTAGTGACTGCCATCAGTATCCATCCTCTCGAGTTCGTCCTCCAAGTAAACCTACAAAACAGAAAACAATAGGAGTGGGGGGTTAGATCGTTTGAACAAGCTAGTGAGTGGACAGTTTTTAAAACTAAAATGCTTTAGGATAAATCCATTGTTCTGAAGTCGAAAACATCTCAAGAAAACTATTCAATCAGAAAACTATTTCTTATCCGAAAACAAATTTATTTCTGTAAAAATTTCTATAAGCTGCTTTCTTTCTGTAAAACTGTGAGATCTTCCATAAAACTGAATTCTTTCTAAAACTCTTTCATCAAACTGTTCTTCCTCAAACATTTTCATAAAAATGTTGTGTCTGAAAATCATATATCTGAGAATTTGTAGAAAAACTTGACGCATGGGGGCATCACATATTGCCGCCCCCCTATACGCCTAAACTATTGTCTTGGGACATTACGTATCGTCATCCCCCAAGCCACTAAACTAGAGCCATGAGTGCTAATCAATGCCACCATCCTGACCCTGAAACTATGATCTAGGGGAATATGCCATCCCTAGTCCTGAACTAAGATCTAGGAGCGTTACGTATCACCGTCCCCTTTGTCCTAAATTTACATGTGCATATGTTACTGGATCTGTCAATTCCAAGTTACATCTAAGGTGGGTTTTTCCCCATGCCTCCAAAAATCTTAAAAATCATGTTTTTAAAGTCAAAACTTTCTAAAACATTTTCATTCAAAATATAACTGGAAATAAACTTGGCAAATGCCCTAATGCGTTTAAAAATAAGTCTCAAATCAAAAATAAAGAAGTATTATCAACTTGAAAAGAAAATATTCACTCACAGATTTGGAATCTGGCTAGCACTACTTCACTTCATCAAAGAAAATTGCGATTTCTGCCAATTATTTATAATCGAGTGAAATAGGCTTTGGAACTAAACTAAGCTTCTCAATTCAACTAAACTATTATCACTCCATGACGTATTATGCTTGTGACACGAAATAATGCGTGTATATGTGCCAATACGAAACCTTTAGGGTGGCCCCATACATCTTAGGGTGAAATTGAAATGAGATGAAACTGATCTTGCTGCGAGTCGGGACTCCAGGTCTAGTACATCACGACGCTTATACGAATAGACTGAAACATGGAGTATTTCATATTTCGCGTCGCGACGCCAAGAGTTGAGTGTCGTGACTCCCACATGATCAAACCCGAGGCAGAGAGAATTCACATGTTCGATGTCGCGACACTAGTTTGATTTCAGGGCTAAATATCAGTTCTCCATTGTCACTGCCCAAATCAATTCCAACACCCCTACCCTATAAGCTTCACACAAGCACTTCTTATTACAATCAAAACAGGCCATTAATTTTCGGGATTACCGGGATGTTACACATATATAACGCAAATCATCAACATCTCCAACATATAAATTCACTTACACGTAGCAGTAAACTAATTAATTTCGAAGTGTTCTCTTACCTTTAATAGAAGTAGAAATCTTGTTCAATTACTTCCCAAAACTTATAAACACCCATTGACCCTTGTATCCCTTTTTTTAATTCATTCACAAAGATTGGCATGAAAGCAAGAAAAAATTTTCTCTCTTCAAGCTCTCAAGTGTTCAACCACTAGGCCCACTCTCATAAAAAAAAGGGTAAGTTTCCCTATTCTCTCTAGACTTTCAACCATATATGCTATTGTTAAGGGCTTTTTTATTGTCATATTTTTCAACGTTTGAGCTATTATCATGAGAAATGAAGAAAGATCTAGTAGCATCTATATATTGGCTGAATTTTAATTTTTTTGTCATTATTTTGGGCTTATTTTTATTGATTTTAAATGCAACCAAGTTGGCTTCTAATTACACTCCTGATCTTTGGTCCAATTTCTTCTAGATACTTTTGGTAATTTTCTAACCCATCCATGTCAAGTTTATATTTCAAATTATTGCCACTAAGGTTTAGAAAAATTATCATTCTAACTATCAAATTTTAATGTAACAATTACGTGAAATTTAGACTATTAAATAAAATTTCTAATCCGAAACCACTATAAATTCTACCACAGTAATGGAATCAGCTATAAAGCCTCGTTTTGAATATCACCAACTAACGTCACCGCCATTAAGAGTAAATATGTATCCAGATCTAAACTTTCTATCATCTAAATGTCATGGGAAATTAGAGTCTTTATAACCCTTAAGTTTTAGCTAATCTTATCCTTAAATTAGAAACTTATCCTTAGTATTTCAAGATATATTTCACGGCTACCCAATGATCATTATCAGGGTCAGAATGATATCGGCTAGTCACACTCATGCCGAAAGAAATATCCATTCTTGTACAAAGCATATCATACATAATGCTTCCAATACAAGATGTATATGACAAGTTAGACATGGGGGTGTTACGTATCGTCGTCCCCCATACGCCTAAACTAGTGTCTTGGGGCATTATGTATCGTCGTCCCCCAAGCCAATGAACTAGTTCCTGGAGTGCTAATCAATGCCACCATCTTGACCTTGAAACTAGGATCTAGTGGCATTTGTCATCTCTAGTTCTGAACTAGGATCTAGGGGCGTTACGTATCTCCGTCCCCCTAGTCCTAAATCTACATGTGAACATGTTACTGGATCCGTCAATTCCAAGTTACATATGAGGTGGGTTTTTCCCCCATGCCTCCAAAAATAATAAAAAACCATGCTTTTAATGTCAAAACTTTCTGAAATATTATCTTTCATAATATAACTAGAAATAAGCTCGGCTAACTCCCTAATGGGTTTAAAAATAAGTCTCAAATAAAAAACAAATAAGTATTATCAACTTGAAAACAAAATATTCATTCACAGATTTGGAATCTGGTTGGCACTACTTCATTTCATCGAAGAAAATTTTGGTTCTTGCCAATAATCTATAATCGATAGACTTAATTAGAATATAAGTTGTGAAATATGCTTCGGAACTATACTAAGCTTCTCAATTAAACTAAACTATTATCACTACATGACGTATTATGCTTGTGACATGCGTGTATATGTGCCAATATGAAATCTTAAGGGTGGCCCCTAACATCTTAGGGTGAAACTGAAATAAGATGAAATTGATTTTGTTATACGTCACGACTCCAGGTCTAGTGGGTCGCGACACTCATACAAATAGATTGAAACATGGAGTATTTCATATTTCGTGTCGCGACGCCAAGGGTTGAGTATCATGACTCCCATATGATCAAACCCGAGGCTAAATACTAGTTCTACATTGTCACTGCCTAAAATAATTTCAACAACCTGTGGGACACAGAAACTGGGTGACGCATGCTGTTCTAGGCTCGCGGCCTAGTTGGGAGTACAGAGTAGCCCGCGGGGGACTATACCGAAGAATAATGGAGTCGCCACCCGGTGTGAACCGGAAAATGAGATTTAAGGCCGCACTCACCCCTCGCAAGGGAAGACCTCAAACCGTTGGGTTCGGAATGGTCCCTTACTTGTACCACTTGTAATAAAGTGATTTGTGCAATAATCTAACCAAGCCTCAGCAACATATTTCCAAGGATATTCTATTTCCAAGTTCGCATGCATAAATCAAAGGCTCATCTAAGTTCACATGTAACACATTTTTAAGTTTGCATACAACCTATTTGCATATAATCTATATCCGAATTTGCATGCATAAAGATAAATATGGCTAGCATACAATGTTATAAGCACATTACATTCCATCATAGGCATGCCAGTAGATAATAATTGTACAATCACGCATGAAAGCAAATTGGAATAACGGCGAACAAACAATAGCACATGGTAATCTCATGAACATACTTCGATCATATAATGCGGAAAACAAAGAACAACCTAAACATAATGTAAATTCCAAACGCAAAATAAATGACTAATCATGCTTGAAAATGAACAACTAAATGGGCAAAATCATGCTTGAATACCATCTCATGAATACATCAAATAACTAAATGTATGAATACAAATAGTATGATTGATTACATGATACAAGAGAAATCACCTAAGAAACAATTATGCATGACATGTGATGAAAATGACTCAATTCAGTGTGTGCGCGTTCGTGTAGCATTCGAAAATGTGTTCGAACGGTAAACAGAAGGTTCGCATTCGTATAGCGTTTGATAACGCATTCGAACGGGTCCAGACCTGATGCATGACAAAACAAAGGAAATACGTGAGTGTTCAAATAGCGTTTGTAAACGCGTTCGAACGGGAAATAGAAGGTTCGCGTTTGTGTAGCGTTCGAGAACGTGTTCGAACGTACTGAGACATAAAACATGCGTTCGTGCGGCGTTCTGAAACGCGTTCGAACGGGGTTACAACAGTTACCTCAAAAAATATTAAACAACGTGACGTATACGTGAACGGATGAATAGATGACACATAATAAATAATAACGGGCTACAAGGCGCGGCAAAGCATCGTGGTAAAGGATTTTAACCTCTCAAAATAGAGGACCTTTAATCGCACTTACTAAGCCAATGCGAAAATAACATAATGCATATAAAAATAAAGACCATGATATCAGACTTTGTATACCCGATTGAACACATCTCACATTCAACATAATACATTATCCGACGCGGCAAAGCATCGTAGTAAAGGATTTTAACCTCTCAAAATAGAGGACCTTTAATCGCACTTACTAAGCCCATGCGCAAACAACACAATACATATATATAAAGTAAAGACAACGATATCGGACTTCGTGTATCCGATTGAACACATCTTACATCCAATCGAATATACATTATCCGGCGCGGCAAAGCATCGTGGTAAAGGATTTTAACCTCTCAAAATAGAGGACCTTTAATCGCACTTACTAAGCCCATGCGCTTTATCTCATCATTACATTAACAAACAACATGCGAAAATCAAGTAGCGAATAATAAACAAATCAAAACAAAATAAAACGAAATATGCGTCGTTTACTCAAGTGGTACGTGGAATTGTATCTCGAGTACAGATCATACTACCGTCCATTTGGAATCAGCTATGAAATTTATGTCCGGGTTTCCATCTAATATACCACAAGAGGTGACACATTTTTCATTTTATTCAAGGGCCGCAATATACATCACTTCATAATACATCTATCAACTCAAAGGCCACAGCATGCATCACTCCACAATAATCATGCAAACGAAACTCAATAAACGATAAAAATATAAATGAAAATGAATGTGAAAAGTACCCTCGGGTCTAACCTTTTATGTCGACTTTCGGACTCGCGTTTCACGGTGATCGGAAGGGCCAAAGTTCCGCAACTTTCTGGTTCACTGGTTCAACGCTTTAGCTCGCTGTTTTGCTGTTTAGGCCGCTGTTTTCGCTCCGTTTTACTGATGTTTTGCTGCTATTTTACTGCTGATTTTCGGTCATTATGTTTGGTAATTTAGGCTACTGGGAGGCGGGTTTTTTAGGGGAATTCTAGGTAGTTTTTTATGTGGTTTTGGGATAGTTTGTGGACTGTCTTAAGGGTGCAGTTTTGGTGGTCAGGGGACTGTTTTAGGGGCTGATTTGCGGTGTTTTTAGGCAGTTTACTGGGTAGGATTTTTGGTGTTTATAGCGGCAGATTTGGTAGGCAATTTTCGGTGAAATAAGGGTGTAGGTCAGGGGGTATTACGGTGAAATCAGGGTGCAGGTCATGGGGTATTGCGTGAAGTTCAGGGGTGCGTGAATGTCAGAGGGTGCATGAAGGGCTATTGGATTTGTTTGTGTGTGGCGTGTATCGTGGCTGTGAAGAGTTTATTCTTTGGGTTGTGAGTAGGTTGGTGCTAGGTGCGTGAGTGGTTTAGGGTTGTGTCATTAAGTTGTTGAGAGTGAGCTTCTTTGTTAACGTGGCTAATGAGCGTTTGGCAGTGTGGCGTTGTTGAGGGCTGGATGAAGCTATATGGCTTTAGGGTTTCTTCAGTGGGCGTGAGTTTTTGGCAGCAACGTGAGGTACGAGGGGCTTATACGGCTTTTTATGGCTAGTGAGTGAGTGTGGGTGCGTTGAGCATTTGTGGCTTTTTGTCGTCCATGGCTTTTTAGATGGCTGTTGATTTTGTGAATGGCTGCTACATGAAGGAGGGTCAAAGAGTTGTGCGTGTGATGTGTTTGTAGTTTCAGTATGTGTCTTGGCTTGTGATAATGAGAGAGATAGAGGTGTGAGTAGTGAGTCTTTTAGGGTTTTATTATTGTGTTTTGCCGTGAGAGAGAGAGGCGGGAGAGAGGTTGAAGAGGATTAGGGTTTTTTGTTTATATAGTAGTGTATTAGGGTTTGGGTTGTGCATGGTTTTGAAAAGGAAATAAATCAATGCAAATAAGAGAGGTATTTAATTTATTAAAAAGGGAAAGGATATTTATTTTGGTGGGTAATATCTTTAATTGGTGAGTGATTTATTAAAATTAGGAAGTGATTTATTTGATTTTAATTTGGATTTGATTTAGTTTAATTTAAATTGTGTTTTAATTTAATTTAATTTGATTAGCTTTAATTTAATTTAATTTAATTTAATTTGTGACATGTATTTTAAATGTTTTAATTATTTTTTGGATTGGGCTTGGGTGAGATGGGCTTGGTGTGTGTTTAGTGGGCTAAGGGTGTGTTTTAAAACGGAGGTCCAACAAGCGAACCCGAAGCTACTCCAGCGAATCCAACAAAAAAGACTTTTTCCCTTCCGACGTCCGTTTCCCGCGGCTCCCGCGACTTAAAAGGTAGTGCCTCCAAATGAGACTCATTATCGGGTCTTACATGTAAAAATGCAGTACCTACAGTCGTCCCCACTTTGATGGGACTTCTGCAGTGTGAGATAAGAACAATCCTATCAAAGTTATGCAATGCAATTTTACTTACCTGGCTCGCCAGCTACCACCTGACTTGCATGCTGCTCCGCTAAGCTGATGATACAGTGGACCTCGATCCTGGGACGCATCCCAATAACTGCAACTGATGTGTGGGCCTCGACCCTAGGACGCATCCCCAAACTGGAACTACAGTGGACCTGATCCTGGGACGCATCCCAATAACTGCAACCGACAACGGGGGCCTCGACCTTGGGACGCATCCCAATACCGCTGACAAAATGGGCCTCGACCCTGGGACGCATCCAAAAAACTAAAGGTGTATGGGGCCAACGGCCCTGGGATGCATCCCGATAACTGCAACCGACAACGGGGGATCACGGCCCTGGGACGCATCCCGATAACGTTGCCAAAATGGGCCTCGACCCTGGGACGCATCCCCAAAACTAAAGGTGCAGAGGGCTAACGGCCCTGGGACGCATCCCGATAACTGCAACCGACAACGGGGGCTCACGGCCCTGGGACGCATCCCGATAACGTTGCCAAAATGGGCCTCGACCCTGGGACGCATCCCAAAAACTGCTGATGATATGGGTTTACAACCTTGGGACGCATCCCCAAAATTGCTGATACTGAAGAAGTGGGTTACAACCCTGGGACGCATCCCCAATACCGCTGATATGATGAAGTGGGCCTCAACCATGGGATGCATCCCCAACCTGCTGATGAAATATGGGCCTCAACCTTGGGACGCATCCCCAAAACTGCTGATACTGAAAAAGTGGGTACAACCTTGGGACGCATCCCCAAAACTGCTGATATTGATGAAGTGGGTTACAACCCTGGGACGCATCCCCAAAACTACTGATATGATGTGGGCCTCGACCCTGGGACGCATCCCCAAAACTGTTGATACTGAAGAAATGGGTACAACCCTGGGACGCATCCCCAAAACTGCTGATACTGATGAAGTGGGTTACAACCCTGGGACGCATCTCCAAACTGCTACTGATGTTGATGTGGATCTCGTCCTTGGGACTCATCCCTAAAACTGATATTGATGCTGCTGCGGGCCTCGACCCTAGGACTCATCCCTAAATTGATGCTGATGTTGTAGTGGGTCTCGACCCTGAGACTCATCCCCAAAACTGATACTGATGATGACGTAGGCCTCAGCCCTGAGACTCATCCCAGAAACCGATACTGCTGTGGGCCTCGACCTTGTGACTCATCCCTACAACTGATATTGATGATGACGTAGGCCTCGACCCCGGGACTCATCCCCAAAACTAATGCTGATGTGGGCTCGACCCTGGGACTCATCCCCAAAAACTGATACTGATGTAGATGTGGGCCTCGCCCCAAGCCGATACTGATATGGGCCTCGCCCGTAGACTGATACTGATGTGGGCCTCGCCCGCATACTGATACTGATGTGGGTCTCGCTCCTAGACTAATACTGATGTGATGCGGGCCTCGCCCCCAGAGTGACATACCAAGCAGGACTGATTCTGATAAGGATGTGGGCCCCGCCCCCAGAGTGCCATACCCGGTAAGACTGATACTGATAACGATATGGGCCTTGCCCCCGAACTGTTACTGATATGGGCCTCGCCCCCAAAACTGATATTGATATGGGCCTAGCCCCATACTGATACTGATATGGGCCTCGCCCCCATGCTGATACTGATGTGGGCCTCACCCCAAACTGATACTGAAATGGGCCTCGCCCCTAGAGTGCCATACTCGACCAGACTAATAATGATAATGTGGGCTTCGCCCCAAGAGTGCCATACCCGGCAAGACTGATGTTGATGCTAATGTGTCATTTTAACATATTAAATTGCCTCTCATGAGATAATCCTGATAGCTAGACATATTTTCGTCCTCAACGAATTCTTTCGCATCGAAACCTGAGAACCTTCAAAGTACTTGATACACTCAACTCCGATCTTCTGAATAGGTGATCTGAACTAGACTCCTAGTGTGTGTGGGCCAGGGCTCTTTCGCAGTTTATTCCTTAAGTGAACTAACTCGATGATTTCATTTCGGAGAATCGGATCGGTGGGTCTAACCAAACTGGATGTCTTGATCACACTCTGTGATTACTTCGTCATACTCAACATGATATGGTGTTCTTCTATTTTATTGTCTCTTTCTTTTCATTTTTTTCATTTTTTTTTGACACACCTACCCTTTAAGGTAGCATTTCTCCTCATGGTGGTCCTAATACTCGCCCATGGGTAGCTTCAAGCTTATCGGTTATAGGCGGTCTATTTTTCTTTTTCTTTTCAGAGACTTTCTTTGTTCCCAACCATATCATATATCGTAGCATAAGTAAACCAGGGTGGACATCCAGGCAAATGGTCATTCACCGATCCATCATCCCTTCCCTTCGACTAGTCATCTTGCCAACCACTCAGGGTTCCACTGTTGAGATCCCGTAATCAAGTGCTCGCGACTCCAGCTGAGATCAATCCATTCAGAGTATCGGACGAGAGCACATCTCGCACTTATCGTTTCTAAGGCTTCTCCCTACAACGTCATCAGCGGACATATGTCTAACTATCAAAGATTTTTCTCTTTTTTTTTCAACTCTCTCTCTTTTTTTTTCGCTCACTCTATGGAATTCTTCATTTCTACTGCTGATAATATGGGCTTCGTCCCCTGAGATCCATTCCCGGAACTCATACTGATGTAAGCCTCAACCCTGGGATTCCCCCTGTGAAACTAGTTCATTCTTGAAACTGACACTGATTCATTCCTGAAACTGATACTGATTCATTCTTGAAACTGTACTGTTGTTGTTTCTTATTGGCTTGCCTTCGCCGCTTTCTCTTTTTCTCCGTTGAAACCTGTGAATACAAAGAAAACAAAACACAAAAAAGAATGCGAGTGAGTTATGTGTATGCATGCATGCATGGATGAATTTCCTATCCCGTTGGGTTAGGTCTTCTGTCAATTCCCTTGGTGACTGCTTGGTCTTCTGACAACTCTTCCTTCTTCCCCAACGGGTATCTATGATGGCTTTTTAGAACACAAAGGGTTAGCATGATGCGTGTATGCATGACTGCATGTCATGTATGCGATGTATGGAATAAATAAGCTGTGTGTGTGCTGTGTTTGTAGTTTCAGTATGTGTCTTGGCTTGTGATAATGAGAGAGATAGAGGTGTGAGTAGTGAGTCTTTTAGGGTTTTATTATTGTGTTTTCCCGTGTGAGAGAGAGGCGAGAGAGAGGTTGAAGAGGATTAGGGTTTGTTGTTTATATAGTAGTGTATTAGGGTTTGGGTTGTGCATGGTTTTGAAAAGGAAATAAATCAATGCAAATAATGGAGGTATTTAATTTATTAAAAATGGAAAGGATATTTATTTTGGTGGGTAATATCTTTAATTGGTGAGTGATTTATTAAAATTAGGAAGTGATTTATTTGATTTTAATTTGGATTTGATTTAGTTTAATTTAAATTGTGTTTTAATTTAATTTAATTTGATTAGCTTTAATTTAATTTTTGACATGTATTTTAAATGTTTTAATTATTTTGGATTGGGCTTGGGTGAGATGGGCTTGGTGTGTGTTTAGTGGGCTAAGGGTGTGTTTTAAAACGGAGGTCCAACAAGCGAACCCGAAGCTACTCCAGTGATTCCAACAAAAAAACTTTTTCCCTTCCGACGTCCGTTTCCCGCAGCTCCCGCGACTTAAAAGGTAGTGCCTCCAAATGAGACTCATCATCGGGTCTTACATGTAAAAATGCAGTACCTACACAACCCCACCCTATAAGCTTCATGCAAGCACTTCTTATTACACTGAAAACAGGCCATTATCTAGTATCATCAAATCACAAAGTATACTCCCTTAACATATAAATATATAATTAAACAATGGCTCTAATTTTACAATCTTTGACTTCGTAACTCCTAAATAAATTAAACTCATGTTATATCATATTTTAGTGCATGAACCTCGAAAAATTAACATCAAACCATCAAAAATATCCCCCCTAACATTCTAAGAAATTCGGCCTTCATGCCCATTCTACACCTTGACATTAATTCAATCAAAACTTAAGCATAATCTATTATAAACAACATCATAAACATGTAATGAGGTTTAAATTTTATCCAACCTTCTCAAACAATAAATCCCCAATTCGTAGGGTTCCTAAGTACGAAAATGCAAGTGAAGAATGGATGCTCATTTTCCTAAATGAGAAGAATAAAGAAGAAAATGAAGCTTACTTGACACATAAAAGCTTGAGAATTCATCACCATTCTTTCAAAAATTCAATGAGAAATGAAGAAGATTGGAAAGCTCCCTTGGATCCATGGCTCACGTTTTTGGCTTGACAGAGAGATGAGTGAATAGTATCTTATTTATAGGAGAGTGGCTGATTTTGTAATGAAATGAGTTGCTAGATTTGTGCCACATCACTCAATTCTAGACCTTACTAGAAATTCACTGTAGTAGCCACGGGAATCACGATTTTGTGTCTGCTTCTGATTCGAATTCGGAAAAATTTCCAACGTGAAAGTTATAGGTATCATTTTTATATTTCCGACAATATACAATTCATGAAAATAAAAGATTTTATGAAATATTTATGGCCCAAATACTAAGGGTTATCCGGAATATAAAATAAATTATGTATCGGAACTGCAAAGAATTTATCGAATGTTCAAAAAGTAATTCACGAGTACATACACACTTGAGCATGATTTATATCATGTATTATGCCACCTAAAACATAGTAGTCGTCAGAATTATCGGAGTGTTACACATACATAACACAAATCATCAACATCTCCAACATACAAATTCAATTACACGTAGTAGTAAACTAATTAATTTCGAAGTGTTTTCTTACTTTTAATAGAAGTAGAAATCTTATTCAATTACTCCCCCGAAACTTATAGACACCCATTGATCCTTGTATCTCTTTTTCTTAATCCCTTCACAAAGCTTAGCTTGAAAGCGAGAAAAACTTTTCTCGCTTTACGCTTCAATCTCTCAAGTGTTCAACCACTAAGCCCACTCTCATAAAAAAAAAAAGGTAAGTTTCCCTCTTCTCTCTAGACTTTCGACCATATATGCTATTGTTAAGGGTTTTTTTTTAATTATCATATTCTTCAACACTTGAGCTATTATCATAGGAAATGAAGAAAGATCTAGGAGCTGTTGGACAGTTATGACCCATAGTGTCACTATTTGTAAAAGACATTGTGGTTTTTGTACAAATTAACTATGTAGCAATGGAAATTGCCTTTTATCATTTTGTAATTTATTTACTTGGATATATAAATGGTAAAAATCCTTATGATTAGTTCTGGATTGATAAGATATGAGACAATATCAATCCATAACGGTTTAATCATTAAAACATCCATAGTCGTAGTATTATCGAGACTGGACATCGATAATGCGGAATAGACTAGTATTGCACTTGTGCGTGTTATGGAAGCGTAACAACATAGTTCTCATATATTTAAGTATTGGATACTTATGCAAGTGTGATAGGAGGTTGTGTTTACCAATGGTACGAAAACAGCTTTGCTCTGGATAGACCCCGTGGAATCCCATTGGTAGTATGACTATGTGTCTATGGGAATTCGCATCAGGGTAGGTGTATTTGGTCTTAACCTGAGACTTGCATCGCTAGTACCTGCGACAATCAATACGCTTTGGTTTTGGTCGTCCAAGACTTTAACAGGTTCTGTGTACGCCTCTTCTGGGTTTATTGAGAATCGTAGTGTATTGGGTGTGATGTCAAAACGGAAGTATCACTTCAGTCATATGGAGATGATGATCACGCAGGGATACAGAACTGGTTCTCTATTGTGTTGCAACCATCGGGATAATATGACTAAGTCATGATTATCCGATTAAGAGACTAGTTGCTTGATATCCGATATATGCTTCATACGGGGCAGACATTATTCCAGCCACAGGCCTTGCATGTGACATCTGATACTGGATCGTTTTACACAATACTACGTATACTACGCCTAACAAAGATCGTTTGTTCCATTAAGAATATTTCTAGAGAATTGGGTAGGCACGGTGCTTTGCTAGAAGCCAACCATGTCTCGTAAATCGGTAAAAACGTAGTACGAGGTACGTACGTGTTTGGATAGTCCGACGACCGGATTTACTGCCAACATATCCAGGGATCTCTTCGGTCGCTTCCCGAAGATTCACCGATGACGTTTGATTCGAACATAATTAATCTGGGATTAATTACGGAGAAATTTTATATAGGATAAAATACTATTTGAAGAGAGAGAAAGATTAATTCGGAATTAATCGTTAAAATAATATATTCGATATATTAAACGAAATTAGATTTCGACGCGAAATTAAAATTGGATTTTAATTCGGGCAAACGAATTAATTTAGAATTAATTCACGAGCAATGTGAATAGTAAATTTGATTTAATTACGTCGCAACGGAAAAATTCATTAATTCGGAATTAACAAAATAGAGCCCGGGATGTGTTTGCGAGGCCACTCCGATTTTGAATCAAGTGCGGCCACAAGTCACATCGCTTGTCACATCGCATGTCACTTTAGTGATGGATGTCCATTCACCTTTTTGGTGAGTAACAACTAGTCACTATTAATGATGTTGGTTGTTGAGAGCCTTTAATGCATTTTTTGGCTCTAAAATGGTTTTGACTTCTTGAAAGCCATATACCAAACTTTTGTAACATTTTTTTGCACTACTTGTTTTTAGAAAACAAAATAAAAAACAAAAAAAAACTCTCTCTCTCCCAATAGCTCTCAAAACCGTGACCCATTTCAAAGGAAAGAAAAATTGTTTTTCTTTCAATCTTGCTAGCACATTCAATGAATCATTCAAGGTGATAGGGAAACCATCTCAAGAGCTTGGAATCCTCTCAAAACTTGGAGCTTGTTCATTTTCAACCAAACTTGGAGCTTGGCCGAATACAACAAGGATTTTTTTGTGTTCTTCGTCTTCAAAATCCATTCAATGTAAGTGTGATTCTGCCTCACTTCTTTGAGTATTCATTTTTTTCATTGCTTAAATATGATCTTGGGACCACATTAGAAACCAACAATGGTATCAGAGCCTAATTTGAGCATGAAAATGATTAGGGTTCATAACATGAAATTTTGGTAAAATTGATTTGAGCATGATTTGATGAAATTGTTTGATTGAGTATGGTTGAATTATGATAACTGATGAGTGGTAAATCTATCACTATTTCCCACTCATTTAACTTAATAATTTGTATAGTTTTTTGAGTTTTGTGAATATTTTGATGTGTTTTGTGTTATTTTGTAGATAAATAAAGTTTCAGGACATTATGGAGGTAATTTGGAGCAAAACAGTGAAAATTGGCAAAAAGGGCATTTTGGTAATTTGGGCGCGTCGCAACGCGCAAGCCTTTGGCGTCGCGACGCCTAACATGCGCCGAATAGTGCTAACGTGCGCCGGGTCCATAAGTCAGAATCTGAGAAAAATTTGACTTTGCTAACGTGCGCCGTGACACGTGTCACCATCACAGCCGATCTACTAACATACGCCGTGCCACATGTCATCATCCTACGGTGCCGACAGTCACCATCGCCACATGTCGCCACGTGTCACTCCACGTCATCGTCCACATCACCAGGTTGACCGAGTCAACATGCCACCTCACTGCCACATCATCATCAACCAATCACAGTGTGCCACGTGTCACGATTCTATGGTGCCGACAGTCAAATTGCCACGTGTTGCCACGTCAGCACCACGTCAGCATCAATTATTGGCTCTCTTATCCCTATCTGACACGTGGTGGATAAGAATCTAGCCGACCAATCAGAAGCCGCCACGTGTCACAATAATTAAGCCACAACCACCATGCCATGTGTTGCATTATCACCTTATCCAGAATCTTCAACCGACGAACCAGAGCGTGCCACGTCGACAAAACGCGCGTCGCGACGCGAGCTGGGCGTCGCGACGCGAGCTGGGCGTCGCGACGCCGGACCCCTACTGACCCCTATAAATAGAGCGCGAAATTCTTGTTTCAGTTGTACCACTCTATTTCATTTCTTTGATGTAAAGAGTGAGTTTCTCTCTCTATTTTCTTTTAATTTTAGTTTTGTAATTAAATTTTAATTACTTTTTATAATAATAGTAATTTACTTTCTTACATTTTACAGTTTTTACTATTCACCATGAAGAGGTAACTTCCTCATCTATGGTGAAATGTAATTCTTTTACTATTGCTATTTAGATTAATCTCCCTTAAATATAATATATTCACTATTTAAAATATTGACTGAAAAAGGATACCGCCAGATTGGTCGGTTGGTAATTCATTTTAATCTGGTTTAAACCTGACTAATCAAGGATACCGCCAGATTGGTCTGTTGGTAATTAAACTTTCTTACCGCCTATATGGCAGGTTCATGGACAAATCGTTTTACCGCCTTAATGGCTGGTTGGACTTAATTTGACTTAATCAGGTTACCGCCTATATGGCTGGTTGGTAATGTTATCACATGTTTATATATTATATTATGGGAGATATCTAAATTAGTAGTAGTAAAAGTAATTCTTTTTACCTTAGCATTTTATTTTATTGTAATTTACTTTTCAGCTTTTACTTTACTGCAATTACTTTTCAGCATTTTTACTTTATGTCTTTTACTTTTAAGTTTTTATTAGCCCTAGTTATGTGTCGTAACTAAGTTAGATATCTGGGGTTGTGATGAATTCCAATATCACCGGTTTATAAGGGGTTAAATTATAGTTTGGGTAATATAATTTTAGATTTATTTATTGAGTCTTAATCTTAATACTTTTTCATTAACTGGCCATTAATAAAATTGAACTGGTAAACTTAAAATGAACTAGACATAGGGATTTTAAGTTTAAGACCATAAACTCAATAGCCCACGATCTTCATTGGGGATAGATAACCTTTAATAGATTCCTTACAGGATAGGAATATATCTATCGGGCGGGGGTAGCCATAATTGGAACTTAATCTTAATGAATCCAGATAATTTGGTTGACATAGACATATGGTTCAATTGGGTTATACTGGATATTGTAGTTGACCATCGGAATAGGCTTTTACATAATTTAGTGTTCCAGGTTAATAAACCAATATTTTACCCAACTATAAGATAACCACTTCATTTTTAAATAATATTGGAAAGATTCACAACCCTAGATAATTTTTAATATTGAATTTTCTTAAACCTACTTTCGAACAATTTAATTTACTTGTTTTTAAATTTAGAATCGTCACATTTTCAAATCAATCAAACAACCTGTTAGATACTAGTAATCATTTGACCTCATAAAATTAATAGATTAGGTATTAAGTCCTCGTGGGATCGATACTTTTTATACTACTTGAACGATACGTGCGCTTGCATTATATGAGTGTGTTTATGCCGGTCAAGTTTTTTGCACCGTTGCCGGGGACTTATTTATCTTTCACTATTAGTTTTAAGGTTAGATACATTTACTTGTATCTAATTTCTTTTTACTTATTGTTGTTGTTGTTTTCTTGTGTTTTAGGTTCTCATAAACTTCATGAGCCGAACTAGAAGCTTTGAACTCCGACCGCTTGACCCAGAAATTGAAAGAACCATCAGACAGTTGAGAAGGGAAAGGCGAGAAGGCCAAGAAGCTTTAGTCAACATGGAACCTGAACCTTTGAACGTTGCACCACCGATTCCCATTCCAGACAGAACCATTCTGGTGGTTGACACACTCATTTCTTGTATTGTACTTCCTCTCTTACCAGCAAATGCAGGTGACATCAAAACATGCATCCAGATGATTCAGCAGTCAGTACAGTTTGGGGGAAATGCAACTGAAGATCCCAATGCCCACATCAACAACTTCCTGGAAGTTTGCGATACTTTTAATTACAACCGAGAAGCTGAAGAAGCAATGAGACTGCGTGTTTTCCCATACTCCTTGAAAGACAGAGCTAAAGCTTGGCTACATTCACTACCAGCAGGTTCCATCACAACTTGGAACACTTTCGCCACCAAATTTCTTGCAAAGTACTTTCCACCAGCCAGAACTGGAAAGCTGAGGAATGACATCACATCCTTTGTACAACAAGACTCAGAAACTCTCTACGAAGCTTGGGAAAGGTACAAAGATTTGCTCCGGAAATGTCCTCACCATGAGATTCCAAAATGGCTTCAAGTCCAAACTTTATATAATAGACTTTCTGGAATAATGAGAACCACAATCGATGTTGTTGCTGGAGGAGCTTTGATGGCAAAAGGAGAAGATCAAGTCTGGGACCTAATCGAAGAAATGGCTAACAATAATTCCTTGTGGCAAAACAGAAAGGAGCGTGATCCAAAGAATTGCATGAATTTACGAAAGTGGAGCCAATACAGCAGTTAACGCCAAGTTGGATCAGATATGCAAATTCAAGGAGACTTTTACCACTGGATCCACAAGTTCACCATATGGAGGAGCACCAGAACCAAATCAACTTGAAGAGACGGTGAATTATGTCAACAATTTCAACAGACATGGGAACAATCCATGCTCTAACACCTACAACCCAGGGTGGAGGAATCATCCTAATTTTTCATGGAGCAACAATTCAGGGCAAAAGAACAATCCACCACATGGATTCCAACAGCAGAACTATCCACCACATGGATTCCAGCACCAAAACAAAGGCCAGGAGCAGGCAAATGAACCAGGAGTAGCAGAAGTGCTGAATCAGTTAAAAAAGTACGATGCTATGTTTCAGAGCCAATCAGCTTCCATCAAAGCACTGGAGAATCAAATCGGACAACTGGCCAATGCTCAGAGTTACAGACCGTCTGGTAATCTTCCCAGTAACACAGAACCAAATCCAAGGAACCGAGGGAACGAGCAATGTCAAGATAATACCTTAAAAAGCAGTACTGAGATCAATAAAGATGTTGGAATTAAAGAAACAATTGAGGAAGTTCAAAATATGCAGTTCCACAGATGGAGGAAAAAGAAGCAAAGGAAAAAGAACAGATCATTCCACCTCCACATTTTCCTCAACGACTTCAGAAAAACAAACTGGACAAGCAGTTTGCTCGATTCCTGGAGGTTTTCAAAAAGCTTCACATCAACATTCCATTTGCAGAAGCCTTGAAGAAGAAATGCCCAGCTATGTAAAATTCATGAAAGACATTCTTTCACGAAAACGAAGATTGGGAGACTACGAGACAGTAACATTAACGGAAGAATGCAGCGCCATCATTCAGAGGAAACTTCCCCGAAGTTGAAAGATCCTGGCATTTTCACTGTCCCATGCACTATTGGAGAACATTACATCGGTAAGGCTTTATGTGATTTAGGAGCCAGTGTTAACTTGATGCCTTTTTCTATTTACAGGAAACTACAAATCGGAATCGGAGAAGCAATGCCTACCTCAGTTTCATTGCAACTTGCTGACCGAACACTCGCATTTCCAAGAGGTGTTGTTGAAGATGTGCTGGTCAAAGTCGACAAACTGATTCTCCCAGCAGATTTCATCATCCTTGACATGGAAGAAGACAAAGAAATACATATCATTCTCGGGAGACCATTCTTGGCTACAGGTAAAACTGTGATTGATGTACAAAAATGAGAACTGACCATGAAAGTACAGGACCAATAAGTTACCTTTAATGTTTTCAAAGCCATGAAATTCCCGAGTGATGAAAAGGAAGAAGAATGCTTCAGAGTTGATGTTGTTGACAGTATCGTTCAGGATACTGAGCCAAATCCCACAGATACACTTGAAGCTTGCATCACCAACATGACTGACAGCGAGCTAGATGATGAAATCCTGGAATGTATCAACTACCTTGACAAACCATTTCGATTCAAAGCTACACCACCAGTTGAAAGCTTGGAACTACCAAAGAAAGATCGAATCAAGCCTTCAATTGAAGAACCACCACAGTTAGAGCTGAAGTTACTTCCGAGTCATCTCAGGTATGCATTTCTTGGAAACTCTTCTGAATTACCGGTTATTGTTTCTTCTTCACTAACATTGGAGCAGGAAGAAAAATTACTGAGAGTATTACGAGAGCACAAAAGAGCCATTGGCTGGACTATATCAGACATTCGAGGCATTAGTCCATCATTTTGCATGCACAACATTCTGATGAATGATGAGTACAAACCCACAGTGGAGCATCAACGGAGACTCAATCCAATCATGAAGGAAGTCGTAAAGAAAGAAATAATCAAATGGTTGGATGCTGGCATCATTTACCCCATCTCAAACAGCAGTTGGGTAATTCCTATACAGTGTGTGCCGAAGAAAGGAGGAATTACTGTGGTTACCAATGAAAAGAATGAGCTAATCCCAACAAGAACGGTGACGGGATGGAGAGTATGCATGGACTTCAGGAAGCTAAACAAAGCCACGAGGAAGGATCATTTTCTGCTACCATTCATTGACCAGATGTTAGACAGACTGGCAGGACATGAGTTCTATTACTTTCTGGACGGATATTTAGGGTACAATCAGATTGCCATCGCACCAGAAGACCAGGAGAAAACTATATTTACATGTCCCTATGGTACTTTTGCTTTCCGCATGATGCCATTTGGATTATGTAATGCCCCTGCCACATTCCAGCGTTTCATGATGGCCATCTTCTCAGACAAGCTGGAGCAGAGTATGGAGGTTTTCATGGATGACTTTTCTGTGTTTGGAGATTCTTTTGACCATTGTTTGCAAAATTTGGAACATGTGTTACAAAGGTACGAAGATACAAACCTGGTACTCAACTAGGAGAAATGCCACTTTATGGTGCAGGAAGGCATTGTTCTTGGACATCGGATCTCACAAAAGGGGATTGAGGTAGACAAAGCAAAGATAGAGACAATTGAAAAAAACTCCACCAACATCAGTAAAAGGTATTCGAAGTTTTCTTGGACATGCAGGTTTTTACATGAGATTTATCAAAGACTTTTCCAAAATTTCAAAACCTCTTTGCAATCTTCTGGAGAAAGATGGGCTCTCAATTTCACCAAAGAATGTCAGGAAGCTTTTGAGATCTTAAAACAGAAGCTGGTCTCTGCCCCCATCATAGTAGCACCAGACTGGACCCTTACATTTGAGGTAATGTGCGATGCTAGTGATTTTGCTGTAGGAGCAGTTTTGGGACAACGCAAATCAAAGATTTTCCACACCATTTACTACTCTAGCAGAACTCTGAATGAAGCTCAACTCAACTACACAACCACTGAAAAGGAGTTGCTTGCAGTTGTGTACGCTTTTGACAAATTATGCTCCTATCTGCTGGGTCTCAAAGTGGTGGTCTACACAGATCATTCAGCAATCAAATACTTGATCATGAAAAAGGATGCCAAACCCAGATTGATCCGTTGGATACTTCTTCTACAAGAATTTGATGTTGAGATTCGAGACAGGAAATGGACAGAGAATCAGGTGGCAGATCATCTATCGAGACTCGAGAATGGAGAAACAGCTGACAAAGATCTGTCAATCAAAGAAACTTTTCCAGATGAACAGCTGTTTACCATGAAACAACAGGAAGTCCCTTGGTATGCTGACCATGTCAACTACATTGTGTCAGGAAAATGGCCGTTGGAATGGATAACTCAGCAACAGAAGAAGTTTTTCAAAGAAGTCAAGCATTATGTCTGGGATGAGCCGTACATGTTCAAACGATGTGCTGATCAATTATTGAGACGATGTGTTCCACATGAGGAGGTCAACAGTGTTTTGCAGCACTGTCATTCATCATCATATGGCGTACACTTCAGCGGAAACAAAATTGCAGCCAAAATTCTACAATCAGGTTTGTTCTGGCCCACTCTTTTTAAAGATGCTTATCTTTTTGCTTTTCAATGTGACAGGTGCCAGAGAACGGGAAATATTTCCAGAAGAAATGAATGACTGTTGCAAAACATTCTAGAAGTGGAAATATTCGATGTATGGGGTATAGATTTCATGGGACCCTTTGTTCCATCATTCAGAAACCTGTACATCCTGGTTGCTGTAGACTACGTCTCCAAATGGGTTGAAGCAATTGCATTGCCATCCAATGATTCAAAAGTGGTGATCAAATTCCTGAAAAAGAACATTTTCACTCGGTTCGGAACACCTCGTGCAATCATCAGCAATGGTGGCTCACATTTCTGCAACAGATACTTCGATGCACTCCTATCCAAATACGGAGTTACTCACAAGGTTGTCACAGATTACCATCCACAGTCAAATGGACAGGTTGAGGTTTCAAATAGGGAGATCAAAAGAATCTTGGAGAGAACTGTTGGATCAACAAGGAAGGACTAGTCTATAAAACTAGATATGCATTATGGGCCTACCGGACAGCTTACAAGACACCCATTGGTATGTCCCCATATCGATTGGTGTTTGGGAAAGCGTGCCATCTGCCAGTTGAGCTTGAGCACAAGGCGTACTAGGCACTGAAGAAGTTGAATTTTGATTCACAAGCTGCAGGAGAGTAAAGACTTCACCAACTCAATGAATTGGAGGAATTTCACCTACGGGCTTATGAGAATGCCAAATTGTACAAGGAAAAGACCAAAAAATGGCATGATCGAAAAATAGTGCACAGACAGTTGGAACCAAGGCAGCAGGTGTTGTTGTACAACTCGAGGTTGAAACTTTTCCCTGGAAAGTTGAAATCTAGGTGGTCAGGTCCATTTGTGATCACTCATGTTTTACCTTATGGAGCGGTTGAGTTACTAGATCCTTATACCAACAACATATTCAAGGTTAACAGTCAGCGTGTCAAGCACTACTAGGGAGAATCATTTGAGCGACAAAAAGAAAGTGTCACACTTTCAGATCCAGCCTAACGTTCGAGAAGTCACGTCTAGCTGATGACTTTAAACTTAGCGCTCGCAGGGAGGCAACCCATGCAATTTTTTTTATATTGTGATTTGGTGTGATTTAATTTGGTGTGTTTAGCTTTTGCAGGTTATTCATTTCAGGATGGAAGAAGCTCTAGCAAATCTTCACAAGCAATTTCCTTCTCTCCCTCAAAAATCTCTGATGAAAGTTTACAAAGCTCGATTGGAACGGATGAGACTACTAACAATTCACGGTGTTCCTAATGACATTCGTTGGGTAATTGAAACACAAGTCCAATTGGCAGGTGAGTCTTCTGACTCTTTTATTTCACATCTGCCTGGTTTTGGAAGAAGCACCTATGCAAAGAAACGTAGAGCTAAGCAAATGGGTGTTTGTTACAAATATGCACGCTGGAATTGCAATACTCGTTGTCGTTCTTTAAGAATGGTGTCTGATAATCGCGAAGTCAAAATTAAATTCATTAGGGATGGCTTGAGTAAGGAGTCTTTAGATGATATATCTTCGACTCTTGAGACGCATCCCAGTGGATATGTTCACATAGCCTTTCGCAAATTACATACACAATTTCAAAAAGAAAGACAACAGTTAAGTCTAGGGAATCTGACTCAAAAAGACCCTGTTTGCCAATTTATAAGAAAATTGGATGGGAAGCTTGTCACTGACGCATAGATGTTAATCAAACCGTTACTTTTCTTATACATATTATATCTCTTTGTCTTATCCTAATAATTGTGATTTGTTTTGTTGTTTTCTTTTATTTTCTCCGACAGGATCCATACCTTTTTTACTATCACGATTTATTTTATTGTTTAACTAATAATTGTCATTTGGCAGGTACTAGTGCTATTATTTTACTCACCCTTTTCAGGTGTTATAAATTCAACTCATCATTGCACTTTTGAAGACATCTAGAGTAAAACATGGAAGCCACTTCAAGAAGACGAGTTGAAAACATCTGTGTGTTTTGTGGTAGTAGTGTTGGTACTAAACCACAATACGTAGAGGTAGCACAAGAATTGGGTTGAGTATTAGCTGCAAGAAATATGCACTTAGTATATGGCAGAGGCAATCTTGGACTAATGGGGATCGTTTCAAAGGCCGTACAGGAAGGAGGCAGTCACGTTTTGGGAATCATCTGAAAACCCTTGGTAGAGGCAAATCTTATTAGATCATCACAGAGAGGAACTGATCATGCCAGGTATGTCTGAACGACTGGTAGAAATGATTAATCGTGCTGATGCTTTTATTGCTTTGCTAGGTGGCTTGGGCACATTGGAGGAAATTTTTATAGTGCTATCTTGGGCGAACTTGAACATACACCAGAAACCAATTGGCTTATTTAACGTTGATGGATTTTATGATTTTTTCTTTGTGTGTTTCTTGATGATGCTCGAAGAAATGGGTTCGTGTCAAAACCGTTAAAGAACTACTCTTTACTGCCAGAACTGCTCCGGATCTAATAGACCAACTCTTAGCCTATGAACCACAAATTGACCCTATATTTTCAAAGATAAATTTGTCCGAGGACGATCATGGTAAGAGGCGTCGTGTTAATCTGGATCTTAACCTTTAACTTTTCGTGTAAGAATTTCAGCTAACCATGTACCATCTTCTAAACTATTCTTCTACTGTTTAAGACATTGGGGACAATGTCTCATTTAGGTTTGGGGGAGGGAATTAGTTGATTAGTATCTTCTTTTTAGTTGTGTGTTGTTTTTATTTTTAGTTAAAAAAATTTCGAAAAATACAAAAAAATTGAAATATTTTCAAAAATTACAAAAATATTTTGTGTTTTTGTGTTTTTATTTTGACTAAAAATGTGAAATTGGTAAGAGATAGCTGAGTAAGGAGTTTTCACTCCTGAGACGTATCTCAAACCTATTTCGAAACAAGTTAATTTTTGTTTATTTCATTTTAAATTATTTAATTTGTGAATTCTCCATAAAACTAACTAAAATGGATCTTCATATGCTCAGTTGATAGGTATTATCAACATACATGGAAACATACGGACATGAACTGTAATTGAAAAGTTTGTAATATTTAGTGCTCTAGTTTAATTGGAGGAAGCATCTCAAAAAGCAATAGAGTAAAAAAAAAAAAACGTATGAGATCCGAGTTATTAAGTCTGTAAGGGTGTTTTAACACCTAGTGCCCTAAAACCAACTGGTTTGGGAATCACTGGCCCAAAGCTTGCTACATGGATCAAAGATGCTGCAAATATATATATATCTGAAGTCTGAGTAATTAAGTCCGTAGGGGTGTCTTAACACCTGGTGCCCTAAAGCCAACTGGTTTGGGAGCCATTGACCCAACACTCGCTACATAGACGGAAGATATTGTATATAAATTTAAAAAAAATTCAAAAATCAAAGGAAAAAATTAGAAAAATCAAAAAAAAAATTATTCCATTGCTACAAAAAGGTGTGAAATCTGATAGAATTTTAGGACAAAAATATTACTCTCTTATCAACTGCACTTATGACTGTTGTGGGAAAAAATGAGTTGTTTAATATTATGTTGGCTGTGTATATGAAGAATGGTAAAAATGATCGGAGAATTTACTTATTCAGTAATTTAGAAAGAAACAAAACAACTAGTAACTTGGAGTAGAAGTTTCACCTGATTAGTCACTAATTTCTTTATTCTCTTTTCGCTTGTCTTTTTGCTTTTGTGTACATTAGTTTTACTTTCTTTTTACTTTTGTAAAATGTTTGTGGGTATCATTGTTGTAAACCCTCACGAGACTACAACTCGTCCACTATGGACACCTAGGGGTTTAAAGGCTTGTTGCATACGCTAAATGCAACCGTGATCCCTACAAAAGTGGCTTAGTTAAATTTTATTATGTTATTTTATTTTGTGTTTTGCTTGAGGACTAGCAAAATGTTAGGTTTGGGGGTGTGATGAGTGGTAAATCTATCACTATTTTCCACTCATTTACTTAATATTTTGTATAGTTTCTTGAGTTTTGTGAAAATTTTGATGTGTTTTGTATTATTTTGTAGATAAATAAGGTTTCAGGACATTCTGGAGGTAATTTGGAGCAAAACAGTGAAAATTGGCAAAAATGACATTTTGATAATTTGGGCGCGTCGCAACGCGCAAGCCTTTGGCGTCGCGACGCCTAACGTGCGACGAACAGTGCTAACGTGCGCCGGGTCCACAAGTCAGAGTCTGAGAAAAGTTTGACTTTGCTAACGTGCACCGTGACACGTGTCACCATCACAGCCGATCTGCTAACATGAGTCGTGCCACGTGTCATCATCCTACGATGCCGACAGTCACCATCGCCACGTGTCGCCACGTGTCACTCCACGTCAATGCCACATCATCGTCCACATCACCAGTTTGACCGAGTCAACAGGCCACCTCACTTCCACGTCATCATCAAACAATCACAACGTGCCACGTGTCGCAATTCTATGGTGCCGACAGTCAAATTGCCATGTGTCGCCACGTCAGCGCCAACTATTGGCTCTCTTATCCCTATCTGACACGTGGCGGATAAGAATCTATCCGACCAATCAGAAGCCGCCACGTGTCACAATAATTGAGCCCCAACCACCTTGCCACGTGTCGCCTTATCACCTTATCCAGAATCTTCAACCGACGAACCAGAGCGTGCCACGTTGACAAAACGCGCGTCGCGACGCGAGCTGGGCGTCACGACGCCGGACCCCTACTGACCCCTATAAATAGAGCGCGAAATTCCAGTTTCAGTTGTACCACTCTCTCTCATTTCTTTGATGTAAAGAGGGAGTTTCTCTCTCTAGTTTCTTTTAATTTTAGTTTTGTAATTAAATTTTTATTTAATTTTTGTAATAATAGTAATTTACTTTCTTACTTTTTATAGTTTTTACTATTCACCATGAGGAGGTAACTTCCTCAGCTATGGTGAAAGGTAATTCTTTTACTATTGCTATTTAGATTAATCTCCCTTAAATATAATATATTCACTATTTAAAATATTGACTTGAAAAGGATACCGCCAGATTGGTCGGTTGGTAATTCATTTTAATCTGGTTTAAACCTGACTAATCAAGGATACCGCCAGATTGGTCTGTTGGTAATTAAACTTTCTTACCGCCTATATGGCAGGTTCATGGACAAATCGTTTTTTACCGCCTTAATGGCTGGTTGGACTTAATTTGACTTAATCAGGTTACCGCCTATATGGCTGGTTGGTAATGTTATCACAAGTTTATATATTATATTATGGGAGATATCTAAATTAGTAGTAGTAAAAGTAATTCATTTTACCTTAGTATTTTATTTTATTGTAATTTACTTTTCAGCTTTTACTTTACTGCAATTACTTTTCAGCATTTTTACTTTATGTCTTTTACTTTTAAGTTTGTATTAGCCCTAGTTATGTGTCGTAACTAAGTTAGATATCTGGGGTTGTGATGAATTCCAATATCACCGGTTTATAAGGGGTTAAATTATAGTTTGGGTAATATAATTTTAGATTTATTTATTGAGTCTTAATCTTAATGCTTTTTTATTAACTGGCCATTAATAAAATTGAACTGGTAAACTTAAAATGAACTAGACATAGGGATTTTAAGTTTAAGACCTTAAACTCAATAGCCCACGATCTTCTTGAGGATAGATAACCCTTTAATAGATTTCCTTACAAGATAGGAATATACATGTCGGGCGGGGGTAGCCATAATTGGAACTTAATCTTAATGAATCCAGGTAATTTGGTTGACATAGACATATGGTTCAATTGGGTTATACTGGATATTTGTAGTTGACCATCGGAATAGGCTTTTACATAATTTAGTGTTCTAGGTTAATAAATCAATATTTTACCCAACTATAAGATATCACTTCCTTTTTAAATAATATTGGAAAGATTCACAACCCTAGATAATTTTTAATATTGAATTTTCTTAAACCTACTTTCGAACAATTTAATTTACTTGTTTTTAAATTTAGAATCGTCACCTTTTTAAATCAATCAAACAACCTGTTAGATACTAGTAATCATTTGACCTCATAAAATTAATAGATTAGGTATTAAGTCCCCGTGTGATCGATACTTTTTATACTACTTGAACGATACGTGCGCTTGCGTTATACGCGTGTGTTTACACCGGTCAATAACATAGTGTTATGCATGATCAATTTCATGAAAAATTAATTGGATTAATTTTCCCCAATTAGCTTATGTTGGCCGAATGTATATGCCCTAATAAAGTCATGGTATTTTTTTTCTTTTGATCATTGGATGAGTTAAAGACTTGGGATAATGTTGATTTGTAATTCAATCGGATTGAAAACGAAATCGAAATAAAAACCATACAATGCCGTGAGCTTGATAGGATGAAATGAGATGATTTTTTGAATCAATTATGTTGGACATGTGTTGATGATGAAAAGCATGATTAATGGATTAGATTAGTATTTTAGAAATGTTAATTTAAAAGATTAATCATGGCTAAACACTTTGATTTATTAAATTATGAATTTTGGAAAATTGGAATTTAATAAATTGGGCTTTATTTTGAATTGGGCTTATAATTTTTGTATTTGGGAAAATGGGCTTGATTAGGCCTAAACCATTTAATTAAGTCCAAATATAACAAATGGGCTTTAAAAGTTTAATTGGGCCTAATGGGCCGAAATTGGTTTCTTGGCAAATAAGGGTGATTCCTTAATTGGGCTTTGGTATTTGGGTTTGACCCATATTGACCAAAGTCCATACCTTATGAAATCAATTGAAAGCCCATTGGACTTTAATTAAACAACATTGGATGTTAATTGGGCTTTGAGACCCGTTTAGATTAGATTTGGAATCTAAGTCGTTAAAGCGCATTAAAAAGTGTAGATATTTAATTTGGAATTAAATAAATGAATAAGTATTGAATACGAATTAAATTAGATTTAAAGAGTAGTTCGATATAATTCAAGAATTCGTACTTTGAGTACATATTCACAAACGAGTTGGACTCGCGCAAATCAAATCGTTGTTTGAACATTGGATGATCACTTATTTCAAAGATTAATTAATTGGATTAGATTGATTGAATAACATGCTATGAATGAATATATGGATGTGTTGAATGAATAATGTATATCGGATGGATATTAGAAGGGAAAGGGCAATTTTGGAAATTGTTGTAAATTTAGAATTTATTAAATTGGACCTGCGTGTCCAGCCTTATCTCTCTTGATTTTTTGTATTCTTTTCTCACCTAATTCCCCTCAATCTTAATGAGGTTTCTATTATTGTATTATGTAATTGGGTAGAAGTAAGAATAGTTCTAGCCGGGGAGATGAAAGAGAGTGATTTGTTCTAGGAACAATCTGTGAGATATCCATCCGCATATCGTTGTTAATTTACTTTCGCACCTTATTATGCTTTTAGAATGCATGCTTAAGGGTGTATGATGAGACCTAACAAAGATAATAAATTGGTTGCCAATTTACGCGGAAAAAAAACCCCTCAATAAAATATTAAGTGTTTTCCTTCCATTGAGTGATTCTTACTCAAGATCCAAGATTGGCACTGGTTTGTTGGCCAAAGTCAAGACCTTTGTCCATCACGGATGTGTTTGAATCATGAAGGCTTTGTTGCATATCGTGTGTCTTATCCAAGTTGTGATTTGTTGGCCAAAGTCAAGATCATTTCTTGTCCATCGACATCGATTACGAAGCTTTCCAAAGTCAATGGGTTTCGCTTAACTGGAATCATTAAGCTTGTTGTGCCAAAGCCAAGGCTTAGTTGATTCAGAGGAAATAGGTTAGGAAACTATATTGGATATATTGGCATATATATTGTATATATGTTTCGGACTTTGAGGTCCACCTACCGGATCTAGGAATTGTATGAGATCCAATTGATCTTAGAGATCTACCTAGTTAAATAGCATACAGCTTGTTGGCCAAAGTCAAGGTTGTGTGTTATTTAACGGGATCCTAGCCCACTAGGAAACTAGTTTTCCCGGGTGCTCAACAGAGGGTTAGAGGCTCGCCGAAAAATAGTGGGAGGCTAGTATTATATTTGCAATTTCGTTCAAATACTTAGCTTTACGCGCTTTCAAAATTATTTCGTCAATTATTTTATTAGTTGGACTAATATATTATTATTTTTCTTGTAACAATTAGACTGTACCCATACATCGTTAATCGAATAGTTGGACTATTGCGGTTAAGATGACAGGAAAATTGAGCATTAGGGAAATTATCATGGGCGACAACGTCTTTAATGGCACAAACTTTCAGGACTGGGATATGAATCTCAGAATTGTTCTGGGATCCGAGAAGTTACTCTACATTTTAGAGCTACCTATTGGGCCTAAGCCCCGACCTGATCAGTTGCTTGAGCTAGAGCTTTGGAAGACTCATAGCGATGATAATGCGACTGCTCAATCGGTAATGCTTGCCGCTATGACTCCGTAATTCTGTCGTCAAAACAAGGGGTTGGATCCCTATGAGATGATGGCGGATTTGCATGATCTCCACCGATCTAACCTTAGATCGCAAAGATACAAGTTGTCATTTTGGCCGTGGGCACTTATGTTTTGGAACTGCCCTCGGGGCATGTACTTGAACTTATAAGCTGTTATTTTGTACCTAGTTTGACTAGGAATATTATTTCTGTATCTATGTTAGCCCAATGTGGGTATACTTTTGAATTTAGAAACACTGGGTGTTTTATGTATAAAAATGATATGGAAATTTGCACTGCTGATGCAAATAATGGTCTTTATATTTTGAATATAAATCAATCTCAAACATATAATGTAACAAACAAAAGGCTTAAAGTAAGTAACAAAGATGAAACTTATATGTGGCATTGTCGTCTAGGACACATAAACAAGACACGTATATCCACACTTTCGAAGATTGGGTACTTGGATGGATTTGATCCAAATTCATATGATGTCTGCGAATCTTGTTTATTAGGCAAGATGCCTAAATCACCTTTTAACGGTAAAGGTGTACGTGCCACCGAACTGTTAGCCATTATTCATAGTGACGTTTATGGGCCCATGTCTAGTCAGGCTAGAGGTGGATATGAATACTTCGTAACCTTTACGGATGATGCATCGCGTTTTGGTTATGTGTAACTTATGAGACACAAGTCGGAAACTTTTGATAAATTCAAAGAGTTTCGACACGATGTAGAAAAACAGATTGGCAAAAGTATTAAGACATTATGGTCGGGCCGTGGTGGCGAATACTTGAGCAATGAGTTTCTTGATTACTTGAAAGAATATGGTATTCTTTCACAGTGGACTCCTCCCGGAACACCGCAATTAAATGGTGTGTCCGAACGGAGAAACCGAACTTTGTTAGACATGGTGAGGTCTATGATGAGTCGCACAGAGCTACCTATTTCCTTCTGGGGATATGCATTGAACAGTGCAATACTTATTTTGAATAAGGTTCCGTCAAAGTCTGTTCAACAGACTCCATATAAAATATGGACAGGAAAGAAACCGTGATTCTCATTCCTGAAGATTTGGGGTTGTTGGGCATACGTCAAACATTTGGAAGGTATCAAACTAGAGCCCAAATCGGATAAATACCTATTTGTAGGATATCCTAGGGAAACCAAAGGATATTACTTCTATCACGCACAAACGAACAAAGTATTTGTTGCTCTACATGCGGTTTTCCTTGAGAAGGAATTCCTAAATGTAGTGATAAGTGGGAGGAAATTAGAACTCGATGAAAATCGGAGTGATACTGTTCCTGGCACAGAATCCTTAACGGAACATGAACAGTCCATCAGGGATGAGACTGTACCACAATCTTCGATTACATAAGGACCGCGTAGGTCGGAGAGAGTCAGGAAACAACCTGAGAGGTATGGGTTTCTAATCTCACCTCATGTAGATATTAATCTCATTGAGGATAATGAACCGGCTATGTATGAGGAAGTGATACAAGATATCGATTTCGCTTTATGGAAAGAGGCCATGAAGTCTGAGATGGATTCCATGTACACCACCCAGTTTGGACACTGGTTGATGCACCAGACGGCGTAAAGCCTATTGGTTACAAATGGGTCTTCAAGAAAAAGACTGACATGGATGGCAACGTACAAACGTACAAAGCTAGGCTTGTAGCGAAAGGGTATCGTCAATGACATGGTGTCGATTACGATGAAACTTTCTCACATGTTTCCATGATTAAATCCATTGGGATAATGCTTGCTATTGCTGCATAATTTGATTACGAGATATGGAATATGGACTTCAAAACCGCTTTCCTTAACGGAAACCTTTTGGAGGATGTTTATATGCAACAGCCTGACAGTTTTGTCGTACCAAGACTTGCAAACAAGGTTTGTAAGTTAAATCGATCCATTTATGGATTGAAGCAAGCATCGCGTTCTTGGAACCAACGTTTTGATGAGATCATAAAAGAATATGATTTCGTTCAAAACGAGGATGATCCTTGTGTATAAAAGAAGGTTAGTGGGAGCGCACTGACATTCATTGTCCATTACATTGATGATGTATTGCTTATTGGCAATGACATTCCCATGTTAACGTCAGTGAAAGCTTGGCTTTCATTAAAATTCTCCATGAAAGATCTGGGAGAAACAGACTTTATTCTAGGAATAAAGATCTACCAGGATAGATCTAGAAAGCTGCTTGAACTATACCAGAGTACATATGTTGACAAAGTGTTGAAGAGATTCAACATGATCAGTCCAAGAGGGGACTGTTGCCAGTGTCACATGGCGTCACTCTATCTAATGACATGTGTCCTAAAACTCAAGATGAGAGAGACAGCATGAGTCGGATACTGTTCACCTCGGCATTCGGATCGATCATGTATGCCATGATATGTACACGACCTGATGTCTCCTATGCTTTGAGCATGTGTAATCGCTATCAGGCTGATCCAGGTGATGGTCACTGGATGGCGGTTAAGAATATCCTTAAGTATCATAGACGAACTAAGGATGCTTTCTTAATCTATGGAGATGGAGAACTTGAGGTAACTGGGTATACCGATGCAAGTTTCCAAACCGACAAAGACGACTATAAGTCGCAATCCGGGTACATATTTTGTTTGAATAACGGAGCAATAAGCTGGAAATCTTCCAAGCAAGAGACTATTGCCGATTCAACAACAGAAGCGGAGTATATTACAGCAGCTGAAGCAGCAAAAGAGGCAGTTTGGATCTAAAAATTCCTAATTGGATTAGGAGTAGTTCCGTTAGCAGCTGAGCCTGTTCCATTGTATTATGACAATAACGGGTCTATAGCGCAGGCTAAAGAACCGCGGTCCTCATCAACGATCCAAACATGTTCTTCGACGTTTCCATCTGATTCATGAGATCATACATCGTGGCGATGTGAAGAACGAGAAGGTCGCATCAGATGACAACCTTGCAGATCCGCTGACGAAAGCTATTCCTCAGCAAAAGTTTGAACGACATGTACATAGTTCAGGTGTTAGATGCTTGAGTGACTGGCTATAGGCTAAGTGGGAGATTGTTGGACAGTTATGACCCATAGCGTCACTATTAGTAAAAGACATTGTGGTTTTTGTACAAATTAACTATGTAGCAATGGAAATTGCCTTTTATCATTTTGTAATTTATTTACTTGGATATATAAATGGTAAAAGTCCTTATGATTAGTTTCGGATTGATAAGATATGAGACAGTATCAATCCATAACGGTTTAATCATTAAAACATCCATAGTCGTAGTATTATCGAGACTGGACATCGATAATGCGGAATAGACTAGTATTGCACTTGTGCGTGTTATGGAAGCGTAACAGCATAGTTCTCATATATTTAAGTATTGGATACTTATGCAAGTGTGATAGGAGGTTGTGTTTACCGATGGTACGGAAACAGCTTTGCTCTGGATAGACCCCGCGGAATCTCATTGGTAGTATGACTATGTGTCTATGGGAATCCGCATCAGGGTAGGTGTATTTGGTCTTAACTTGAGACTTGCATCGCTAGTACTTGCGACAATCAATATGATTTGGTTTTGGTCGTCCAGGACTTTAACAGGTTCTGTGTACGCCTCTTCTGGGTTTATTGAGAATCATAGTGTATTGGGTGTGATGTCAAGACGGAAGTATCACTTCAGTCATATGGAGATGATGATCACGCATGGATACAGAACTGGTTCTCTATTATGTCGCAACCATCGGGATAATATGACTAAGTCATGATTATCCGATTAAAGAGACTAGTTGATTGATATCTGATATATGCTTCGTACAGGGCAGACATTATTTCAGCCCCAGGCCTTGCATGTGACATTCGATACTGGATCGTTTTACACAATACTATATATACTACGCCTGACAAAGATCGTTTATTCCATTAAAAATATTTCTGGAAAATTGGGTAGGCACGGTGCTTTGCTAGAAGCCAACCATGTCTCGTAAATCGGTAAAAACGTAGTACGAGGTACGTACGTGTTCGGATAGTCCGAAGACCGGATTTACTGCCAACATATCCAAGGATCTCTTGGGTCGCTTCCCGAAGATTCACCGATGACGTTTGATTCGAACTTAATTAATCTGGGATTAATTACAGAGAAATTTTCTAGGATAAAATACTATTTGAAGAGAGAGAAAGATTAATTTGGAATTAATCGTTAAAATAATATATTCGATATATTAAACGAAATTAGATTTCGACGCGAAATTAAAATTGGATTTTAATTCGGGCAAACGAATTAATTTAGAATTAATTCGCGAGCGATGTGAATAGTAAATTTGATTTAATTACGTCACAACGGAAAAATTCGTTTATTCGGAATTAACGAAACCGAGCCCAGGATGTGTTTGCGAGGCCACTCCGATTTTGAATCAAGTGCGGCCATAAGTCACATCGCTCGTCACATCACTCGTCACATCAAATGTCACTTTAGTGATGGATGTCCATTCACCTTTTTGGTGAGTGAAAGCTAGTCACTATTAATGATGTTGGTTGTTGAGAGCCTTTAATGCATTTTTTGGCTCCAAAATGGTTTTGACTTTTTGAAAGCCATATACCAAACTTTTGTAACATTTTTTTGCACTACTTGTTTTTAGAAAACAAAATCAAAAACAAAAAAAAAACTCTCTCTCTCCCAATAGCTCTCAAAACCGTGAGCCATTTCAAAGGAAAGAAAAATTGTTTTTTCTTTCAATCTTGCTAGCACATTCAAGGAATCGTTCAAGGTGATAGGGGAAACCATCTCAAGAGCTTGGAATCCGCTCAAAGCTTGGAGCTTGTTCATCTTCAACCAAACTTGGAGCTTGGCCGAATACAACAAGGATTTTTTTTGTTCTTCGTCTTCCAAATCCGTTCAATGTAAGTGTGATTCCGCCTCACTTCTTTGAGTATTCATTTTTTTCATTGCTTAAATATGATCTTGGGACCACATTAGAAACCAACAGGAGCATCTATATATTGGCCGAAATTTTCTTTTTTTGGTCATCATTTTGGGCTTATTTTTATTGCTTCTAAATGAAACCAAGTTGGCTTCAAATTACACTCCTGATCTTTGGTCCAATTTTTTCTAGATACTTTTGGCATTTTTCTAGCCCATCCATGTCAAGTTTACATTTCAAATTATTGCCCCCAAGGTTTAGAAAGATTCTCATTCTAACTATCGAATTTTAATGTAACAATTACGTGAAATTTAGGCTATTACATAAAATTTCTAATCTGAAGCCACTATAAATTCTGCCTCAGTGGTTGAATCAACTGTAGAGCCTTGTTTTGAACATCGCCAACTAATTACACCGCCATTAAGGGTAAATATGTATCCAGATGTAGACTTTCTATCATCTAAATGTTATTGGAAATTGGAGTCTTTATAACCCTTAAGTTGTAGCTCATATTGTCCTTAATTATAAACTTATCCTTAGTATTTCAAGATATATTTCACGGCTGCCCAATGATCATTATCCGGTTCAGATTGATATCGGTTAGTCACACTAATGCTGAAAGAAATGTCTGGTCTTGTACAAAGTATATCATACATAATGCTTCGAATAAAAGATGTATATGGCAAGTTAGACATTTTAACTCTCTCTTCTCAGTCTGAGGTTCTATTTTCTTCGAAATATGTATGTCGTATTGGAATAGTACATTTACTGCCTTGTAGTTCGAAAAACCGTATCTTTCTAACATTTTATCTATGTACATGGATTGCGATAACCCTATAAGCTTCCTCACTTTATACCTGTAGATCCTTATACCCATTATAAAGGAAGGTTCACCCCTATCTTTCATGGAGAAGTTCTTGTAAAGGTAGGCTTTTACACTTTGCACCAATCCTATATCATTCCTAATGATAAAGATATCGTCAACGTACAATACAAGGAATACTATCATGCTCTCACTAACTTTCTTACAAACACATGGTTCTTCCTCATTCTTGATGAATCCTAATAATCTAATTATCTAATCAAAATGATGATTCCAGCTTCGGGATCCTCCTTGAGGAAACCATTTAGGAACACAGTTTTCACATCCATCTATTAAAACTCATAATCGTGATATGTAGCAATGGCTAAAAGTATCCCAATGGATTTTACCATTGCGACTAGCGAAAAAGTTTCATCATACTCAATCCCCGAGATATTAAGTGTTACCTTTCACTACCAGTCAGGCCTTAAAGGTTTCTACCTTTCCATTGGGCCCACGCTTCCGTTAATAACCTATTTACAACTAATAGGTTTAACTCTTTCAGGAAGGCCAACCAAGTCCCATACTTTATTTTCATATAGAATCCATTTGGGATTTCATGGATTCTTGCCATTTTCGGATCTGTCTCCTCCAAGAGGAGAACATCCAGGATTGCATCAGACATCAAAAACAGTCTCTCTAGAGGCCTCGACACTCTACTAGACCTACATAGAACTTGTGTCAAATATCTTTCATATAGTTAGATCTTTTGTTCCATCTCAGGTTCTTCTAAGTTAGGATCGAACTCATGGTGTTCAATCTTTCTGTAATTCTCACTTTCTCTCAAAAATTCTTTTCAAAAAAGTGGCAAAACGAGCAACAAATATATTTCTTTGCTTAGAGTCGTAGAATTGATATCCTTAAGAATTTTCAGGATATCCAAAAAACCTAAATTTATACCCCATGTGTGCTAGTTTATCCCGTTGTACGACTCTAACATATGCGGAAGAATCCCAAATCTTTAAGTATCTACGACTTGGATTTCTACAGTACCATATCTGATATGGAGTCGAAGAAACAACTTTCAATGGAACTATATTCAGTATATGGGCAGTAGTAAGTAAAATATAACCCCAATGGTAATATGAAAGATTTGTATAGCTCATCATAAATCGCATCATATCCGATAAAGTATGATTTCTATGCTCAGACGCCATTGTGTTGAGGAGTTCCTGGTAGGCTGTATTGGGAGAGAATCACATTCTCCCTTAAATAACATATGAACTCTTCACTCATGTATTCGAGCGAAATTAGGTTGGATTGGCTATCCGATACAACATAAATGAATAATCTGGGAGTACAACAAAATTATTCAAGCGAACTTAGGTTATATTCATCTCGAATGTAAAACAAAAGGACGATAGGAAAATATTTCTATGCTCTATGTGTGTGAAGGTTCACGTGATGTTATTTTCTCTCTCTTTTTACACATGAAGGCAACATTTTTCTTTAAAAAATAAAATATGAGACTCTACAAATTTCACCAAATGGTGTTACTATGGTTTAATTGAAATCAATACAAATAAATTGAATAATTAAACCCTTAGCAACTCTTTTATTTCTTTGTATACTGAAATGAAATTATTAGCAGCTAAAAACTAACTACAACTTGACCGGTGCGTAATCACACGCGTATAACGCAAGCGCACGTATCGTTCAAGTAGTATAAAAAGTATCAATCCCACGAGGACTTAAATCCTTTTGTTATCAATTTATGAAGTTAAATGTTTACAAGTATCTAATGGATTGATTGTTTGATTGGGTTGTGACTTTAAAATTAAAACAAGTAATAAAATTGCTTGAAAGTAGATTGAAGAAAATTCAAATTTATAAAACTATCCAGGGTTGTGAATCCTTCCAATATCTTTTTAAAAGATGAAGTGGTTATTTTACATTTGTGTAATATATTGGTTTATTAACCTCGAACACGAAATTATGTAAAAGCCTCTTTTGATGGTCAAATACAAATACCCAGTATAACCGAATTAATCATATTCCTATGTTAACCAAGTTATATGAATTTATTAAGATTAAGTTCCAATTATGGCTACCCCCGCCCGACAGGTATATTCCTATCCTGTAAGGAAATCTATTAATCTATCCTCAAGGAAGAGCGTGGGATATTAAGTCTAAGGTCTTAAACCTAAGATCCTTTTTTCCAAGTTCATTTTAAGTTTACCAGTTCAATTTTATTAATGGCCAGTTAATAAAAAGCATTAGGATTAAGGCTCAATAAATAAACCTTTATATTACCCAAACTGTAATTTAACCCCTTATAAACCGATGATATTGGATTTTATCACAACCCCAGATAACTGGCTTAGTTACGACATATATTTACGGGTAGTAAAAAAATTTAAATAAAATAAAAGACATAAAGTAAAATACTGAAAATTAAAGAAAGAAAAGTAATGTGCGTAAAAGTAAATTGCGGAGAGTAAAAACTGAAAAGTAAAGAAAAGAAGTGCGAAAGCGGAATTTAATTACTGAAAGCTATAAATAAACAAACAAAATACAATTTTTTTAGTATTCTTAAGGAATTCCTTAGAAGAAAGTATGAATTTACAAATGAAATGGCTTGGTATTTATAGGCAAAATTTTGCCTCCATCAAATCATCCACCAAATCCATTATTAATTGCTCCACTAATTGCTCTACTAATTGCTCCACCAAATCCATTATTAATTGCTCCACTAAGTGCTTATCATATTTGGTGGTGATTTGACAATTTTTATTATTTATTTATTAATTTATGTTTTGCTTTGAAAATGATTGAAAATGACTTTAATAATTACACACAACACACTTCTGGATGGTTCATCAATTTCGGACATGAAATATTCAGAATTCGAAATTATTTTGTCTTTCAAAGTTGTAGATCGTTGAGTCTTCTTTAATCTGGATGGTTCATCAATATCAGAGTAAATAGTAATGTCAAAAAAATGACAGATGCGCAAAACTGGAATTTCCAAAACTGCACTTCATTAAAACGCCCTTTCAAGTTTCCAATCTCCAAAATTAATATGTCAAGTCCAATTTGTTTGCCCTTACTTGACCCACATTTCGTCTTAAATGATTTCATTGTGTCCCTAGTGGACGAGTTATTAAAATTAAACTAAACCACTTTCGTAGGGATCACGGTTGCATTTAGCATATGCAACAAGCTTTTAAACCCCTAGGTGTCCCTAGTGGACGAGTTATAGTCTCGTGAGGGCTTACAGCAACGATACCCACAAACTTTTTACAAAATTAAAAAGATAATAAAACGAATGCACACAAAAGCAAAAAGACAAGAGAAAATAAAATAAAGAAGTTAGTGACTAATCAGGTCAAACTTATACTCCAAGTTACTAGTTGTTTTCTTTCTTTCTAAATTACTGAATAAGTAAATTCTCCGATTATATTTACCATTCTCCATATGCACAGCCGAAAAAATATTAATCAACTCATTTTTTCCCACAACAGTCACAAGTGCAGTTGATAAGAGAGTAATATTGTTGTCCTAAAGTTTTATTAGGATTCACACCTTTTTGCAGCAATGGAATAATTTTTCTGATTTTTTTCTTTGATTTTTGATTTTTTTTTTATTTATATACAATATCTTCCATCTATGTAGCTAGTGTTGGGTCTGTGGCTCCCAAATCAGTTGGCTTTAGGGCACCAGGTGTTAAGACACCTCTACGGACTTAATTACTCAGACTTCAGATATATATATATTTTTGCAACATCCTTGATCCATGTAGCGAGCTTTGGGCCAGTGACTCCCAAACCAGTTGGCTTTAGGGCACTAGGTGTTAAAACACCCTTACAGACTTAATAACTCGGACCTCAGACGTTTTTTTTTACTCCATCACTTTTTGAGATGTTTTCTCCAATTAAACTAGAGCACTAAATATTACAAACTTTTCAGTTACAACTCATGTCCGTATGTTACCATGCATGTTGATAATACCTGCCAACTGAGCATATGAAGCTCCATTTTAGTCAGTATTATAGAGAATTCACAAATTAAAATAATTAAAAAGGAAATAAACAAAAATTAACTTGTTCCGAAATAGGTTTTAGACACGTCTCAGAAGTGGAAACTCGTTACTCAGCTATCTCTTACCAATTTCACCTTTTTAGTCAAAATAAAAACACAAAAACGCAAAATATTTTTTAATTTTTGAAACTTTTTCAATTTTTTTGTATTTTTCGAAAACTTTTAGACTAAAAATAAAAACAACACACCACTAAAAAAAAGATACTGATCAACTAATTCCCTCCCCCAAACCTAAATGAGACATTGTCCCCAATGTCTTAAACAGTAGAAGAAGAGTTTAGAAGATAATACCTGATTAGCTGAAATTATACACGAAAAGTTAAAGGTTAAAATCCCGATTAATCCGACGCCTCTTACCACGATCGTTCTCGGACCAATTTATCTTTGAAATGATAGGGTCAATTTATGGTTCTTAGGCTAAGATTTGGTCAATTAGATCCGGAGCAGTTCTGGCAGTAAAGAGGAGTTCTTTCATAGGTTTTGTCACGAACCCATTTCTCCGGGCATCATCAAGAAACACACAAAGAAAATCATAAAATCTTTAAACGTTGTGCAGTCCAAGCGGTTTATGGTGTATGTTCAAGTTTGCCCAAGATAATACTGTAAAAATTTCCTCCAATGTACCCAAGCCACCTGGCAAAGCAATGAAAGCATTAGCACGGTTAATCATTTCTACCAGTCGTTCAGACATACCTGGCATAATTAGCTCTTCTGTGTTTGATGGTCCAATAAGATTTGCCTCCGCCAAGGGTTTGGGGATGATTCCCAAAACGTGACTGCCTCCCTCCTGTACAGCTTTTGAAACGATCCCCATAAGTCCAAGATTGCCTCCGCCATATACTAAGTGCATATTCCTTGCAGCTAAGACTCGACCCAATTCATGTGCTGCCTCTACGTATTGTGGCTTAACACCAACACTAGTACCGCAAAACACACAGATGTTTTCAACTCGTCTTCTTGAAGTGGCTTCCATGTTTTACTCTGGATGTCTTCAAAAGTGAAATGATGAGTTGAATTTATAATCATTGTTTTAAAATTCGGTTGAGGCGGCCGCCTCGAGGCGCCGCCTCGCCGTGAGGGCGCGTTGAGGCGGCCGCCTCTTTCGGTTTTTCCAAGGCGGCCGCCTCACGCCAAATCGGCGTGAGGCGGCTTGAGGCGGCCGCCTCACGCGCAATACTTTTTTTTTAAATTTTTTTTTATTGATCTGTCATGTTTCTGCCAAGTTTCCTCAAATAATTTGTAGCTGTATAATATATGGACCCCAAAATGACTCATAGAAGAAACACAATTATTGAATATAATTTTTTAGATCTTGAAAGTTTAAATTTCTGTTGCTATTTTATGTAATTAAAATTTTCAAAAAAAAAATGGAAATATATATAAACACACTTTATACAAAAATAAAAAATAAAAAATTCCAAATCTTGTCAAATCAATTGAATGTAGATCTTTCTTCCAACCAACATTGGCTAGCTATTTGGAGTCTAATAATATTTTTTATGTAACAAATTCATATAATTATTTATTTATTTAATTTCCATCTAAATTAATCAATAATAGTTCTAGAAAGAATAGACTGCATCAATTAATTAACAAGTTGGTTGGAATCATTTCTGTAAAGATTCTTCAACATAAGGTTAGGGATTTGCAAAGATTTGCTTTGTCCTCGAGGTGCCCGCTTCACCGCCTCGAGGCGGTCCGCCTCGTGCCTCAATGGCCGGCCGCCACGTATTTTTAAACATTGTTTATAATACCTGAAAATGGTGAGTAAAATAATAGCACTAGTACATGCCAAATGACAATTATTAATTAAACAGTAAAATAAATCGTGATAGTCAAAAAGGTCTAGATCCTGTCGGAGAAAATAAAAGAAAACAACAAAACGAATTACAATTATTAGGAAAAGACAAAGAGATATAATATGTACAAGAAAAGTAACGGCTTGATTGACGTCTATGCGTCAGGGACAAGCTTCCCATCCAAGTTTCTTATAAATTGGCAAACAAGGTCTTTTTGAGTCAGATTCCCAAGACTTAATTATTGTCTTTCTTTTTGGAATTGTGTATGTAATTTACAAATGGCTATATTAACATATCCACTGGGATACGTCTCAAGAGTCGAAGATATATTATCTACAGACTCCTTACTCAAGCCATCCCTAATGAATTTAATTTTGTCTTCGCGATTATCAGACACCATTCCTAAAGAACGACAACGAGTATTGCAATTCCAGCGTGTACATTTGTAACAAACACCCATTTGCTTAGCTCTAAGTTTCTTTTCATAGGTGCTTCTTCCAAATCCAGGCAAATAAGAATTACAGGAATCAGAATACTCACCTGCTAATCGGACCCGTGCTTCGATTACCCAACGAATGTCATTAGGAATATCATGGATCATCAGTAGTCTCATTTGTTCCAAGCGAGCTTTGTAGACTTTCATCAGAGAGTTTTGAGGGAGAGAAGGAAATTGCTTGTGAAGATTTGCGAGAATATCTTCCAACTTGAAATGTCTTAATCTGCAAAAACTAAACACATAAAATTAAATACACCAAATCACAATATATACCCAAATTGCATAGGTTGCCTCCCTGCTAGCGCTAAGTTTAACGTCGTCAGCTAGACGTGACTTCTCGAACGTTAGGCTGGATCTGAAAGTGTGACACTTTCTTTTTGTCGCTCAAATGATTCTCCCCAGTAGTGCTTGACACGCTTGTTTTTAACCTTGAATGTTTTGTTAGAGTCGGGATCATGTATCTCAACGGCTCTGTCTGGTAAAACCTTAGTGATCACAAATGGACCTGACCACCGTGATTTTGGCTTCCATGGGAAGAATTTCACCCTTGATTTGTTTAACAGTACCTTCTGTCCTAGTTCCAGTTGTATGCGCACTAACTTCTCATCATGTCTCTTCTTGGCCTTTTCTTTGTACAATTTGGCATTCTCAAAAGGTTGATTGTGAAATTCCTTCAATTCATTGAGCTGGTGGAACTTTTTCTCTTCTGTTGCTTGTAGTTTAAGAATTAGCTTTTTTAGTGCAAAAGACGTTTTTTAAGTATGTCAATAAAATTTGCATTGCATTGGAGTTCTGAATGGTACTGTGTATCACATCAACTCTGAAACATTCCTCCTTCTTTTCATCATCTGGGAAATTCATGGCCTTGAAAACATTGAATGTTACTTCTTGGTCCTGTACCCTCATGGTTAATTCTCCTTTTTGTACATCAATAATGGTTCGACCTGTAGCCAAGAACGATCTCCCGAGGATGATTGGCACGTCTGCGTCTTCCTCTATATCAAGGACAATAAAATCTGCTGGGAAAATGAATTTGTCAACCTTGACCAGCACATCCTCAACTACGCCACTTGGAAATACGAGCGTTCTATCAGCAAGTTGTAGAGAGACTGAAGTTGGCATTGTTTCTCCAATCTGCAGTTTCCTGAAAATAGAAAAAGGCATCAAGTTAACACTTGCACCTAAATCACATAAAGCCTTACCAAAGTTATGTTCTCCTATGATGCATGGAATGGTGAAACTGCCAGGATCTTTCAACTTTGGGGGAAGCTTCCTCTGAATGATGGTGTTGCATTCTTCTGTCAATGCTATTGTCTCGTAATCTCTCAATCTCCGTTTTCGTGAAAGAATGTCTTTCATGAATTTTACATAGCTGGGCATTTGTTCCAAGGCTTCTGCAAATGGAATGTTGATGTGCTGCTTTTTGAACACCTTCAGGAAACGAGCAAACTGCTTGTCCAATTTGTTTTTTTGAAGACGCTGAGGAAAATGTAGAGGTGTAGTGATCTGTTCTTTTTCCTTTGCTTCTTTTTCCTCCATCTGTTGCTTTTCTTCATTTGGAATATCTTCAATTTTTGCATTGATTCCAACATCTTTGTTGATTTCAGTACTGCTTTTTAAAATGATGGCATGACATTGCTCATTTCCCATGTTCCTTGGATTTGGCTCTGTGTTGCTAGGAAAGGTATCTGACGGTCTGTAACTCTGAGCATCGGCCAGTTGTCCAATTTGATTCTCCAGTGCTTTGATGGAAGCAGATTGGTTCTGAAACATAGCATCGTACTTTTTTAACTAAGCCAGCACTTCTGCTATTCCTGGTTCATTTGCATGCTCATGGCCTTTGTTCTGTTGCTGGAATCCATGTGGTGGATAGTTCTGCTGTTGGAATCCAGGTGGTGGATTGTTCTTTTGCCCTGAATTGTTGCTCCATTAAAAATTGGGATGATTCCTCCACCCTGGGTTGTAGGTGTTGGAATATGGATTGTTCCCCTGTCTGTTGAAATTGTTGACATAATTCACCGTCTCTTCAAGTTGGTTTGGTTCTAGTGCTCCTCCATATGGTGAACTTGTGGATCCAGTGGTAAGAGTCTCCATGAATTTGCATATCTGATCCAGCTTGGCGTTGACTACTGTATTGGCTCCACTTTCATAAATTCCTGCAATTCTTTGGATTATGCTCATTTCTGTTGGCCACAAGGAATTTTTGTTGACCATTTCTTCTATTAGGTCTCATGCTTGATCTTCTCCTTTTGCCATCAAAGCTCCTCCAGTAGCAGCATCAATTGTGGTTCTCATCAGTCCAGAAAGTCCATTATAGAAAGTTTGGACTTGAAGCCATTTTGGAATCTCCTGGTGAGGACATTTCCGGAGCAAATCTTTGTACATTTCCCAAGCTTCGTAGAGAGTTTCCGAGTCTTGTTGCACAAAGGATGTGATGTCATTCCTCAGCTTTCCAGTTCTGGCTGGTGGAAAGTACTTTGCAAGAAATTTGGTGGCTAAAGTGTTCCAAGTTGTGATGGAACCTGCTGGTAGTGAATGTAGCCAAGCTTTAGCTCTGTCTTTCAAGGAGTATGGAAAAACCTGCAGTCTCATTGCTTCTTCAGCTCCTCGGTTGTAATTGAAAGTGCCACAAACTTCCAGGAAGTTGCTGATGTGGGTATTAGGATCTTCATTTGCTTTCCCCCCAAACTGCATTGACTGCTGAATCATCTGAATGCATGTTTTGATGTCACACGCATTTGCTGGTAAAGGAGGAAGTACAATACAGGAAATAAAGCCGTCGACCACCGGAATGGTTCTGTCTCGAATAGGTATTGGTGGTGCAACTTCCAAAGGTTCAGGTTCCAAGTTGACTAAAGCTTCTTGGCCTTCTCGTCTTTCCCTTATCAACTGTCTGATGGTTCTTTCAATTTTTGGGTTAAGCGGTCGGAGTTTAAAGCTTCTGGTTTGTCTCATGTAGTTTCTGATAACCTGAAACACAAGAAAACAACAACAATAAGTAAAAAGAAATTAGATACAAGTAAAGGTATCTAACCTCAAAATTAATACTGAATGATAAATAAGTCCCCGGCAACGGCGCCAAAAACTTGACCGGTGCGTAATCACACGCGTATAATGCAAGCGCACGTATCGTTCAAGTATTATAAAAGTATTGATCCCACGAGGACTTAAAACCTTTTGTTATTAATTTATGAAGTTAAATGTTTACAAGTATCTAATGGATTGGTTGTTTGATTGGGTGGTGACTTTAAAACTTAAAACAAGTAAATAAAATTGCTTGAAAGTAGATTGAAGAAAATTCAAATTTATAAAACTATCCAGGGTTGTGAATCCTTCCAATATCTTTTTTAAAAGATGAAGTGGTTATTTTACGTTGTGTAATATATTGGTCTATTAAGTTGGAACACGAAATTATGTAAAAACCTCTTCCGATGGCAAATACAAATACCCAGTATAACCCAATTAATCATATTCCTATGTTAACCAAGTTATCTGAATTCATTAAGATTAAGTTCCAATTATGGCTACCCCCGCCCGACAGGTACTATCCTGTAAGGAAATCTATTAAAGGGTTATCTATCCTCAAGGAAGATCGTGAGCTATTGAGTCTAAGGTCTTTAACCTAAAATCTCTTTTCCAAGTTCATTTTAAGTTTACCGAATCAATCTTATTAATGGCAAGTTAACAAGATGCATTAAGACTAAGGCTCAATAAATAAACCTTTATATTACCCAAACTGTAATTTAACCCCTTATAAACCGGTGATATTGGACTTCATCACAACCCCAGATAACTGGTTTAGTTATGACACATATTTACGGGTAATAGAAACTTAAATAAAAGAAAAGACATAAAGTAAATGCTGAAAAGTAAATGCTAAAAGTAAATGACGGAAGTAGATGCTGAAAGTAAATTGCTGAAAGAAAATTGCTGAAAAGTAAATGCTGAAATTAAATTGCTGAAAAGTAAATAAAGTAAAAGTACAATAAAAGAAAATGCTGAGGTAAAATGATCCACTTTTATTACTTCTATTTTAGATATATCCCTTAATATAATATATTAACTTTGCATGATAATTACCAACCAGCCATATAGGCGGTATCCAGATTAAGTCAAATTAATAATTAATTACCAACCGACCAATCAGGCGGTATCCAGTTTAGTCAGATTAAAACCAATTTAAATAATTACCAACCGACCAATATGGCGGTATCCTCATTAAGTCAGGTTTTAACTAGTTTATATATTATAATTAAGGGAGATTAATCTAAATATTAGTAATAAAAATTTTACCTTTTACCCCAGCAAAGGGGAGTTACCTTCTCATTACTGAAAAGTAAAAACTGAAAAATTAAAGAAAGAAAAGTATTGTGCGTAAAAGTAAATTGCGGAAAGTAAAAACTGAAAAGTAAAGAAAAGAAAGTACGAAAGCGGAAATTAATTACTGAAAGCTGTAAATAAACAAACAAGATACAATCTTCTTAGTATTCTTAAGGAATTCCTTAGAAGAAAGTATGAATTTAAAAATGAAATGGCTTGGTATTTATAGGCAAAATTTTGCCTCCATCAAATCATCCACCAAATCCATTATTAATTGCTCCACTAATTGCTCCACCAAATCCATTATTAATTGCTCCAATAATTGCTTATCATGTTTAGTGGTGATTTGATAATTTTTATTATTTATTTATTAATTTATTTTTTGCTTTGAAAATGACTTTAATAATTACACACAACACACTTCTGGATGGTTCATCAATTTCGGGCATGAAATCTTCAGAATTAGAAATTATTTTGTCTTTTAAAGTTGTATATCTTTGAGTCTTCTTTAATCTGGAACTTGAATCACCTCAATCCTATATGGGAGTGAAAGGTTATACCCAAAATACTACAGATGCGCAAAACTGTAATTTCCAAAACTGCACTTCGTGAAAACGCTCTTTCAAGTTTCCAATCTCCAAAATTAATATGTCAAGTCTAATTTTTTTGCCCTTACTTGACCCACATTTCGTTTTAAATGATTTCATTGTGTCCAATATTATTTTATCTGCAAAATAAACTAAAACACATCAAAACGTTCATCAAACCCGAGAAACTAAACAAAATATTAAGTAAAAGGGGCAGTAAATATTGATATATTTTCCGCTCATCACAACTCTATGAATTCTGAAAACTATTCGGCTATAAAAAATAAATATGGAAATTAGCAAAAACGTGACTAAGACGGGCTTGTTCGAATTGGGCCACCATTTATGCACGCAGGACATGTAGATGCACACGATTGCATCCCTTGTGTGGTCGCCCATAGAGAGAGTTTCTATCCTAATGCTTCTTATTCAACTATACTTGAGTGATCATATATAAACTCATTTAGCCTTGGTTTTCTTTTAGATATGGGATTGGCAAATTTCTCATTATTTTCCATCTCAATGGGTGCATTTTGAGAGATAATTTATCGTTCACCCGAAGATCATTTTGAGCGTATAAATATATATTTTCGAAGTACTCACGGAGGAGAATCCAAATCACTCACGAATTTTAATGCTCACTAAGTGAGTCCCACTCAAAATCATGCTTTAAAATAGCAAATCATGTTATTTTCCAATAATTCCCCACTTGAATGAAAATTGACAGAGAATATAAAACATGTTTTGACATCAAAACGTTTTAAAGTATGTGATCAAGCTCAACAGATCGAAACCTATATAAAATTGGTAGGTATTAACCTTTGAACCTTCCCCTGTGACAGTACATTTACTTTATTAACTAACCATCAGACACGATGTCTTTGAACTATTTTGTCGTTGGTGTAAACGATGATGTACTGCACACATGTATCTTTCCTTACACAACTAAATTCTCATGGTTATGTTTTTTTAGCCCTAAACAACTGTATGGTTATGTAAGAGATTCTATGAATATAGCCCTTCATAATTTCCTTTGAAGAGACTATAGACACTGTATTTTCATGGCCCGATGTTGAGTCTCCTATAGGGGCACTGCTTGGAAAGTTTGGGAAGGTTATGCTGGAGGGGAAAGAAACCCCAGAAAATTCCAAGATACCAAATCCGGTCGGACAAAAACACTAAATCCGACCTGACATAACCTAAGTCTGGCCAGATATGCATCAGGTTTCCAGATTTATAGAAGGATTCAATCTCATATTTCATTCTTAACCACTTTCCATAACTAATCCATTTCCTTTTCAATTACTTTCCATAACTATTTCTTTCATTTTTCCAGTACTTTCTATAACAATTGATTTCTTTATTAGAGGAGATTCCTTCCTTATTATTACAACCCGGATATTTTTAAAGAAAAAGAACGAACTAGGGAAGAAGTGGGAGAGATAGAGCTTTTGGAGAACCCAAAACTAAGAGAAACAGAAAAACCTTAAACCTTAAACCCAAAAACACAACAACCTTATAATTCCTTGAGTTTCATATCTCTAGCAAGAAATCCAGCAACCAATCCAAATTTTCTAAAGGTGTTTCCTGAGCTGATGATACTAAGAGGGCACCATAGTCTTTGTTCTATAGCTTCTTTATTATGGTTTTGACGCCGTATACATACACCTATCATATAGAAAATCTGACCATGTGAATTGGCTACATTTGGCCGCTTAGGTTTACTTTCTTGTTGTATATAAGATGGAAACTTAGACATAAATTTCATAGTCGATCCTGAATGGACGGTATTATGATCTGCACTCGGGACACAACTCCATGTACCACTCGGAAATAGTTACGCGTGTCTTCTTCATTGCTTTATCATTGGTACTATTGTGTGGTTTTTATTTATTTGATCACACCGTTTTAACTTCATTATTATATTATTAAGCATGAATTGGTATTTTATGGTTGTTGTTCTTAAGTAAGTTGTGCCTTGTGTTATGTATTGCCACGTATGATTATGTGCTCCTTCTTATGTAGTATATCCGGCTAGACTTCCAGCATGTCCGATAGGACATTGATGAATATCCGGTCAGATTTACTGTAAATCTGGGTGATCATTAATTACCTAAATAAATTTTGGCTAGGCTTTTTTGAAGCTAGGCCGGAAATTTTTTTTTGATATGTTTAATTTGTATTTTATTATTACTTTAATAATTTTTGGACATATATCTTAATCAATTCTGATTCTTTACTACTTTTATTTAATGTTTGCGTCATTGTATGATTTTGAATTATTTATGTTTGATACTGCATTATAAAACATGAGGATCCTCCTTTTCAAATCTGGATATTATACTGGCATTAGTAAATGACCATTCCAAACTCATATGGGTTTAAGGTCGACCTTGCGAGGAGTGTAGTGCGGTCTTAAATCATTTCCAGTGTCTCATACTGGATGGCGACTCCTTTATTCTCTGATTAGTTTCTCTTGAGCTAATTATACTGTCTACAGGCTGTGAGCCCAATAGTGTCATGGTCGCCGACGTTATAGGCATAGCGGGAAATCCTACATGATCCTACAGCGACCCTACTTCTCTGTCACATAGGTGATTTCTTAATCAGAAATAATCATTCTTCCTCTATTAGAATCAATAATAGAATAACTCATCCCCACTTCTATAAACATCTTTATATTTTTTTCTAGAAACGGATAAGAGGGTAACCCCCATAAGGGAATAAATAGGATGTTCATAGGGTCAGGTCAACCCGCGACCAGATCTAATCTGACGAAACTTGAATTGAGTCGGTCGGGTTTGCAAAATCCAAAATGTAATTTCGGGTTAGATCTGACCTGACCCGCAAAATCGGATCAGATCATGGTTTCAATGTAAAAAATCGGGTTTGACCCGACCCGTAATTAATAATTTTTCATTTTCATCTCTAGTTAATTTATCATAATTTGGTTTAACTATAAATCCTATGAAAATTATATCATAAAAAATATATATTATGTATTTTTCCGACCTGAACCAACCGGTATTTTTTTGAACCGACCCACGCGAATTACACTCTAAAATTTTGGTTTTCGGGTCTTTTGACTTGCATGATCCGATCCGATCAGGTTTAAGAAAATTAAAAAAAAAAAAACCGATCCGACCCGACCTGTAAACACCCCTACAAATAACCCTCACAGTGACCCAATAAAGTCTTTTCAAAGTTGTATATTTAAATCTATATATCTCTACTGAGCTAGGTTGGGTTTTCATTTGTATTGATTTATTATTTTATGGGCTCTAGTCTCATTCCCCTCGATGATTCCTCTACTACTTCTCTATTTAATCCTTTAACCTCATATAGTCATTAGAAATAATTCCAGTAAAGAGTGACTGTCTAATGGTATTATGCCTACAACGAATAGTTCTAGATTTACCTTTATACTCATCACTTTGTGCTATTCCAATAGCATATTAACTATGACAATGTATGCAAATTATCGGCGCAAGACTTGGCCACTTTAGAATACCCTCTAAGAAAATGTGTAGTCATTCAGCCTCTTCACCACATTTATCCAGAGCAATGAACTTAGATTCCACAGTGGATATGGCTATAATAGTCTAGTTGGAGGATTTCCATGATACAGTTGCACCTTCTAGTGTGAACACATATCCATTAGTAGACTTTGAGTCTTTTATGTCAGATATCCAGTTAGCATCACTATATCCTTCTAACACATCCGGATATCTAGTATAGTGTAGCCCATAGTTATAAGTATACCATAAATACATGAGTATTCTTGTTATCGCTTTCTAGTGTTCAACTCCAAGATTACTTGTCTAACTACTAAGTTTACTAACTGTGTGAGCTATGTATGGTCTTGTAAACTTCATTAGATACATTAAACTTCCAATGACTATTGAGTACTCTACTCGAGAAATACCTTATCCTCTATTCTTTGATAGACATTGGCTAGTATCTATCGATGTTCTGGCCACAGCAGAATCATCTTTATTAAATTTCTCAATAATCATTTTTATATAATGTGATTGACTCAAAACAATGCCATATGAAGTTCTTGAAATTTTTATTCCAAGTATCACATTTGCTAGACCCATGTCTTTCATGTCAAATCATGATTTCAACAAATTTTTGTTAGATCATTTTATTAGCACTACCTACAGTGAGCATGTCATCAATATAAAGACTCAAAATATCATAGCCATTTTTAGTCTCATTGACATAAACACATTTGTCATATTCATTGATTTTGAAACCATTAGCCATCATCGCATCATCAAATTTTACATGCCATTATTTTGGTGCTTGCTTTAATTTATATAAACACTTGACCAGTTTACATATTTTCTTTTCTTGTCATGGGGCATAAAATTTTTTTGGTTGTTCTATGTAGATATCTTCTTATAAATCTCCATAAAAATGTTATTTTCACATTTATTTGATGTATTTTGAGATTACGTAAAGTTGCAATAGCTAGTATCATTCTAATGGAATTTATTCTCTTCACAAGAGAATACGTATCAAAGTAATCTAGGTTTTCTTTTTGCTTATAACCTTTAATTAAAAGTCTACCTTTATACTTATCAATCGATCTATCAGCTTTAATTTTCCTCTTGAAAATCCATTTGGACCTTAGAGGTTTACATCCAATAGGAAGTTCCACTAGTTCCCATATGTAATCTTACAAGATAGAGTCAATTTCGCTATAAATTGCTACTTTTCACATAGGTCTTTCTGCAAAGCTCACAACTTTTTTAATGGTTTGAGGTTCACTTTCTAGCAAATAAATCATAAAATCAGACCAAAAGACTTTTCTATCCTTACTTTTTTGCTACATCTAGGTTCAGATTCAACCTCATTTTCTTGTTCTTGGTCTTGACTATTTCCATCTATCTCATGTGTTCGTTTAGACAAAATCGATCCTTCAATTGATCTACATAAAAATACATGTTCAAAAAAAGAAGCATTTCTTGACTCTATTATCATATTCTTATGGACATCTGGAATTTCAAACCTATGCACAAGAAATCGATAAACACTATTGTTATGTGCAAAACCAATGAAAATACAATCAATTGTATTTGGTCATATTTTCACCATCCTAGGTAGAGGAATGATCACTTTAACACGACACCCCTACACTCGTAAGCATTTGTACGAATAAATTTGACATTTCCATAATTTATAACTTGTTTTATCTTTTTGTATCCGGTGTATCTTATTTAAAAGATAATTAGCTGATAAAACAACTTTCTCCCACATGTTCTAAGGTAAACCAGAACTTATTAGCATTGCATTCATCATTTCTTTCGAAGTACGATTTTTGCGGTATGTAATCCCATTGGATTGAGGTGAATAATAAGCTGTGGTTTGATGTATGATTCGATTTTGTTCACAAAAGATCTTAAAATGAGTAATATAATCACCACTTCTATCACTTATTAACTTCTTAATTTTCTTATTTAGTTGATTCTCAGTTTCTTCTTATAGAGAAAAAATTTCTCTATAGTTTCAACCTTACTGTTCATCAAATATACTTAAAATTATTTTGTGCAATCATCAATAAAAGTAATAATATATTTATTACCAAATCTTCATTCAATGGATTTAAAGTCACATAAATCACTGTGTATAAGATCAAGAGGTTCAATGTTTCTTACAATTGTTTGAAATGATGACTTTGTTAGTTTTTCCTCAACAATGATTCACATGTATGTTTAGAATCAATTTGAATTGTAGATATGTGCTTCATGTTAATTAACTTACACAGAGAATTATTCTAATCTAGCATGTTATAGATTAGAAGACTCAAGCAATAAATTAGAATCACCTTATTTACCTTGTACCTCAGATGTAGCTGAATTCCCCATAAATAACTTTTCTCCATTTTTAGCAGTTCAAATAAAGTAAACAACCCATTGTCTGAACACACATGTCTAGTAGCTTCAGTATCAATCCACCATTCTTTTGGATTTTAACTTACTAGATTAAATTCTGACACAACATCCAAAAAGTTCATGGCAGAAACATCTTGGGTGATGTCGTTCACCATGTTAGCTTCTTAAGCCCATTTCTTCTTCGGTAATTTGCATTTTGAAGTCTTGTGTCCCATTTTTCATAGTTAAAGTACTTTCCTTAAAATCTGATTTGCTTCTTAGAGACACGTCCATTAGGACCTAACTTAGATTCTTTGTAGGTCTTCTTGTCTTTAAAGTTATGACCATGTTCCACAACATATGCTCTTACCTCTGAACTGGACATTTTTTTTTTGAATTTCAGTTGCTCTCTTTAATTCGAAACTTAACAATTAGATCCTCAATATTCATTTCTTTTCGCTTTTGTTTAAGATAACTCTTAAAATCTTTCCAAGCATGGGATAATTTTTCAATAATGGCCGCCACTTGGAAAGTTTCACTGAAGTTCATTCCCTCTGCAAATATTTCTTACAGAATAACTTGGATTTCTTGAACTTGACTCATAACAGATTTGGAGTCAACCATCTTCTAATCTAATAATTGGCCTACGATAAATTTCTTAGTGCCAGTACTCTCAGTCTTATATTTTTGGTCAATAGACTCCCACAACTGCTTGGTTGTTTTATTTTCAGTATACATGTTATACAGAGAATCCCTTAAGCAATTCATGATATAATTCTTGTTAAGAAAATCAAAATGATTTCAAGCATCAATTGCACTGATCCTTTAAACATCATTTTCACCATCTTTGTGTTAGGACGAATATGAAACCCCTAGGGTCGGATCGCTACCCCGCTTAGCAAAAATGGGTCTAACTCATGGACATAGAGAATGAGTGTATTTTTAAATAATTTGATGGAATATTATATTCCATTACGAGTCTATAGGAAAATAATCTGGGACGAATCGAAGTCTGGAAACTCCAAAATAGAGAAAATGAAGTTTCGACATGCGTAGGCATTGCGACACACGTTGTGTGAGCGTTCTAATACACAAATGCGATAGTATCAGCTCTCAGAGCGTCACGGCACGCATGCTTGGGTATTGCAATGCCCAAGTTTGAGACATCGACATCACGTCGCGATGTCAGCAACTCCGAGAGCTGTGCGTCACAACGTCATGGCTTTCATATTGTGATGCCACGTCATTGGAGCTCCCAAGCTGAAAATGTTGCCAGAGAGCAACTTGAATTAGAATTCAATTTAAAACGCTTCCAATTTTCTCCATACACTCAAAATCTAATTTTAACATCAAAATCAACATGCAACACATGTTATAGAATAAAATCATATTTATCAAAAACATCAAATATTTTGCAAAACATAAATATATTCTAAATACATAAAAGCATAAGTTTGAATCTAAAATACAAACCAAACAAGAATCCCATAAAGAAGCAACCCATGAACAATCCTAGATCACTCAAATATAGTCAAATGATTCTAAAATGATAACCACAACTCCAAGCTTTCATCTAGAGTTTTAAACTCCGATTTTGTATTCTATGTCAAACATACACAAATTTGACCTAATCACAAGCATATTACGTTTATGTTTCCATAGCATCTAAATAAAAATCTCTAACCATTTACGAAATTACAATAAAACTCTTGTGTGATTATAAATTTGGATTAATCCAATTGGTCTAGTAAATAATTAATATTATCTTATAACACTCAATTACTTTGATTGATAATTATAATATTAAATATTATTTATTATCAAACATAATCAGCTACTCGAGTGCTCAACAAGTACACTTTATATTGTGGGACTCTCTAAGTCCAGACATGTTCGTCATATAAGTCTATCTCATATGTACGCAATTCGACCACCTCTGAATTTACAAAGATCACGAATGATCTTTCTGAACTATACAAGTCGAGGTCATCACATATGTTTAACAATTCCTCCATCGTAGGCTATCCGAGTTGTGCTTAGAAAATATAGATTACACCGTCAAGTTTCCAAGGCACATATCTCATTTTGTCGACATTTCCATGATTCTTTACAACTAATCAGAATACCATTTCTAATATATATGGGATCAACCCTAGGTGATCGGCTTTGGCCAAAGTCTTAAGAATCGTGACTCACTTACATGGATACATTAACCTCTTATGGCACACATACGGGGCGACGGATCCTATCTTGATACACACTTAATTAACGAATGCATCGGTCTACGTCCAATGAACGTCTAGCGATCAGACCATGAAAGGTATTTGACATACATGGCATCAAAGTGTAGAGGATCACACACAAAATCAATGTTATCCTATAGTCAAAGGATCACATATACTACTCGACTCGAGGAGATTCCTATTGATGTTGGTGTGTACTTCCAACTATTAGGAATCATCTGTGAGTCATTCAGTATTCGCTCCAATAAATACTTACATGTCTATATGAGCTTCTATTGCTCATGGTCCATTGGCTTAGATCATTGGAACTCCAGTTCTAATATACGACAAGTGCTAGTCTTATAGGTTATAAGAATCCGATCATATTCCAAAACCAACAACTAAAAATATATACTTTAAGAATAGTTTATAATAGTAATATTATCCCAACGACGGACCACCTAGTGTCTAGTATTACTACGTGACTATTCTAAGGTCGGTGTCATTTTCAGCAACCACACATATATATATTAAACTAATATGCACTGAGAGATAATGACACGATAATTACCATTAACATACTGAAATGAAAATATAGTTATTTTATTAATAAATAATAAAATATAATGTACGCTACATTATTTGGATTGACGCTGCAAGCACCAACTCCAACACTTTGGCCCTTGGAGCCATTTCAGTCAAGAACCTCGCAAGGTTCAAAGCGGTCAAATAGAAAAATATTTTCTACTACAACAATTGAAATTTTACCCTGTGAATTTCTCCGGTTTATCCGCATGATTCACGGAAACCATAATGGATGCAGCAGGTTTTGGAATAAGAGCAAAAATTATTGCAGCAATTCTAGTTTTTGTGTTGTCATTGTTTGCCATTTCAACACTGTAATATGTTTTAAGATTGTTGGCAAAAACACATAAGATTAATATAGAAAATGAATTAATAACAAAAAACTGGTACTACAAATACAGTACATGACATTGAAAATTACAACAGTTCGTAGTATAATAATGAAACTTAAAAAATAGCAAAATATAATGGATAGGAAAATGTCTAGGCCTGTACTAGATAGTGTCTTTAAAATAAATTCGCCTCCTACCATCTGTGCTTTGATTTTGTAAGGCTTCTGTCTTCCAAGATACAATAAAAATGAATAATCTCGAAGCACAATCGAATTGTTCAAGCAAACTCGGATTGGATTGAACTTGAATGCAAAACAAAAGGACGATGGGAAAATGTTTCTATGCTTTGTGTGTGTGAAGGTTCAGCTGTTGTTATTTTCTCTCTTTTTTTACACATGAAGACAATGGCTTTCTTTATAGAATAAATTATGAGACTCCCCAAATTTCACCAAATGGTGTGACCATGGTTTAATTGAAATCAATTCAAATAATTTAATAATTAAACCCTTAGCAGCTTTTTTTTATTTATTTGTATACTGAAATGAAATTGTCAACAGCTGAAAACCCTGAATTCTTAAAACTGTTCACCAACAAAAAATTTAGATGGAAATTAGCAAAAAACGTGGCTAAGGTGGACCTGTTCGAATTGGACACCATTCGTGTACGCAAGATATATGGGTGCATATGTGTTGAATCAATTCGGGTTGGGATTTGCACCTCATGTGTGGGCGCGCATAGAGAGAGCCTCTATCCAAAAACTTCTTACTCAAATTTACTTAAGTGATCTATAAACTCATTTAGCCTCGGTCTTGTTTTAGATGTGGGATTGGCAATTTTCTTATTCTTTTTTTTTCATCTCAATTGGTGCATTTTGAGAGATAATTGCTCATTCACCTGATCATCATTTTGATCATATAAATATACGATTTTGAAGTACTCACGGAGAAGAATTCGAATCACTCACGACCTTTAACTTTCACTAATCATACTTCAAAATAGCAAATCATGATATTTTCTAACACCCATTTCATTGAGGAGTTGAATTGGTATTATGAGACCAGAAAGTGGCAAGAAGTTGTTATGCCATTTTATCCAATAACGCCATGTGTATGTAAACTAAAAATAAAAGAAGATACTTGATAAAAAAAAAAAAAAAAGAATAGAATATTGGTATATAAGGCCTGAAGGATGATAGACCTACTTTATAAAGTAGGGTGTATTAATCAAATGAGATAATACTTATTGATATTTCTTAGTCCTCCAATTCAACACATATTTTATGTAAATTTAGAGGTTACTTATTTTAAATTCGTGATTTGACACTACAAAAAATAAGGCCTTTATCGTCGAAAACAATCGACGCCAAAAGTGAAAAGTTCGACGCCAATACTAAATGGCGTCGAACAATTTCGACACTAAACTTAGACGCTAAAATGTGGACGAGAACGACAATTAGCGTCGAAATACAGATTATCGACGCTAAAACCTCTTACTTTGCATCCAAATTATTTCGACGAAAAAGAAGAATTCCGACGCTATAGTTCATGTTTGGCGACGAAAGTTGTAGACGCTAAAAATTAAACTTTTAGAGTCTAACTTATGCGACGCTAAAAAAATAAAAAAAAATAATAATATTTGTATACTTTTAGCGTCGAAATTTTCGACGCTAACAGTATATAAATAATATTTATTTATTTCTTTTAACGTCACATAAATTCGACGCTAAAAGTATAAAAAAAATTAAAAAAAATTATTATTTTACATAATTTTGCTCTGAAATATTCAATTCAATATTTTAAAAAATATTATTATTTCAAAAAAAATTACCGATTAATAGTACAATTAGGAAATATTCTAATAATTATTTTATTATTATAATGAAAATTTATTTAAAAAAAATACATAGTATATTAAAACTATATGTTCTAAATATTTATACAAATGGAAATAAAATTTATTGCTGCTGTGATGGGGGGCGCTCAAGCCCGATGCACCTCGTATCTTCCGGAAAGCCCGTATCTGCTGGTCAAACTGCTGCATCTTCTTTTCTTGGTCTACCTTGACCTGTAATAGCTCCTCATGAGCCTTCTTCAGCTCGTCTTGGGTGGTGGCTAGTTGGTCTCGAAGGCATGAGTCGGTGTCCGAATAAACAGTAGTGCGTGCATATGACGTCGGCTTATTACGAGTGCCAAGGCCGACGTTGTACAATGTCTGGTTCTTGAAAACCAATTACAACAACTGCTCATCTGGTATCGGGTCGGACCCTGTCTCCTGAGTTTGATGTTGGAGCTCCACCATTTCGTTATGTTCAAAAAAAATAATTAAGTTAATATTAGAATTTGAAAAGAAAAAAATCAATTTAAAAAAATAATTATTTTATTTTAAAAACTTAAACTTACATAGCAGCGTTCGGCTTCTTCATTGATCCATTTTTTCGTCTCATTATAATGTGTCACTCGGAAAAAATCTGGAAATGATTGCACCTTACATGTGCTACTCTGAAAAAACATAAAATAATTGTACTATTATTCGACATTAGTAAAAATAATGAACTGTTAAATTTCAGGTTAGGATATATTTACCTCAGAATGTTCGGAACGATGTTGGATAAATGGCTTGGAACCTCCACAGTGGTTAAAACGTAAGTGACTTCGATTCTCCGTATTTGCGTGACATTTATTCTGCATTTAACAACACTGTAAGTACCAAAAACGAAGATAATTATAAATTTCTGTTTATTTTAAAATTTACCTCGTGTTTCTCGCAAGACCAAAGCTCACACAAGAATGTCCAGTCTTGATCCTCTATAAAATCATGCTTGTGTTGTGGAGCATCCAATGGTCCATATTCGTCGAATATTGGTTTCAAGACTTTTGTCCTATAATCCTTATAACTTTTCCCCATGTGATAGTCAAGATACTGTTGGACATTAAATTTGATCAGATCGAAGTCGAACCACTCCTACAGGAATAGCAACCAAGTAAAAATGAGTATAAAATAAAAATTTAAATTAACAAATAATATCAAAATTTTAATACTGTAAGGAAACTCACAAGTAGCGAAGGAAAGAGCTGGTTGATTTTCGTCTCTCATGATATCTTTCTCCAAGAAACGTATTTTTTGGGAGCTTCAAACCGAGCTGCAACACTTATGGCTGTAGTAAACGCTGAATTATGTTGCCCGATTTATCTTTGTCCATCATCTGATCTCTATCCGGATACGGCTGTAAGCCTTAACATGCTTAACCAACCCCAGGCCACGGTTGCGTCCTCGACCCTTCGTTGTACTCGAGTCACTGTGTTAGCATAGACCCTAGCAGAGACATATGTCTTTGCAGATGTAGATGGAGTCGCATTAGCGCGTCTGCGATTGCCCGATGCCATCTGCAAAATAAGAATTCTGACATTATCAATGACACAAAAAATTAGGGTATTTTTTTAGGGAAATTGATTTTCTTACATTTAGGGTCGAAATATAAATCGACGCTAAAATACATTTAGCATCGAAAAAATTTAATCGACACTAAATGTCAAACATTTAGCGTCAATTTTGCAGTTCGATGCAAAATGTTAGAATTTTAGCATCGATTTTTATTTTCGACGCTAAATGTTAGACTTAATAATAATAATAATAACAACAACAATAATTTACTGTCATCCATCCAGTACACTTAAAATCATAACAACAACAACAACAACCATCCATGATAATAATAAAAATTAATCATCCATGACACATATACTAACTAGATTAGTCACTATTATCTTCGGTATTTGAGGATTCCTGAAAGGACTCGAACTCATCTTCAGTTTCAAATTATTCTTCATTTGCTGCTTCCACGCTAACTTCAGAGTGAGGAATTATCTCAACATCTATATTTTCTCGAGTCAACGTGATATTTTCAGTAACTTGGATATTTGGTAAATGAAATATTTGTTCAGGAACTTCAAAGTTGTCAGATATTTGTTGTGCTTCATCTAAAATTTCAACACTATATTTCTCATGTGTGTCCGAAATGCCCATATGTTGTAACTTACCATCCATCCATTTCCTATCTTTGGATCAGATATATATATCACAGACTGTGCTTGAGTACAAAAAATGTATGGATCATTCTTGTACCAATAACGTTGAACATTAATTGACGTTAGATAATTACTAAATTGAATTCTCCTCTTTCTGGCATTTGTGTCAAACCACTTGCATTCGAATAGCACAATATGTCATCTGGGTCTGTATATCAACTCAATGACTGATTGCAACACTCAGTAGAAGTCAACAATATTTGAGTTGTGTTCTTCTGGGACTACAATTCCATAATTCTGAGTGACATGTGAAACATCTCGCTGCTCGGTATGAAATCTAACTCCGTTCACAATGCATCCACTGTATTCGTAAGCCTGCTTTTGAGGCCCATATGCCAATGCAACTAACGAAGAGGACGAGTCCAGTTGACCATTTTACACTTGGTTGTTTATCTAACACATGATAATATTTATGTGTTAATATAACAAACTTCAATATTTACTATTAGGATAAAAATAAATAGTCAATGTTAGGGCTTACAGTTGCCTCAAAACATTTAGGAAATTCTTTTTTATGTCTTCTATCAACGTTGTGGTCACAACAATATTGTAGCATGTAATATGTTGCCTACAAAAAATGAGTTACGTTAATGGAAGACAATAAAAATACACTTATGCACCTACAAGACTTACGTTAAGTATGGTTGCACTTCATCGCAATTACTCAATATAAACAAGTGCGCACATTGAACTTCCTCGAATGTTAGTAATTTGACACTTAATGCTCCAAACGGTCTACAATTTTGACGGAACACTGTGATATCTTGCTGATTACTTGCATTTCCATCATAGTTTCTTCGCCGATGATTAAAATGAGTTTCAATATTCTGCATGTACATCGAACAAAATGTTATTGCCTCACTTATTAAAACAACTTCTTTTATTGACCCTTCAGGCCGCCCCTTATTTTTCATATATTGTTTGTAATGTCCCAAAGCCCTGCAGATATGATAACAAATTTGTATTTTTAAAAATTAAATGCAAAATCAAATTTAAGAATGTAATATTTAAAACTGTATATTACCTCTCAATAGGGTACATCCATCTGTAATGGACAGGACCTCCATTCCTAGCTTCAGAAGGTAAATGCACTGCCAGATGTACCATCACATCAAAAAAAGCGGGTGGCAATATTCACTCAAGCTTGCATAGGATTATCACGATTCCTCGCTCAAGTTCGTCAATAACAGATGTGGTTAATTTCCTCTGACATAACTGTTTAAAGAAGCCACATAGATCAAGTACGACGTCGCATACATTCGGTGGCAGATAAGGTCGAATGCCAACAGGAAGGAGAATCTCCAGAAGCACGTGACAATCATGACTCTTTAACCCAGTTATTGTATCGTCTCTGACCCAACGTCCAATATTCGATGCATAATTATCAGGAAATTTAACCATTTTCAGCCAATCACGGAATATTTTTTTCTCTGATTGAGTTAGCACGTAACTAGCAGGTGGCTTAATAAGACCTCGAGGAGTGACCTGTAAATGCAATTCACTGCAAATTTTAAGATCTTGTAGGTCCAATCTAGCATTTACAGTGTCTTTCGTCTTACCCAGAATATTGAACAATGTGCCCACTAAACTCTCGCATATGTTTTTTCTATATGCATTACATCTAAATTATGTCGCAGACTCAGACTCTCCCAATACTCTAACTCAAAGAAAATACTCTTTCATGTCCAATTCAACTCTTTAGGTTGACGTTTTTTATTTTTATCTCTATTATTAGGATGTTTCCCTGGTGTGCTGCCTCTGAGATGTTGATGTTGGCAAAGTATGTCAAATCCAGACAATGGATTGGGCATACTCTGAGAATCTTGTTGACCGTTGAATAATTTATTTCTCCGCCAAGGATGACTCAACTAAAGAAATCTCATGTGCCCTGTGTATCCTATTGTATTCCGTAACCGTTGCGAAAGGTGTTTGACCCGCACAAACTGGACATGCCATGTATCCCTTAGAGCTCCATCCAGATAATGAACCATAAGCTGGAAAATTATTAATGGTCCATAATAATGCGGCATGCATATGAAAATACTGCTCAGAAGATGTATCATAGGTATGCACACCCACATTCCATAATGTTTCTAACTCATCGATCAATGGTCTCAATTAAATATTCATATATTTACCAGGGGAACGTGGACCAGGGATAAATAATGACATAAACATGAACGGATCCTTCATACATTTCCATGAAGGTAATTTATATGGAATAACAATAACGGGCCACATGCTGTAAGAGTTGTACATATTCCCAAGTGGGTTAAAACCATTGGAGGAGAGACCTAACCTGACATTATGGGGGTCCTCAGCGAAATGGGGATACATGTCATCAAATTCCTTCCACTCGATTCCATCCGCAGAATTTCTGAGTATGCCCTCCGCACCGATCCTCTTTTAATGATGCCACATCATTTCAGTCGCTGTGTGTCGTGACATGAACAACCTCTGCAGTCTGGCGTTAATGAGAAATATCGTAATATGTTCTGAGGCACTTTCTTCCCCATAACATGGATTTCATACCCCATTCACAGATCACGCAACATTTTCGTTGCCTCGTAATACGACTTAGGCAATTCGCTTCCAACCGGTAATATTTGCCCCAGTAAGTCTAGCATCATATCAATCCTTTTATTGGTCATTCTGTTGATCACTTTAATGTGTAATAATTTCATAATGAAATTCAAGATCAACATTTCAGCACCTTCAAATAGAATTTTTTTTGCCTCATCAAGTAGTTCACTAAATAAATTTTGATCATTTCCACCTAACACCGGTATGTCACCGCTAACACTATGACCAACTTGTGGACTTTGTAAGTCATACAAAGCATCGGTTATCTCATCATTTGCAGGTTGATTGTAACTACTGCTCCATTCAACGGAATTAATAAACCATGATTGAGAATTATACTGCTCACCGTGATAAATCCACGTACGGTAAGTTGTTGATATTCCCGGCATGTATAAATGATTATGAACTTCATCTAACCGTTTCCTTTTCCTATTCAAATAATTTGTACATGGACACCGAACACGACTTTCTGCATCAATGTGTTGCTTTGCCAATTCCATGAACGCATACACGCTATTACGGTATTCAACACTCATTCTATTCACCGAGCTCATCCAATTTCTATCCATTTCAGCCAAATATCTAAATATAAAAATATAATTATTAGACATCATATTACACTCATCAACATCATCAATTCATTAATTAATTATTTAAGCATTCACATATATATTATGTTAATTAATTAATTAATTAGTTACAAAATAATATATATTTAGTTAATTAACTAATCTACATATATGCATCATAAACCACTACCACAAAGTATATAATAAACATAATTATAAAAAATGAAAACCATAATTTTTTAGAAAGATTAAACTGAAATACTTAAGTGAGATATATACTTATTCTTTGCAAATATAAAGAAAAATAATAAAGATATATGAAATAAAATTTTACTTTATGGAAAATTAATTAGAGTTTTATTGAAAATTTATAGGAGAGTTGTGAGGTTGCAGATGAGAGAGTAAGATTGCAGAGGATGAGATTGCAGAGAATGAGAGAAAAAACAAATGGGGAAGAAGGGTTGGTGGTACTGCATTTTAATATAGTTTTAGTGTCGAAGTCATCTAATTCGACGCTAAATGTCTGATTTTTAGCGTCGAAACTAAAGTTAAAGGACTGTCGGTGGTATTGTCATAAACCTTTAGTGACGCAAAATAGTTGACGTTAAATGTCTAATTTTTAGCGTCGAAATGACTTATTCGACGCTAAAAGTAGTAATTTTAGCGTCGCAATTTATTTCGACGCCAAATGTCATGGGAATAGTTGAAAACCTTTAGCGTCGACGTATTTTCGACGCTCAAATTACTACTTTCAACGTTGTTTTTCATATTCGGCGTTAAAAGTATATCATTTGGCATCGAAAAGTATTTTCGACGCTAAAATTTTGACATTTGGCATCAAATATTGTTATCGACGCTAAAAGTTTTCGACGCTAAATGTTTGTACGCTAAATGTACATTTTCTTGTAGTGTGAATTTGGGAAATTATCAATTGTAGATATCTAGTATATTATCAAAAATACACAAATTCTAAAATATTTTTTTTACTGATACACCCAAAGATTGAAAAGTATATCAAATTTGGGTATATAATTGAAATTTATATCAAATATTGGTTATATATTTGTTATATGATAGGTGGATGTTTACGTACATTTTTTAATCTTTGGGTGAACCAATGAAAAAAATTTAAAATTTTGTATAATTTTTATAATGTGTAGAATATTATATATATGGTTGATAATAATTTCCCATTAAATTTTATCTTTTTGCATTGATCGGTTCTTTAGATGAATCTTCCTTGTACTAAACTTTGGTGAATTGGATTCCCATGAGATTATGGCTTCTGTTTGGCTATTCATGATTTCAACGTGAGTAGGCTTTTCAGAATTCATACCCAGAGTGGGACTTATAATTTGGAATAATTTTCATGCAAAAGTAAATTTTCACAAATTATATGACATATATAAGCAACATTTTATTTGTTGGTAACATTTTGTCTTAGATTCTTAATTGAGTTGTTTTTAAGCAGTTTTTTTTATGAGTTCGAATATAAAAGTGGCCTTAGAGAGAGTCGACATAGACGATTGATTGAGGCTGTCAAATTTAACCCAAAATTAAGGTCTCAAATTCAAAGAAAAATTAATTTTTAATGTATAATATGACTTATATTTTTTAATTATTTATTGATAAGAGCTTTATTTTAAGTACTTACCTAAGGCTCCACAAAATTCAACACAACTCAAGGCGCCCTTATTGCTTTGTCCCTCAATTTAACAAGAAAAATATTATAAAAGTAAGTAGCACTACAAGAAAAAAGGCTTTTACTGATACTAAATTAGTGTCAGTAAAGGGTTTTACTGACACTATATAAATGTGTCAGTGTTGCCGCAGCCAGAAATCACTGACACTAGTTTATAGTGTCAGTGATTCTTAGTGTCAGTAAACGTTAATACTGTAGTATCAGAAAATTATTGACACTATGGTATCAGTAATCTCTCACACTATTTTAGTGTCAGTAAATTATTGACACTATATCATCAGTATTTAGTGATACTATAGTGTCAGTAAATTTTGTTACTGCAGTATCAGTATATCGCATATATTTGATTTTTAGTGTCAGTAATTATTGTTACTATAGTATCAATATCCGTCAATATCTTTTAAAATTTAAAAATCGTATTATTTCACAATTATATTTCTTATTTTTTGTAATTAAATTAATCATAAAATATATATATATATATATATATATATATATACCAACTCAATGAAATAAAAAACTAAAAAATTACATTTATATAAAATTCGCAATATAATAGATTAATCGTATTAATCAATTCAACAGTATCACATGATGAATACAAAAACTCCATAGACAATCTTTAAATTAACATATATATATTTCAAAAACTACTCTTAAAGTCCCATCAAAATGTCATGCCCCCACCAAAATTCATGATACTTGTTGAGAAGCCTGCAACAATCCCCCAACAATATGATATCTGGCACAAAATCTGAAATTATAAACCAAATGTTAAGAATTAGATGGACTTCCAAAAAAAATCGATATCTTCATAAATAAAAACATTAAATACATCCAAATAAAAATACAAAATATAACCCTAATCTAATTTTTGTCACATAAAGCACTTATTGACAATAACCATACCAACAACCTAAGAGCATGCATATAAAAAACCAAATGGCATCCATAATAACAAGTTGTATCTTTCATACCGCTACATAATCACCAAAACAAACAAATCAATAACACACACACACACACACACACACACATATATATATATAGACGGACATAAAACTGAAATAAAAGGATCTCATGAACCAGATGAAGTTTATCAGATGACATGATCTAATACTGTTTCCAAATGCAGGAAGCAAATCAAGATGACAAGATAGTTGTTCATTATGGAATTCCTGGAAACTAAAAGTTCAAAGCTCAAAATGTACTAGAATGTAACATTCCAGGTAATTGCCATAAAAATAGATGAGATAAACATGTTAGATCGCAATATATCAAATACTGCTTCCATAGCATTCATGCTGCACCTCAAAGCACATCAGATGACAGGTGCCATATCCCCCAAAGGTTTCAACAAGTATCAATCAGAACATGGCAAAACTTCATCAGGTAAAAAACTATCTCCAAGTTCATGTCTGACATAGAGAACATCGAGACACTGTTAATAGAATATTTTTACATCATGATTGTTTTAACTTTCAAGTCTCAAAGCAATCTTACCCACTAGCAAAACTCACAATAAAACAAATTAACCCACCAAATTAAACCCATCAGGGCATAAAACTGAAATAAAAGATATGATTCATATTGCTTTCACTGAAGTAAAAAATCTGGGGAAAAAATTCTAAGCTAAAAGTAGAAACAAGAATGTATTAATTTACAGAAAAGAGAAATACCATACTACTTCATTAACTCAACGAACAATAGCTATGTTGTCCTTGTCATTTGTATTCTGCAAGAATAGAAGATTTCCCAATATGTCATGAATTAAAGTGAAAAAATAGGAAGTAATCATCACCTCTGTAAAACATGTCCTTGTAATTACCTCTTCATTATACTGTGTGATCATATGTGCAACATATATTGCCCAATCATCACGGAGTTGCGTTATATCTTCCAGAGTGTACTCATTAATCCCCTTGAACTTTAAAATATTTATAAGTTAGAATTTTAAACAGTAAGATATCTTAATTGAAAAGATATCTTAATTGACTAGTGATAAAACTTAACTATTGTTAACTTACATTGTCTTTTAGAATGTTCACATTTGTTACAATTTGCTGCATGTATTTCATCACATAATAACAGCATTCAAAACTTCCAGGCTGCATTGGACACTATAAAAAAGAATTATCATATCAATACAGTTCATTTAGACATATTCTAAATATTCTCATTGTTGCATATCACAAAAATATATATATATATCATAACTTTGTACCTTCACAGATACCCAAGTCACACTACCGCTCTTATTATTAGAATGTAAAGATTGATACACTCTAATTCCCCTACAAAAAATTATAATTGGATATCATATAAATAATGCAACAATAAACCCAATGTTAAAATAAAGAGAAAACAACTATAACTTAACTGATTAACAATTTGCATCAACTCATCAGTAGGATTATTCCCCTTAGGATCCAGATAATGTTGCAGGGGTGTGAACACTTTTTTCTAAATTCTAGGATGGTTTGGGGTAGTCCCAGGCTCACGACCCAACATAATACGGCTAATATGCAATATAGTAGTTAAACATCAGTTTGTACAAGGAGTATGTATGTGTGTCGTACTGGCATACTAAGAGGGAAATAAGGTGGAAATGGGAAAAAATAATCCTGAGAATCTATATCAATTCATAAAAGTCCGACAAACTACAACTGAGTTACTGATGTACTGTAACCGAAGTGTGCACAAAGATGCCACTAATGAAAATTCCACTGCTACGTTCAAAGGAACTTTCATCTATTTAGTTGTAAATGTACCCATTTGCACATGGAGAAATAGAGAAAAGATCAGATTATGTGAAAGACACACCAGGCTAGTAATTATGCTACAATAGTGAGCAAGCAGCGGTGCTGCCTTCTTATCAACTGCTTGATTCCCATCAAGGTCATGCAGGTCCACAACCCAAATAACTCCTAACTTATCAGCAAAACAAATGTGCTGCCCATCATTGCTTATAGCAACTGCACTTACTCTCTTCTCAGAACACCTGTTATTCACAATAATTAAGGAAATTTCCCATAAAAACACTTGGAGCAGACAGAAATATTATGCTACACATGGAAAATATAGTTCTTCCTTAAAACTTATAAATCCTCATGCAGGCTACAAAAACTTACACGGCACTAATACATCGCCAAGTCTCGGCTGACCATATCTTGACAACTTTGTCATCACCAGCCAATACAAATAGCTTATCATTAGCTCCATAGCAGATAGCTCTTATAGAATCCTTATGAGGAGGCTCACCGGAATCATCCAACAAAGAAACCGCTGAATCTCCACTGGCATGCAAGCATAAAAAAAAAAAATTACCCTTTCTATCAAACACCATAATATGGAAAACGAGCCATTAATATTATACTAAACTTATTTTATTCAAAATTTTAAGGTTTGAGACCTGCACAAACACTTTGAACTGTACCTAATAAAACTAATTGGCTTAACTGAAAAGCTTCAACTTTAACACGAATGCTCAAGAGTTTTCAACTGAAGAAGAAAAAAAACCGAGAATAGCTTACAGGAGATCGTAGACTCGGAGGTCCGACCCAATGGCCACGGCGACGGAATTCTGGTTCTGGTGAACCGCAATTAAGGCTGGAGCTACCTCGACTTCTTTGTTAGTTTCTCTCTCTTCAATTTGATTGTCCATTCTCTGATTAGCTACGTTGAGCAAAAAAGTTTCAATTAGGTTTTTTTTTTTGGGTGCATTTGTAACTTTCGAGATCAGGGGTTTACATTGGGCGTTCTAACGACCATAGATTTCTTCACATGGCCCAACTGAAGCCCCCGTATATTACATCACATGGACCATGATTTTTGCAAGTTCTTTTACCCATTCTTTTATTCAACATATATATGTTGTCGATATTTATTAAACTTGAAATCATTCCTACAATTGGTACAGATCTTGGTAACAGAAAATGCGCAATTATTAAAAATCATAAATTTTTAAAAATCAGATCTTGAACCCTACACCACCAATTCATGTCCATTGAGAACTGAAAGAGCTATATGTGATTATTATTTGAAAATAATCAGAAATTATTAGAAAAATATAAAGTTGACATGATAGGAAATTAATGAAAATATAAAGTTAATATGATTAAGGAACAAAAGTCACGATTTGGCCGAGTGGTAAAGCCTTACAATAAAAAAAAAATTATATCAATGGTTACAATTTCGAGTCCCAGCAGACTTAAGGAAATAATTTTTTTTTTAATTTTTTTACTGATACTAAGGTATCATTAATTACTGACACTAAATTTACTGATACTCTAGTGTCAGTAATATATGCGAAAAACGTCACTTCCGCGAGGTGTTGGTTCGACTCCAGACGACTACGCGTTTTTTTTTTTTTTTATTTCTTACTGATACTATTGTAATAGTAATTACTGACACTAAAATCGCTGATACCATAGTGTCAGTAATTATTGATATTTAAGTGAAAAACACGGAAATAGGCCCATTTACACGTCGTTTCTGACACTTTTAGCCTAGTGTCACTAACCTTAGTGTCAGTAAAGGCCTTTTTTCTTGTAGTGTAGCAGTATTTAAGGAAACTTTAGTTTCATAGGAAGAAATAAACATAATATTTCAAAATATGCTCTTAAGAAGAAGTGTGAAAGTCTGGAATATTCCACATATAATGCTACTTTTTGATATATTGTTTGCATATGTACACATCTACCCTCATATCTGGGATGTGACTTGATGGTATATGGTTCAGGATTTAATATTCAGGTTTTGGGTTTGAATTCAGGAGGTGTGTTTATTGTAAAAGTCTGAGACAGGTGAAAATTTTATCTGTTTTGTTTAAGTCCGGATTAGATGATTTGACGACGGAATTTCAAAAAAAAAAAACATCTACATGGTATGAGAATAATTGCTAGACTTCTATATGGTATGAGTCGAATTCATCAAGGGATGAGACTTTTTTTTTTTTTTGGAAATATTATAAATCCCGTGGTCAAATCACTCATTTCGGATTTAAGTAGAGTACATAAAACTCTCAGTTGTTTCAGGTTCTTACAAGAAGTGCACCCTGACCTGAATTTGGACCTAGTACTTAAGCAACAAAATATCAAGTTTTATACCATCAAATCAGCGGACTAGATAAGACCATAGTACTTTTCACATAATAAAGACTGCCCTTTCAATTGACAAGGTGATAGAGAATATATCTCACAGATTGAGAATAGTCACTGATCTTCTATTTCATATTAATTATAATTATAATTTTTTCTCCCAGCAAAATACCATAAAAATTCTAACCATTTTAGGAGACAATTGCAAGAATTTAAGAGTAAGGTTAAAAGCTTAAAGCTCCCACCATACGGTTCTAGAAAAACTAGTAACTATCAGTGCATGAAATTATAACACTAACAGAAAGCAAATAAAATGGACATAATTTCTACTGTATTTAGTCACAGTCATCATCCAAAATAAGGGAAGGTTCAGAGTTCTTCAAGCAGCTGATCAGAATACTCAAGACTCCAGCCGATGCATCATGTGGCCGGAAAGAGAGGAGAAAACATTTCATCATGAAGCAAGTTGCAAGCACCTTCAAAGTACCCAAAGTTAATAATTGAGAGAAATTTTGTTTAGAAAGACCAAACTTTGCTGAAAGTCAAGCATATTTATTTGCTGAAAATGCTATAAGAAAATTATAAATCATGATAAAAAAATATCGTTTTAATGGTGATTTTATTTTTATTTTATCCTCGTTTAGTATCCGTATGATTGCTTTTATGTGTTACAACACAAACCAAAAAGAAAGAGTATAGTTGAAATAATTCTCACTGATTGATATGACCAATAGACAAAATACATATGATATGGTACATTCTCTGGTTCTTTTGATCATACTTTTGAAATATAAATGTCAAGACATTATATCAATGCAAACAACTACAATTATATTCATACGTCGTACTATCGTTTCGTTTGGTATATGATACTGTGAAATAAAAGTTCTATCTGTGAAACAAAGCCAATATTATTTCATAATAAATAAAATTTTAATAATAATATAAAAATATTATAGATTTATGCAGTAAAAAGCGTCGCTTCTTAGGTGCTTCTCTCGTTTCAAATCAATACCATCATGTTCTACTATTTTAAGCAAATTGAAATTAAAAAAATAAAAATAAAAATCATTTTTCTCAAATTTGTGTGGTGTATAAGGAAAGCACATGACCTTATAAGAATCTTGCATGAGTAGTGCTTACATCAAATAATGTACAAAGCTTAATGGTCAAAGGCCTATCTTTTTTTGATCAATTACGAGTAATACGTACCTCTAAGGAAAAAGTTTAATTTTAATGAAGAAATCTTTTACAAAATAATAATAACAATAATAACAATAATAATAATAATAATAATAATAACTACAAAGAGAGGCAAGAGAGAATTTGTTTTGCACCTATAAAGAGATTTTTATGGGTTTTTTCCCCTAGGTGACCTATAAAAACAATAATATAATATATATATATATATATATCAATTAGATTTTATCAAAACTATTTCAATATTTTTATTTTTTCAGTTCTAATCCACATGCACAACACATAATTTTTGTGAGAACATATGACCTTTTTTTTCCTATTTCTTTTTTCCGGACCTTTTTTTTGAATAATTCGTTCGCTTTCTTTACTTTATTTTATATGATGTGATATCAATTTATAACAAATTGTTCATGCAATTTTATTTATAATTGAATCATTATCTTATTTTTTTTTAATGAAATATATATATAGGTAATCTGTGTATATTTAGGAAGAAGATACTTATTTGAGTATATCCTATTCCTGAGATAAGCTCTCGTGACTCCTGCCAGCACAAGATATTAAAAAATAAAAAACAAGAAAAACAAAATAAAAACAAAAAGACAAGAAAAGAAACAAAACCCATATGTACTCCATCCAACTCATGACTGCCCCTTGCAACAAGACATTGTGTCAGAGATAATAAAATTTAAATTTAAACAAAAAAGAACAGTAAAACCCTAAGTACACATTTAATTAACCAACAAAATCCCAAACCATTGCTGTAGTCACAGACGAGAGAATGATTTAAATACTTCAGTGTAAAAAAGCAAACGTACCTGTAGTACTTTCTTCATATGCGCTCATGTTTTTGTTTCACTGAAAGGTCACTCCTCCTCCAAAAGATTTGCTTGTGGGCACAGTACTGATATTTTTCCCAGCTGAATCCATGGAGATTACGTCGATAATCCCATGTTGTTGCTGTTGCTGTTTCTGCTTCTGCTGCTGCTGTTTTTCTCTTTGTGAAAACCCACCACTAACACTTCTCATAATTTGTCCCACTCCAAGAAAATCCCTAGTCATTGTATCTGATCCTCCCATGCTCACATTCAGATTTTGGTGCAGCTTTGAAGCTTCATGATCATTTGTTGTTGTTCTATTTTCATTGTATCCGGCATAATTTGCATGCCCGCTATATAAAGCATTCACTTCGCTTGGCCCAGTTCCAAAAATGGACGAATTAGCAGCAGCTGCTGCAAATGGGTTATTATTCATTAGGTCATGGAGCTGGTTGTCATCATCATTAGGTTTTGAGCCACTTGAGAATGAGCTGCCAAAACTCCTTAGCAAAGAAGCTGTGTTGTTATTATTGCTTGAAGTTGAACCCATTTGAGCAGCCTTTTGAAGCAATGCTGTTGCTGACATATGGGGGACCATGCTTTCATTTTGAAGTGATGAAAAAAGAGAGGGGACTGATCCGGAGCTGATTTGGTCACTGATTAAATTGTTTGAGAAGAGATGACTTGATCCACCACCAGCACTAGGGCCACTTTGGTCATTGTTGTTGAAGTGATGACCTGCTGATACCAGTAAGTTGCTGGTATTGTTGGTGTTGTTATTGCTGTTACTTATGCTGCTGTTTGATCTACAGTTTGAAAGAAAGCTTAGGTTCAAGAGATTGGCTGCAGCTGAATTGTTTTGAAGATCAGTAATTTGCATTAGTCCATGGAATGGCTTATTTGGGTCCTCATGGTAACTATGGTTTGATTGATCTTGCATGAAAAAATGAGTTGATGCCAATGTCTGCGGTGGTCGAAACGACGACGGAGAACCAATCGGAGGAGAAAGGAGATGATCAAATGGGGTAGGCCGGGAATCTCCGCCGAGTCGTAAAATGTCACCGGAGTCTTTGATTGAGGAAAGTTGATGACCCACTTGAGATAAGCCTAACCCCATGTTGCTACTTGCATATAAATGGCTACCAATGGCACTCAAACTAGGTGGGTGTCTTGCACTTTCTTGAGCCAGTGCATCACAAAAAGCCCTGTGAGTGATAAAACTGTCGCGCCTGAATCAATTATTAGCAAACAAGCCATTAGTTTCTCATCTGGTAGATAGTAAAAGGACACAACTGAAAAAAGAGAAGTGAAAACAAACTTTGAACAGCAAGTTATGTACATGAGCTACCATACCCACATCAAATTATGTATTATTTTTTTGATGATTATTTGTAGAAAGAAAAACTGAATCACTGTTAAAAAAAACAAAAATATACATGCCCTTAAAACAATGGCACATTTTCTTGTCCCTTAAAAACAGCAACAAAATAAGGCCCATTGCAAATAATTTCAAAACAAATAAAAATATAGTCCAAATGAAATGATTACAGGATTTTAAATCCCATATGACTCATTGTACATCACCTTGTTGAAGATGCTGTGTCTAGTTCAAAATTTGATTCCATTTTGCCCTAAATCTAACCAAACCCTATAATAATTTTGAAAACCTAATCAAAGTAGGAAGAAGAAGGAAACTAAAATTCCAAAAGAAGAAGGAAAATTAATTAAAGAAGGTGAAGGAATTCAACTAAAACTTGGCAATGAGTAAGCAATCAAACATGAACTTCTTTTTCAAGAACGGAGTGTTCAATAAATGCAACAAGAGAATGTATTCAATCCATCAATCGAGAACCCATTTCAGGACTTCTTTTAATTAATACGATAAAACACTCATGTGAAGTTGTAAGTCTTAAGTAGAGAGAATTATTTTTAATTAATACAAACCCACAAAAAATTTTAAAAAAAAAAATTTCTTCCAAAAACAGATTGAAGGGATAAATCTGCAAATGTGTAGACTGTAAAATTTACAACTTCAAAACAGGAAACTAAGAGAGAGAAGAAGGGCTAACGTTATCACGAAAAGGGGATGCTGAAAGAACACAGTGACAAAGCTGATCACATCTAGCCAACCATAAGAGAACAAACCAGGTAACATCACAGCAACTCTTCAACATGGCTTTACCAACACGTGAATAGGAAAGGTAAAAAAACGCTAAAAAGGGTGGTGTTTCCAAGGAGACAAGAAAAGTGAAGTGAAAAGAAACGAGTTTTTTTTCCTTCTTCTTTGAGGGTTTTGAAGTTGAAATCTGTATTCAACTACGGTCATTGAATTTGAAATTTTTACAATTGAATCTGAATTTAATACATGAACTTAAAATGTTTTATGTTCAATGATAAAGTTCAAATTTAAAGTTTCATTTCAATTTTAATCATCTAAATTTCAATTTCAATATCCCGGTAATTCTTTTGGTGAAAAGAACTTCCTCGACCATGGCAGTTTCCACAGCTGATTTCACGTGGCGGAGTATGAGTTGAAGAGGAGAACCGGCCATAGAAGACCCCAAAAAAAAAAGGCATCAAAACTTTTTATCTTAAATTGTCAATTGACAAATTCTAAGACCTAAACTGAAGAAGAAGATGATAAATTGTATGTGTTGAAGAATTTCTATAAAGGAATGAATTACCTGGAGAAAAGGGTGCCACAGTCACATCTATATTCACGAGTACCACATGTTTTAAAATGGACTTTCCAATCAGATTGAACAGCGTAACGTTTAGAGCACTTTTCGCACTTCCATTTTTTCTCACCATGTTTACGCGAGTAGTGTTTTTTGATGCCAGTGAGGTCACCAAGAGCTCTAGAAGGGTCATGGTGGACGCATGTGGGCTCAGGGCAAAGATAGACCTTCCTCTTCACTTCTTTTGTAGTCTTCTGCTTAAGCTTCCAAGGCAGATTATGTCCTCTTCTGTGAAGCTGTAGGTTTTGCTCTCTTTGGAACCCTTTATTGCATACTTCACATATGAATCTGTTTGTTGCCATTAGGGTCTTGGGAGATAGTGCTATCACCTCCGCATCTGGATCTGCTTTTCAAAAAATACAAAATTAGGGTTTTGTTTTGTAGCAACCGCAAAGAGAAAATTGAAGAAAAGAAAATACAAGGGAGGATTTAATTAGCTAAAGAAGATCTTAATTATTAATAAATAAAAAAAATGAATGATACTTGCATGATGTTCCAGATTGGTTTCTCTTTTTCTTCAGAGGTGGTGGAGCTGGAGCTGGAGCTGAAGATGAATTTGGTGTTGAAGAATGCTGCTGTTGCTTCATCTGATTTTGATTTTCTTCTCTAATTTCAAAGAACGGAGCTGATGAAGATGCAGACATATTCATATGAAACCTCTAGCTATGCTTGTATATAACTGCTTACAAACCAATATCTGAAACCCACATTAAAATTAAAGATGAGTTTCTCTGAAAAAATCTTATCTGAAGATTCTGAGGCTTTTGAGTAATGAATAATGAGAACTATATAAAAGGAAAAATACAAATAAAAATAAAAAAGCTAATAAAATCAACTGTATTTCTCTTCTTTTAAATGTCAAGTTTTAAACAACTGATGTTTTGTTACTGTGTGGTTCCTTCACTGATTTGGTGTCATGCAGATACACTAACACATATACATATAATATATTTTTTATTAATTATCCTCTCATGTATTTGATTCACAAAATTGAATATATTTCCTGAATTTGCTCAATTATTTAAGATATAAAAATTACAAAATTAAATGAAACGAAAGAGAGAGAAGGTAAGGGGTTAAGAGTTCGGTGGCCCCGATACTCAGCCGCAAAACGACATAGTATGGTGAGTGAGGGCAGCAACGGCTACTCTCTCTCTCTCTCTCTCCTATTTTCGTATCTTCTTTCTCACTTCCAGACAAATTCACCTTCATCGCCATCTCTCTCTCTCTCAATGGCCCACTCAGTTACCCCTCCTCACAATTATGCTCCTAAATAACAGTCGTTTTTAGGATTTGCATCTGCCTCATTCATTCTTACTGATTTATTTTTAGGCTTTACGTAAGTGTCCTTCACCTAAAAAGTGTCTACTTAGTTAGGAGAATCTAAGACTGATAAGGCCTCCTCATAAGTTCACTTATGCACTTTTGATACAATAATAACGAGTGGTGTGACAGTAATAAATCTCGTAATGGTGTAGCATCATGTGATAATGTTGTGTTATAATTAGATAAATTGCGTCTACTTAATTAATTAAGAGAATCCCAAACTTAAATATAAAATAACAAATTGTAGCATCATATATGACAGTGTCGCGTGTTTTATTAATGTGATTAAAATTATATTAGATGAATTAAATGTAAAATGAATAAGATTATGATGATGAAGAAATTTGGTTATGCATGTCTCTATATGTAGTCGAAAATAGCAAACATTTTTTTTTTAAATCGTTAGAAACTCTACCGTCAATCTACCCCTTTTGGGTTTAAGCAGAAAATGTAATATCTCCGGTTGTTCTATACTCTTACAAGAAACGCACTCCTTGAATTTGAACCCAGGACCTGAAGGTCAGATCCTAAATCCTACACCACCAAACCACACACGGAGGAAAATAGCAAACACCTGATTGTTGATTGGCTATGGCTTTTGGTGAAGCTGTTGGCTGAAATTCAGCTTAAAGGAGTGTACTGTTGTTAATGTTTGAGAGGCCATATGGTGACTGACATGCAAAGGGAAAAAAAGGGACAAGTCTATTCGTTTTTGATTAGCTATATATTGAATTGGTGTAGCTTATTACATAGGAGAAGAAGGGCGCTGGCTCTGGCAGTCGCATCAGAGCATCTAAGGCTTGTTTTGTCATTTCATCAAAAAGTTGTTGATCAATTAAATCGCAATCTAGACCTAATCTAACAACTTGGTATAATTAATTAAATTATATCATACTGAATTTTAGAGACCACTTATTAATATACTTGTTAGTATCACTCGCCTGTCCAAATCAATACATGACTGCTTAATTTTGACTCCTTGGTAGAATTTAATTATAACTCTAACTATTCATATTGCAGGTCTCTAAACTAAGGTCACGATTTTGTCATACTCAAGAAATTTTCAAAGTAGTAGGATGACATAACAAAAGGATAGAGTATTATTGTAGAGATGGATGTTGAGAAAAAGATACAACATTGATTGAGATGAATAATTAAACTCAAAATATAAGTATTGGATAATTCTCAACTCTTAAGTTAATTTTTGGGTTGAATTAAGCTCATGAATTTCAACATGATATCAAAATCACACTCATGAACGAGTATGCCCACACTATATACCCAAGTGATACTAACTAAGCAAAAGACCGGTCTTGACGTGAGGAGAATATTGAGAAAAATATCTCACATTGACAAAGATGAATAATTAAACTCAAAATATAAACATTAACAATCTTCAACTCTCAATCTAATTTTTGAGTTGAGTTACGCGGATGAATATCTATAAACGAAATGATATTAATAATGTGAATCGTCTGTTTTTTCTTTTGAAATTTCAAAGTTTTAGTGGGGACTGATTATTTATTTATACCTTTTTAAGATAAAGTTAATTATTTTGATTAATTTGACAATTTTTATTCCTTTCCAACAAAACTATATTTGCTGAAATGAGAAAGTGGCTAGCATCAATGCATAGTTGTCATTCCTTATACAATGACAGCTTAACAGTTACCATCACTGTCATGTAAATATTTTTTTATAATTATAGTTTTAATGATGCTGTAATTATGTGAATGGCTGACATTTGTATTGTATTAAAAGCTGATGAGCTAAGCTGACTTCCTCGATTATCTAAAAGCATATGGCTTCTAATGGCTGAAATGTTCAGAATTTTAGTTATGGGAGTTACTATAAGGATTGGATAAGTATTGTTTTGACATCTTTCTGACTTTTTATACATTGTTTTATTTTTAATTTTTAATAATTTCGTGCTACAAGTCTACAACTAATGTTGTTTAGTATCTCATAGCCATTGTTTTCATTACTGGACCAGATATCGAACCGGTGATGTAAAATATTGAATAGGTCATTGGTTCGATCGGTTGAACCGTATCCAAATAATTAGCAAAAACGATTTACATAATAAATAATTTTATTTAATTAAAAATTAAAAAAACAAAAAATTATCATTAAAACATCAAAAATAATTCCCCCCCCCCCCCCCATGCTAAGTATTCGGCCCTCATGCCCATTCTATACCTTGTCATTATTCCAACCAAAGCTTAAGCATAATCCACCCTAAACAAAATCACAATTATGTATTGAGGCTTAAATTTTGCTCAATCTTCTCAAACAACAAATCCCCAATTTCGTAGGGTTCCTAAGTGTGAGAATGCAAGTGAAGAATGGATGCTCATTTTCCTAAATAAGAAGAAGAAGGAAGAAAAAGAAGCTTACTTGATCAAGAAAAGTTTGGAAATTCATCACCATTCCTTCAAAATTTCATGAGAGTGAAGAAAATTTGGAGAGCTTCCTTGCATCTATGGCTCACTTTTTTTGGCTTAGAAATGAATGAGTAAATAGTGCCTTATTTATAGGCAAAAGTGGTCGATCTTTTTTTTGTAATGATTAATGGTACAAAAAAATAGAAACTTTGAGAATTCTCTAAATTAGTCATCGGGTATTATTCATCTGACTTTTTTAGCTGCGTTTGTGACATTGTTCGGTTCCGAATTTAGGAAATCGTTCAACATGGAAGTTGTAGGTCTCAGTCTTAGATTTCCGACTATATAAAATTCATAAAAATCGGAAATTGTATAAAAACGTTATGACCCAAATACAAAGGGTTATCCGGAATGGTACATAAGATAAATTTCGTATCGGAACTACAAAGAATTTACCCAATATTCGCAAAGTAATTTTACAAGCACATACACGCTTGAACATGATTTATATCATATATTATGCTATATCATATATTATGCAATATTATATTTTCTCCCCCCCCCCCTAAATAGGATTCGTCCTCGAATTCCCTTTAGGATTGAAATTCTGGAATTACGTTGTTTCCTTGGCCACCAAATTTCAATTGATTGTATTCTCATAACCAACTCTGCTTCATCAACTATATCACATTACTTCCCGACGATCTTCTATACGTTGTCATTATACCATAGGACAATGTGATTATCATGTTGGACCTTGTATGTCATGACTTGGAAGTCATAACTGGGGATGTATTCTAATTTATCTGCATGAACCCTTACTCTGCTATAAGCTATTCTGCATTACTTGGGTTCAATTTGACTTAATAACTAAGATCTCTGCCAAGTTGATCGTTTACAATTTAGCTAGCAAACATACATACTCTTCGTCTTACCTTAACATCTGCTTTATGTATAACACCTCTTTCCATGCTCGCACATACTGCATCAAAATCCGTGTGCTTTAGTGAATAATCCATTGAATTTTGACTGAGAGGTAATTCCTCGTTCTCATTCCATGTTCTCTAACTCGATTATTTGTGTGAGCTATCAGTTCTAAAATTGATATTATATTTGTGGCCTGTCGTCCCAAACATCTTAGTTCCACTCTTGTTTGAAACCTCTTATATCTCTTGTTATGACAACATTAATTCTTAAATATCACTTAAGACTTCTGTTACCCTTCACGTTTATCGTATCACTATTGTACTTTGTACTACAACCAATGACCTTCATTTCCCCTGACTTTGAGTATACCTCGGGTTCTTCACATTTTTTTTATAATATAGTCTCTTTAATGACCTTGTTAAATACATCTTCGGGTTCTTTTTAGTTGGTACTTTCGAGTCCCTAGAAATACTATTGTTCTCTATGGTTAGGCTTTTTTTCATATCCCGCTTCCATTCTTGGTGTAACTGTATAAACGAATAATCTTCTAGGTATTTCCTTAGCGCCACATACTCAATCTTATTCTAGCATTCCTTCTCATAACTTAACTATTTAAATCTATATTTTCTCCTTGCCAAGCTTCAATTGCTTATCAGCTTCATCCTTCAAGTTCTCATATCTCTTCCTATCTGTGCGGTTTAGGAGATCATAGTTCATGGTCAAATTCTTCAAGAACAAGGTATATATATTAAGTCTAATTGTACGTATACTTGTGCTTAAACTGTATTCCTTACTATTCATGTCAACGCTGGCGACTCGGTTCTGGTTAATGTTCATACTCTTTTCGTACCTTCAAATTCGTTGCTAGTATAAATCTGGTTAACCATCTTTTACACTGACTTGTTCTCTTTGCCTGATTTTACTTTAGGCTATCCCACTTTTAGTCATTCTCACAGTCTTATTCTGTTAGGTATTGTCTTGGTCTCAACCATATCCATATATCTGGTTTCCTTGGCTCTTTTTATGTTACACTTCAATAAATCTGTTTCAAGTCATCATAAACCTCATTTATAACAATGCGCTGCGAAGGAAAACATATGGGCTATACTCGTTATCTTTCCTCCAATCTATATTTAATAAAACTTTGGTCTTATACTAGCGCCTAAGGGCTCGCTGCTATGCTTTCCACAATATATTCTGTTGATACATTTCTTCTTCAATTTCTAAATGGAAAGGTCTGTTGTTATAAGTCCTTAGTAATGTCTAATGTTGTTACTCATGTATTCCTGTCATTGCTTAACTAATGCTCATTCTTTAAATCCTTTACTTAGAGTTATTTCCCCATTCTCTTCTGCCCTTATACTATGTCTGAAGTTTTCATGTTTTATGTCTCGGTCTTCTTATCTGAAGGATATTATCTTTTAAATGTCTCTTACACTGCCTTATCGGATACTATACTACACCACGAATTCACTTGTCTTTGGGAATATCATCGGGATGAACATCATGGTCCATTATTATTGGTGTCGTCTAACGAGGGTTAAGAGGGTGGGGCTGATCCTGAAGTCTTTTTTTTCGACTATGGTGGTCTCACTAGCTATGTGTGCTGCAATTGCACATGCTACTCATTTGTAATCCTAGGATTCCCTTATTTACATATTTGATATTGGGCTCCCACATTAAGGTACTACTACTAGGAACTATTTGAATCACCTTCTTCAACTTTAATCCTGATTTATTTCTGACTGTTGGTCATACTATCATTTACTGAGAACTTCTTTAAGGTTCATGCTCTCTCAAAATCCTATCATACTCCCTCTGTTATTCTTCATTTCGAAGGATATCATAGTTCATGGTCAAATTCTTCAAGAACAAGGTACATATATTAAGCTTAATTGTACGTATACTTGTGCTTAAACTGTATTCCTTACTATTCACATCGACGTTGGTGACTCAAATCTGGTTAATGTTCATACTCTTTTCGTACCTTCAAAATCGTTACTAGTATAAATCCGGTTAACCATATTTTACACTGACTTGTTCTCTTTGCCTAATTGTATTTTAGGCTATCTCATTTTTAGTCATTCTCATAGTCTTATTATGTTAGGTATTTTCCTGGTCTCAACCATATCCATATATCTGGTTTCCTTGGCCCTTTTTATGTTACACTTCAATAAATCTGTTTCAAATCATCCTAAGCCTCATTTATTACAATGCGCTGCGAAGGAAAACATATGGTCTATACTCGTTATCTTTCCTCCAATCTATATTTAATAAAACTTTGGTCTTATACTAGCGCCTAAGGGCTCGCTGCTATGTTTTCCATAATATATTCTGTTGATACCTTTCTTCTATAATGACCTTGTTAAATACATCTTCGGGTTCTTTTTAGTTGGTACTTTCGAGTCCTAGAAATACTATTGTTCTCTATGGTTAGGCTTTTTTTCATATCCCGCTTCCATTCTTTCTGTAACTGTATAAACGAATAATCTTCTAGATATTTCCTTAGCGCCATATACTCAATCTTATTCTAGCATTCCTTCTCATAACTTAACTATTTAACTCTATATTTTCTCCTTGCCAAGCTTCAATTGCTTATCAGCTTCATCCTTCAAGTTCTTGTATCCCTTCCTATCTGTGCGGTTTAGGAGATCATAGTTCATGGTCAAATTCATCAAGAACAAGGTACATATATTAAGCTTAATTGTATGTATACTTGTGCTTAAACTGTATTCCTTACTATTCACGTCGACGCTGGCGACTCGATTCTGGTTAATGTTCATACTCTTTTCGTACCTTCAAATTCGTTGCTAGTATAAATCTGGTTAACCATCTTTTACACTGACTTGTTCTCTTTGCCTGATTGCACTTTAGGCTATCCCACTTTTAGTCATTCTCATAGTCTTATTCTGTTAGGTATTGTCTTGGTCTCAACCATACCCATATATATGGTTTCCTTGGCCCTTTTTATGTTACACTTCAATAAATCTGTTTCAAGTCATCTTAAGCCTCATTTATAACAATGCGCTGCGAAGGAAAACATATGGGATATACTCGTTATCTTTCCTCCAATCTAAATTTAATAAAACTTTGGTCTTATACTAACGCCTAAGGGTTCGCTGCTATGCTTTCCACAATATATTCTGTTGATACCTTTCTTCTTCAATTTCTAAATGGAAAGGTCTGTTGTTATAAGTCCTTAGTATTGTCTAATGTTGTTACTCATGTATTCCTGTCATTTCTTAACTAATGCTCGTTCTTTAAATCCTTACTCTAGAGTTCTTTCCCTATTCTCTTATGCCCTTATATTATGTCTGAAGTTTTCATGTTTTATGTCTCGGTCTTCTTATCTGAAGTATATTATCTTTTAAATGTCTCTTACACTGCCTTATCGGATACTATACTACACCACGAATTCACTTGTCTTTGGGAATATCATCGGGATGAACATCATGGTCCATTATTACTGGTGTCGTCTAACAAGGGTTGAGAGGGTGGGGCTGGTCCTGAAGTCTTTTTTTTCGGCTGTGGTGGTCTCACTAGCTATGTGTTTGCACATGCTACTCATTTGTAATCCTAGGATTCCCTTATTTACATATCATATATTGGGCTCCCACATTAAGGTACTACTACTAGGAACTATTTGAATCACCTCCTTCAACTTTAATCCTGATTTATTTCTGACTGTTGGTCATACTATCCTTTACTAAGAACTTCCTTAAGGTTCATGCTCTCTCAAAATCCTACCATACTCTCTCTGTTATTCTTCCTTTTGAAGTTTGTTATGTTACTTAAATTTCCTACTCATCTCAGTTTCTTAAACCTCTTAAGTCATTACTTCTATGGAAGCTCCATATTTTTACGACAAGTTATGGTATCACTATTGAACCTTTGGTTTGGGTGTTGCTCTCTTATTAAAATTTCTTCCTTTCTAGTATGGTGGGAAGCTCTATATAAGTCGTAAATCTTACTTATGAGAGTCGTTATACGCGTTGCTCACTCTGGTTCCTTACTCTTTTGAGCTTGTACTTTCTTGAAGGCTATCAGTTCTTCGATATGGCATGTTATCACTTCTAGATTTGGCTAGTCTTACTCTGAATTCAAATTGTTCTATCTCATACAAAATATTACTATCTTATTATTCCTATCTAGGTTCTGTTGAACTTCTTGGTTCGACAATCTAGAAGTTTCATGATTTGCCCATCCTGTCAGATACTCTTCTTTACTTGTTCAAATCCTTATTGGGCTCTAATTTGAGGGGTGAATATATGCATTCTATAGAGATCTGAGAATACACATTACTATCATTCGTCTAAGCTTAGTGATGGTCTCTTTAAGTGTCTATATACTTACTAGAGTAAAGGCTGTTAGAAAGAAGAATTATTATTCGTTCAGTTGGGATCTACACTGACTTCTCCATATCTTAAGGTTCCATAACATTTATCAACTATTCAGAGGCCTCCATTTACGTTTCTACCTTCAAGCTACGCTATCTATGTTACTATATGTATTGAACTTCTTTGTCACTTCTCACATCCTTCTATATTATTTATTTCCATAACTTATCTCTTGGCTCTAAGTTGTGCTACCAAAGCTAGTGGTGGTTCATTCTTATTGGCTACTTTCTAGACCGATGCTCTTACTATATGCTATAGCTATGGCATTTAATCTTAATGTCTGTACTGATACTTTTGTTAACTCCTGAGTGTCTCCAATCTCATGGATCTGTTCTTTTAAACTTACATGGATTTCTACTGACATTGATATGATCTATGGATTCTTACTGGTACTACAACTTATCCATCTTGAATTACGTCGGGTTCTTTCTTTTCTAACCTTAGAAGTCTCTTTAATCCCTTTCTGGGTAAACCATCTCTCGAGCTTTGATGCCCATGTCTCAGAATATAGTATTGTGGTTACTGAGCTTCCTTACGGTTATCTCTATCTATGCTGGTAAAAGATGGGACAAGCATTTACATCTCAACGGATATACATGTCCATGTTCCGGTATTTTATGTCCTGGTAGAGTCTATTACTCATGTAAGATAGGTATGAGATAGACTCCGTCAGGATAGTTTCCTTAAACGGTATCACTGAGAGGTTAGAACCTGGGTAGATCAGGGCATTATCTATATCGGATTCCTTGGTTAAGATAACTAATCATTTTTCCTTACGACATTCATTTTATTTGCTTACGAGCCTAGATTTGGGTATCTAGAATCTCTACGTCCTTTTTGGTAGCTTAATTCTATTATAAGTTTCCATAACTAAATCAGATTTCTTACTTCTTTTATCTTTTTAACTATCCTTATTATTCGAGAAAATTACTATCTATACGAGGTACTCAAAGGCTATTAGATCTACTTGAAAGAATTTTCTGAGGTGGGAAAAAATCCTACTTGGGTCTATCTAACATTTTTATTCTTGCTCGGGCTTATTATATTCTCCTTACTACTATAAGTTCTAGCACTTTCTTTATTATCTCATTATGTATCTCTACCTCTTATTACCTCTGGTTGCTTTAAGCATATGTACATCATTCCTTACTTTTCTTATAGCTTTCTCTTTTTAATCCCCCTAGGTGGATATTCTTAGAACCTTACTATCTATTTTCATAACTTGTCCTAAAGTTTTGTTAATAAACCAAGATGACTATAGAAGGATTCTCAACTAAGACAAGGATTATAGTCACTTTCATTAGGAAGAATATTCAGATATCATTGGGAATTATTACTAACCTTCTATATGACTTGAAGACGTACTCGAGGATCAGATACTGGAGAGGTGGTGCCTCTCATGCGGGTATCGCGGGCATACTACGTATACAAGACCCCAACACTCTACCCACCGCAGTCACTGACTCCCTAGACCATGCTCTGATACCATCTTTGTAATATTCCATGCCGGTAGTATCACCGAGAGGGGATGTTGCAATTATTTTATTTTAAGTAATAATATTAATAATGTTGGAGCATTATTGGATGGTTTGTCTTGTCAATACAGAGATGAATGAGTTATTATTACTTATGCTCAATACTGTCATTATTGCAAGGTTATAAGTGGTCGGAACTTAGGTCGCTTCGGTAAAACATTAGATGTAGTGTGATGAGTTGACATAGTTACCCAATACCGTCATTATTGTGAGAGTGTACTTATGAAGCTCATTACTTCACATTGACAAGTATACATCTGGAACACGTCATAATTTAATATCATCATTATTATAAGGATAGAAAATGATTCAGGAACAAACTTAAGAGTCACATGGATGTGATTGACCTTTGAGGTCTACCTAATGAGTTTATGAAGGCCAAAACCGTTATTATTGTGAGGCTAAAGTAAATGTCATGGGATCCATTTTCCGCTATGAAATTTTGATAGTAAAATTTCTATTTTTTCGTTAAGGGAGATTACAAAATTACGTAAAGTAGTGAGATGGCACTAATAGATTTAAACTCCATAATCGTATTAGTATTTTTATATTGAAATGAAAATGCTATGTTAGTGTTTAGTTATTTTCTTGTAGATGGATGTCGTAAATCCATTAGTGTGACTTTTGGATTCCAATAAACTAAAAGGATCTGAGAATTACTTTGAGTGGGAAATGAACATATGCCTTGTCTTGGAGTCAGAACGATTGAGGTATGTTACGTTCAATCCAATGTCTGTCGAAATTGTTCATGATTTGCTTAGGCAGTACATAAATGTACCAAATGCTTGGAGTATTCTGAGAATACTCAAGGCGTTGTTTGAAGCAAATCAAGAAATTGAGATATATCAAAGGTCTAAGGAATTGTTTCATGCTACGCTCAAGGATGAAGGAGTGGTTAGCATTCATATTTTGAACATGATTAACTAGATCCGATATTTGGAACGACATGACATTATGATAAATGAAAGGCTAGGCCGAAATCTGATTATGTCTTCTTTACCCAGTATATATGCTGGCTTCTTGATGCATTCGATGCAAGCCACATATGAAGAGCTTCATAACATGTTGCGCACGACAGAACATGATTTGAAGAAAGAGAATCACTTATAGTACCTCCATGGTGGAGCAAGCTTTTCAAAGACTTCTTGGAAGTCTAAGAAGATTAAAATAGGAAATAAGAAGAAAGATTCCAAGAATTAAACTGCAAGACCACGTGTAGCTCGTGATGCATGTCTACATTGCCAAAGGTCTGGACACTGGAAACGTGATTGTCCAAAGCATAAATGAAAAGTAAGAATCTCAGGTACGCTTTGTATTTTTCCTATTATTGATATCTCATTAGCCTTAGATGCAGATAGTGATTGGATGTTAGACACTAGTAGTCCCACTCATATTTGCAACTTCATGCAAGCCATGAGATTTAAAAAAATGCTAATCAAATGGGAGATCCAGCTTATAGTTGGGAATGGCGAGACATTGGATGTTAAGGCCATGAACGGTTGTTCTAGATCTCCATAATGGATATAAAATAATTTTACATGAATGTTATTATATAACATCTCTTACCATACAGATAATATCGTTACCGATATTGGATAAAGAGGGATATAAAATAAATATTAAAGATTATGTTTATATGATAAAGATAATTATTTGATGTGTGAATGTTCTTTATCTAATGGTCATTATATTTTGGAAACATATCGAGATGTCTTTAACGTATAGGAAAATACAAGTAAAAGATCTGAATTAAATAATACTGAATTATGGCATATGAGATTAGGCCACATATGCGTTAGACGCCTATAAAAATTGGTTAAGGAAGGTGATACGCTCAAAAAGTGATTCTTTACTCCAAAGTATAAGAGTGTCGAAGTAATAAAATAACTCGGGGTCGATCCACAGGGAATAGATTTAGTAAAATAAAAAATAATTTGAATAAAAATAAAAAGGCTTGATTTGTTTGAAGTGATTGGAGAATTTTTTTTTTTAGTTGGACTGCAACAATAAAATAAAATACTGGGGTTTAGGGTTTAGGATAATATCTCAAATTTAGAAATCTCACTTTTTATAATATATAAATTGTCATTATTATCCAATTAATTTATTTCAGAAATTAATTATGTCAAAATATATAAAACTAGCCATGAATGCGGTGATAACTTTTGTCTTTAACAAGTTTAGTTAGGTACTCAATTATGTCAAATAAATAAAACCAGCCATGTAGGTGGTAACAAAGTTTATCAATAATTAATCCAGAATTAAATTAAATGTTAGTCATTAGATTACAATTTATATATTATAATATAAGTGAATTAATCTAAATTTTCATATTAAAAACTTCTCCCTTTACCCCAACAAAAAGAAATTAGCTACTCATATTTTAATAAAAACACACATAATTTTATTACTGAAATAAAAAAAAATTACAAGGATATTTTAAAAAATAAAACACACAAGAGCTAGAACTCCATAAATTTTCAGAGAAAACTATGGAATCCAGGCTGAAGAAAATAAAGTGCAGAGCACCTCTATTTAAAGAAATTTTACAAGCTTTCTCCACCATTTCTCCATCATTTTCTCCACCATTTCCTCCAACGTTTTCTCCACCAAGCATGTAAGCATGTTTGATGGAACTTTGACAATTGTAAATTGTTATTTTCCATTTTTTTTATAATGTCTTTAATAATTACACATAACACACTTTGGATTTTTTTATCAATTTCGGCCTTGAAAACCTCAGAATTAGAAAATCTTGTGAACTTCAAAGTTGTAGATCTTTGAGTCTTCTTTCATTTGGAACTATTATCACATCAATCCGATATCGGAGTAAAACGTTATGGCCAAAATACAAAAATTGTGCAGGGTTGGAATTTCTGAATTTATACACTGTTAGAACGCCCTTTCAAGTTTTTGGCCTACAAAATCCAAATGTCATGTCCATTTTTATAGTTATACATCCAAAGTATTATTTCACCTACATAAAAAATAAAAATCACAATAAAAATATATAAAATATAAATTTAATTAATATGCTAAATTAAGGGGATAAATGAAACTACAAGAGTAAAATGATTGATTTTTCTTTTAATAAATGTGTAATTTTTAGTGTTCATCACACCCCAACCAGCTTATTACTAGTCCCTAATAATTTAAGCGAAAACCTAAAAAATTAATTCTTATCCAAGTTAGTAATTGTTTTATTTCTTTCTAAATAATCAAATAGAAATTTCTCTTGTACTTTTTACCCTTCTACCAAACACCCATAAGAGAAAATGTCAATCAATTCATTGTTCTCATAATAATCACAGATCTTGTTGAAAAAAGAGTAATATTTTTATCCTAGAGTTATATCAGAATTCACACTTTTTTTGCAATGAAATATATTTATAAATACAACTTTTTTTTAAATAATAAAACATCTTCAATCCTTGTAGCGAGCTTTGGGCCAGTGACTCCCAAACAAGTTGACTTTAGTGCACTAGGTGTTAAGACGCCCCTACAGACTTAATTGCTCAGATCTCAGATGTTAAAAAGAAGAAGTGTCTGATTTCCTTAAGCTTTATCTTTAACCCATTTAATGAGCTTTGGGCCAGTGACTCCCAGACCAGTTGGCCTTAGGGCACTAAGTGTTAAAATACCCCTACAGACTTAATTGCTCGAGTTAGAGAGGCTACGAAATCGGACTTATTCACACACCTTTTTTTTTCTTTTACAAACTCAAGCTCTACCGTTTTACGCAAATAATCATTGTTTACTGAGGCAAGATGTCCAATAACTAAGTAAGAGCTTGGTTAGATTTTTTTTTATTTATAAAAATATTAATTCCATTGTCTTTAGGTGCTACCTCCAACAAACTAGAGAACTGAATATTACAAAATTTTCACTTGCAACCCATGTTTATATGTATGTTGATAATATCTGTCAGATGAGCATATGAAGATTAAATTTAATCAATATTATGGAGAATTTACAAATTTAAATGATTCAAAAAGAAAGGAACAAAAATAACTTGTTACGAATTATTTTGAGATGCGTCTCAAGAGTGAAAGCTCCTTACACAGCCACCTCTGAACAATAATTCTACTTGGTTAGTTAAAAATTTGTTGTTAGTTTGTGTGTAATGTTTTTTTTTTTGAAAACGCAAAACAAAATCAAAAAATATATATATATATATATTTTTAAGCATAAAATAACAACAAAGTAAAAACATCATAAAAAAAAATTGAAAGAAAAACACAACAATGCAACATAAAAATGAAAATTAACTAGTCAACTATCCCCTCCCCAACCAATTTGAGACATTGTCCCCAATGTCTGAATACGAAGAAGTAGAGTTTAGAAGACGTCACATGGTTAGTGTGGAATTGACAATTGAATCTACAACACTACTACTAAAAAGAAAGGTTACGTATTAAAACAATATAAGTAAATTAAAATAGTAAATGATATGTTCCTCTGGTTTTACGTCCAGTAACGGCTTGAACGCCCTCTATGGGTCGATGATATGTTTCCCATCCGATTTTCTTATAAATTGGAAAATAGGGTCTTTTAAAGTCAGATTCACGGGATTGTATTATTGTCTTTCTTTTGAAATTATGTATGTAAGTTGCGAATCAATCTATCAAATCCACTAGGATGCATCTCAAAAGTCAATGATATATTATCTAATGACTTCTTACTCAAGCCATCTCTAATGGGTTGATTTTTTTTCTTTATGATTATTAGACATCATTCCTAAATAACGACAACGAGTGTTGCACGTCTAATGTGCGTATTTATAACAACACCTAATTGTTTAGCTCTATATTTCTTAGAATAGGTATTTTTCTCCAAACCATGTATGTAAGAGATGAATGAATCAAGAAATTTAAGGACTTCCGTTTTAACAATTTCTTTCTTGTAAAAGTTTAATATTTTTTTGGGTGGTCGACGTGTCCTCACATTATCTTTGAAATAAATTTTGCGTGTCCATTTTAAAGGATTAATGCCTTTTATATCTTTTAAATTCCATCTAATTCTCTGTCTATATTCTCTCAATACATTTTACAACTTACCTTCTTGATCGTTTGTCAGAGAAGAAGAAATTACCGCAAGATAAGTTTATTTATCTCAAAGAAATGCATAATTCAAGCCTTTTGGCAAAGTCTTCAATTCCAATTTGGGGATGCTTCTTCATGTTTCTCTTCTTCAAGTGTTCCTAATTCCTCAAAATTTCATTTCCCTTCATCGTCTTCCAGTACCTGTGTAGAATCAAGTAAAGAAAAATTATTAGAAATATCTGAATCAAATTGCATACTTGATTTAAGAAAATTAGCTATACAAATTTCCTTAATGCTCTCATCTTCACTGTCCTCATCATATGGTTGTTTGAACATATTAAAAAAATTAAGCTCCAACGTCATATTGCCAAAAGATAAATTCATGATTCCATTCCTATAATTAATTAAAGCATTAGCTATTGATAAAAATAGGCGACCAAGTATTACATGAATTAGCTTATAACTGTCTGCTACAGGTCCAAGACAATAAAATCCACAGGATATATGAATTTATCGACTTGTAATAACAGGTCTTCCATAATTCATTTCGGTACCTTGACTGATCTATCGGTAAGTAATAGAATAGTTGAGGTTAGTTTTAACTCACCAATATTAAGTTATTGGTAAACCAAAAATGGAAGCATATTGACAAAATATTGGACAGCCAAAATCAAGCAAAACATGTTAATTTTTTTGATTCCCAATAATACAAGAAATAGTTGGACAAACAGGGTCCTTGTATTTTAATGCATTATTGGTTGAGAGAATGGAACTTACCTATTCAGTTAGAAAATCTTTTTTTCTTACCTGATGTTTTCTTTTAACGGTGCACAAGTCTTTCAGAAATTTAGCATAAGATGGTATCTGTTGGATGTCATCTAATAAAGGAATATTAATCTTTACCTATTTGAATATTTCATATATCTCTGGAAATTGATTCAATTTCTTTATTTTTAATGCTTGTGGAAGTGGAGGTGCATGGGAGAAATTGTTATCATCAACTACGAGTAATCGTTCATCAACCGCTTCCTTACCCTCTGAATTTAATTTATTTTTCAGTTTCACAAGGATCAAGAATATGTATGTGGATAATCTTACCACTACAAAGAGTACTAACAGATTTGACATGGTTTATTTGTTGACTACTAGAACTACTCAATGAATGCATGCAATGCATCCTCAAGGGGTTTCCTAGGTGGTGGGACATATGGTGCATAATTTTGGGAATTTTGAAAATTCTGGTGCACTTGGGGAGGTTGTTGCGATGGTTGTGCTTGGTTATCATTCCTCCAATTGAAGTTTGGATGATTTCTCCAACCATAATTGTAGGTTTGAGAATATGGGTTTGGATTTGGTCTATTGAAAGTGTTTATGGAACTGACTTGGTCATGGAGACATTCTTGCAAGGCTGGTAAGGTTGGGCAAACTTGTGTGACATGTTCATTTGAATTACAGATTTGACATGTGACTTTTTGAACTGACTTGAAATGATCACTCTTCCTCATTTCTAATGCCTCAACTTTTTTAGCTAGAGATGCATACTTAGTAAAAAGGTCATGGTCTTCCCTAAGGTTAAACATACCTCTACTAGATGACTGTGGTTTTACAGACGACTCATAAGTGCCAACTGTGTCCCATTGTTGTGCATTCTCTGCTATGTGTTCTAAGTAATCTAGTGCATCTTCAGGATTTATTCCCATAAATTCACCATTATATATCATCTCCACTACTTGTCTACCTTGGGGTGTTAAACCCTCGTAGAAATAGGCAACTAGCCTCCATGTTTCAAACCCGTGATGTGGAAAAATATTCAATATCTCTTTAAACCTCTCTCAACATTGGTAAAGTGTTCCCCCGACTCTTGTGTGAAGGTTGTGATTCTCCTCTTAAAGGAGTTTGTCCTGTGAGGGGGAAAGAATTTTTTCAGAAGCTGTTCTTGTAAATCATCTCATGTTCTGATGGATCCCGACCTAAAGTTCTGCAGCCAAATTTTATCTTTATCCTTTAAGAAAAAGGGAAAAAACTTTAATCAAATTATATTCATGCTGTAATTTTGGTATGTGCAAGTGTTACATAGCTCTTCAAATTCCCTTAAATGCTGATAAGGATTTTCTTATTCTAGACCATGGAATGTGGGCAAAAGTATATGGATTTTCATTTTGGTTCTCGGCCATTTTGACAGACGATGAAGGTGATGGAGACTCTCTATTTAATCTACCGCTAAATGGTCGAGACCAATGTCTCATGCAACCTAAATGCAGACTATTTGCTAAAATTTAAAAATGCAAATACAATACTTACAAAAAGAAAATAATAAACAAGTAAGGAAAAAAATTAAAAAAATGACAAAAAGAGAAGAGAAAAACAAATAAAGAAAATACAAATGTAGTGATTTAGATCTAAAAACGTCTTCTGATTATTGTCAATTCAGATCTCAATTGAATTTCTCGTTCATCTGTCTCAATTTCTCGAATTAGGTTCTCACAAAAAAAATTATGGAAGAATTTCTAGATGTAGATGGTTCAAGAAATTCTTTGGCAAAATGCAAGCTCCATTTTAAATGATTTTTCTATCTCCTATAAACTTGAAGAATTAATAATAGGGTCTGTATGTATATGTGGGATTTCTGGGTTCAGGATTCATTTAGGATCAATCAGGACATTTTGGATCTACACAAATACAAAGATGAAAGAAAAATGAGATGCATAAAAAAATACAAAAATTTCAAAGTACACAAAAAATTAAAAAATAAAATAAAAAGAAAGAAAAGAAAGGAAAAATATACAAGGATTATTCTATCTACTAAATTTATTCTCCGGCAACGGTGCCAAATACTTGACACGCTCAAAAAATGGTTCTTTACTCCCAAATATAAGAGTGTCGAAGTAATAAAATAACGCGGTAAGACCGGGGTTGATCCACAGTGAATAGATTTAGTAAAATAAAATAATAATTTGAATAAAAATAAAAAGGCTTGATTTGTTTGAAGTGATTGGAGAATTTTTTTTAATTGGACTGTAACAATAAAATAAAATAATGTGGTTAGATGATCCACTTTAATATTTCAAATTTATAAATCTTACTTTTTAAAATATATAAATTGTCATTATTACCCAATTAATTTATTTCAGGAATTAATTATGCCAAAACATATCAAATCAGCCATGAATGCGGTGATAACTTTTGTCTATAACAAGTCTAGTTAGGTACTCAATTATGCCAAATAAATAAAACGAGTCATGTAGGCTGTAACAAACTTTGTCAATAATTAATCCAGAATTAAATTAAATATTAATCATTAGATTACAATTTATATATTATAATATAAGTGAGATTAATCTGAATTTTCATATTAAAATATGCTCCTTTTACCCCAACAAGAAGAAATTAGCTACTCATAATTTTATAAAAACACACATAATTTTATTACTGAAATAAAAGAAATTACAAGAAATTTTTAAAAAATAAAACACACAAGAGTTAAAACTCCACAAATTTTCAAAGAAAACTATGGAGTCCGGGCTGAAGAAAAGAAGTGCAGAGCACCTCTATTTATAGAAATTTTGCAAGCTTTCTCCACCATTTTCTCCATCATTTTCTCCACCATTTTCGAAGTTTGACAATTTTAAATTGTCATTTTCCATTTTTTGTTATAATGACTTTAATAATTATACATAACACACTTTGGATTGTTCATCAATTTCGGCCTTGAAACTCAGAATTAGAAAATCTTGTGAACTTCACAGTTATAGATCTTTGAGTCTTCTTTCATCTGGAACTGAAATTACTTCACTCCGATATCGGAGATAAAAGTATGGCTAAAATATGAAAATTGTGCAGGGTTGGAATTTCTGAATTTGTACACTGTTAGAATGCCCTTTCAAGTTTTTGGCCTTCAAAATCCAAATGTCATGTCCATTTTTCTAGTTTTGCATCCAAAGTATTATTTCACCTACATAAAAAATAAAAATCACAATAAAAATATATAAAACATAAATTTAATTAATATGCTAAATTAAGGGGATAAATGAAATTTCAAATGTAAAATGATTGATTTTTCTTTTAATAAATATGCACTTTTTAATGTTCATCAGAAGGTTTGACTGGAGATCTTACCTTAGATCTTTATCCAATTTGTGAGTCATGTATCCAAGAGAAAATGACAAAGGCCTCATTTATTGGTGTTGGACACCGTGCTGAAGATTTATTGGAGCTAGTACACAATGATGTGTGTGGTCCATTAAATCATGTCGCTCATGATAGTTCCACATACTTCGTGACTATTTGATGAGACATAAATTAGAAATATTTCAAAATTTCAAAATTTTCTGAAACGAATTAGAAAATCAAACCGGTAAATTCATTAAGTGCCTTCAATCAGATTGAGGCGGTGAATTCATGAGCGATGAATTCAAAAGTTATTTAAGGGAGAATGAGATTATCGCCCAATATATCCCACCAGGAACTTCTCAACATAGTGATGTGTTTGAGCAGAGAAATCATACTTTATTTGATATGGTACGATCAATGATGAGCTATACAAATCTTCCATATTACCTTTAGAGTTATGCCTTACTCACTGCTAGCCAGATACTTAACAGAGTTCCATCGAAAGCTGTTTCTATGACCCTATATAAGATATGGTACGGTAGAAATCCAAGTCATAGATATTTAAAGATTTGGGGTTGTCTCGCATATGTTAGAGTTGCACATAGGGATAAACTAGCACATATGGGGTATAAATACAAGTTCGTTAGATATCCTGAAAATTTTTTGTGATATCAATTCTATGATTTTGAGCAACGAAATATATTTATTGCTCGTTTTTTCTATTTTTCTTGAAAATGAATTTTTGAGAGAAAGTAGGAATTGTAGAAAGATTGATCTCGATGAGTTTGATCTCAACATTGAGAAACCTGAGATGGAACCAGAGACCTAACTAGGTGAAAGATCTACAACACAAGTTCTACGTAGGTCGAATATAATATCAAGGCCTCTAGAGAGACTATTTTAACATTTGATGCGAGCCTTGATGTTCTCCTCTTGAAGGAAACATATCTGACTACGTTTAAACAGGCGATATTGGATATCGATTCGGGAAAATGACAGAAATTCATGAAGTCCGAGATGGATTCTATGCATGACAACAAGTCGAAGACTTGGTTGAACTTCCTAAAGGAATTAAACCTATTGGTTGTTGTACGGGCCAAATTTGGGCTAAGGTTCACTTCAGGCCCTATGTCAGATATAACCCAAATCCCTCCACCAAACAGTACCCAAACAAGACTTGGGCCAATGACCCAATTACCTTATCAGGCCCTTACACAAAGAGAGGCAAACCTCTTGACTTACCAGCCATCTAACCGGAAAAAAACGTATTCTACATGATTTATATGACTAAACCGTTACAACACCCAAAACGTCTATCATTTAATACATTAATGAGACCCACCTTTGATAGCATATAAAAGGAGGCATAATTTGAAGTACATTAGAGGTCTGAGCTTTGGTACTTGAGCTCTCTAAGCTTCATAAACATCGGCCACCGCCCTCACGGTAGTCGACAGAAGTCAAGGTAACTTCCAACCTTGTTCTTCCACTACTTACAGCTCGTCTTCATCACTGACTTGAGCGTCGGAGTGCCTACGGCTCCCACCACACCGGTGGGCAATAACCTCCACACTCACTCTAACTTTATTTTGCAGGATCGCTAGTGCCCCCAACCTATAAATTCTCGATTATGGACCTCGGGCGAAAACCAGCATCCACAATTTGGCGCCCATCGTGGGGCCTTAGCGATTCATAACAGGCAAAGATCTCTCATTCTACGGTTCCTAAAACACATCCAACCATGGCTTCTAGCAGTGAGCAAACACTAGATCCTATGACTACGCAGCTGACATTACTCCAAGAACGATTACGCGCCTTAGAAGAGGATATTCAAGCCATACGAAGCTCCAATATAACCCTCCAGAAGCAACTGGAGAAAATCTCTTCAACCTCCCAACAACCTGATACTCCATACCATCCCAGGAATCCTACAATCCCCACTAATCTCTTGGGGGTATTCAAAAATATGGCAAGCGACAATCCGCCATCAGACAACCATCCACCAAATCAAGAAAGAAGTAAACATATCTCCCCAATCGACCAAGCACGGCAAGTTGCCTCTACCATGCGCAAGGAAATGAAAGAGTTCAAAGATGCAATTCTCTCCAGCCTACCTGGTGTCAGACTACCAGTGAGAAAAAGCCGAGCTGGCACGATCTCAAATACTCTCTTTTTGGGATCCATTACTTTCATTGAACTCCCACGAAAGTTCAGCCCACCAAATATAAAGTTGTATGATGGATCCACAGACCCAGACGACCATGTGGTCCATTACAAATATAAGATAATGTCGACTGATCTGGCTCTTCATCAATGGGAAGCTGGAATGTGCATAGGATTTGGAGAAATATTAGCTGGTCCTACCCTCACCTGGTTTATCAATCTCCCATACAGATCCATCGAGTCTTACCAACAGCTAGCAGACAAATTTATGGAGCATTTTGCAAGTTCTTGCAAGCTTGAGAAGACCACCAATTACCTTAATGCCATCCAACGACGGAGAGGGAAGTCCTAGTGAAGCTACGTGAATCTCTTCAATAAAGAGAGGATAACAATCCCAGATCTCTATCAGCCTACTGCAGTGGAAGCATTCAAAAATGGATTACTTTCAGAAAGTGGACTCTACAAAAAGCTCACTAAATTTCGATGCTACACTATGGACCAAGCCATGACTCGAGTCCAAATCGAGATCAGGTGGGAGGAGGATAAGAGGAACACGAAGAAAGGAAATTTCCAATGGCCATCACAATGAGAGAAGCTCGAATCCTCCCAAGCAACATAATAAATGATGTGTTAGTAATACATCTCAATAAGATACCACTTGATGTAATTATACCAACAAAAAAAAAGGCCAGAGGCCACCCATTGTCGCCTTGGGGATATCATAGCTTCCCAAATAAGTATTCATTGGTTACTTTAGAAAAAAAAATATTCTTCACAAAACTCCAACTAAAGGAGAAACCCATTTGCTCCAATCAACCTATATTTACCAACACTTGGCCCAATCGACATGTTTCTCCCAGTCGACATGAGAATACCCTCATAATCCTCCAGCATACTTAATCGCCCAAGAAGTAATCTCTAGGAATGCCATCAACTTCATGCTACATGGATGGATTATCATTTGCTCCAAACTACATGGAAAGATTATCATCTCTTCCAGACTACATTGAAGAATTTTCATCTCCTCCATACGACATGAATGAATTATCATCTACTCCAGATTACGTGAAATAATTATCATATCTTTCAGATGATGAAGGATTATCATCCCCTCCAGACTATATAGAAGGATTGTCATCTCCTCCAGACTACATGGAAGGATTGTTATCTCCTCATTCGACTATGAAAGAACAATGAGCCTTCTTCCAATTTAACCAATTTTCCTACCATTCACCTCATACGACGAAGCAATGTGTCTTGCATTGGAATATTCAGCAGCCCCACTCTACATATATTAAGACTCGACATGAGGATGATGTCCCAGTCGACACTACATACATGAAGATTCGCATGAGAATGATATCTCAGTCAACACTACGTGTATGTTCCAGTCGACAATACATGTATATAGACTTGACATGGACATCTCACTCGACACTACATGTATAGGGACTTGGTGTGAAGGCATTCTAGTCGGCATGCTTGTATGAAGACTTGGCAAGGATGTCCCAATCGACACTACGTGTATAAAAACTCAGCATGAAGCAAACATCCCAGTCGACACTACATGTAAGGAGACTTGTCATGAGGAGGACGTCCCAGTCGACAATACATGTATGAAGATTTGGCATGAGGAGGATATCCCGATGGACAATACTCTAATGAAGACTTGGCTTGAACGTCCTAGTCGACACTACGTGTATGGAGGCTTGGCATGAGGAGGATGTCCCAGTCGACACTACATGTATGAAGAGTTGGCATGAGGAGGATGTCACAGTCGACACTATGTGTATGAAGAGTTTGGATGAAAAGGATGTCCCGATGGACAATACCTTAATGAACACATTTTGTGAAGACATTCCAGTCGACATGCTTGTATGAAGACTTTGCAGGGACATTCCAGTCAACACTACCTTAATGGGGACTTGGTGTGAAGACATTCCAGTCGACATGCATGTATGGAGACTTGGTGTGAAGACATTCCAGTCGATATGCATGTATGGAGATTTGGTGTTAAGACATCCCAGTCGACATACACAAATGAAGACTCAGAATGAAGCATATATCCCATTCGACATCTACATGTGTAGATTGGGACTTATTGTGGATCCCAGACCCGTGTATGGCTTGGGGTGTGATGTGCGTCCCATTCAACATCTACATGTGTGTAGCTTGGGACTTGTTGTGGATCCCAGGCGTGTATGGTTTGGGGGTTGTATTGGTGTTTGCTAAGGTCCCAAGATCATAAACAAGCATGAAACAAGTGCAAATACAAATCAACGAACTTGCGGAATACTTACATCGATCGGTTGAGCGACGCGGCAAAGAATAAAATTCTGTTTTCTGCTCACTGCGGCTCACGGCTGTCCACTGCTGTTGAGTCTCCATTTTCGGTTCCATCTTCAAGATTTCGAGCTCCAAGCTTCGTCAAATGATTCCCGGCTCATGGGTGGACTTCCCTATCACCTTCGCATGTCTCTCGGAGTGCTAGCTCTCTTGATTTTTGCCACAAAAATTCCCACACTTAGCTTCCCATCTCACGATTTCTTGACAGAAACCAGTGAAGAATCTTTTGCCCACCATGGGCGTGAATGATGAAGAGATAAGAGAGGAAAGAGAGAAGAGAGAGATGTAAAATGTGTAATTGTTATTTGGTAAATGAATTTCTAAATTCATATACCCACTTTGCTTTCCAAAAGTCAAAGTAATTAAACAACAATATATTTCATTCAAGCTTTCAAAAAGCTTTTCAACAACTCCCATCAAGTCACATCTTTCAATCAAATTGTCAACTCACATCACTCAAAGTGACAAGTGATTTGACCCTTGATGCGACTAATGATTTGACGCTTGATTTGACTTGTGTGCCGCACTCGAATTCAAAATACGAATGCGCTCGCAAATAATCCCAGGCTCGGGTTCGCTAATTCCAAATTAATGAATTTTCCGTTGCGACGCAATTAAATGATTACGCCTAGCGAAGTCACTATTCATGTCGCTAACGAATTAATTCTAAATTAATTCGTTCGCCCGAATTAAAATCTAATTTTAATTTCGCGTCGAAATCCAATTTCGTTTAATATATCGAATATATTAATTAACCGATTAATTCCAAATTAATCGTTCTCTCTCTTTAAATGATATTTTATCCCAAGTAAAAATATCTCCGCAATTAATCCCAGATTAATTTTCTCTCTCATCTAATTAATCCCAGATTAATAAAAGTGCGAGTCATACTTCATCGGTGAATCTTCGGGAAGCGACCCATGAGATCCTCGGATATGTTGCAGTAAATTCGGTCGTCAGACTATCCGAACACGTAAGTACCTCGTACTACGTTTATACCGATTTACAAGACAAGGTTGGCTTCTAGCAAAGCGCCATGCCTTCCCAATTCTCCAGAAATATCCTTACAGGAATAAAGAATCTATATCAGGCGTAGTATACGTAGTATCATGTATGTCGATCCAGTATCAGATGATCACGTGATAGGCCTGGGGCTGGAATTGTGTCTGCCCCATAAGAGGCACATGTCAGATTTCTGGTAACTAGTCTCTATAATCGGATAAACCTGACCTTGTCATTTTATTCCGATGACTGCAGTACTTAAGAGTACTAGTACTGTATCCTACGTGACCATCATCTCCATATGACTGAAGTGATACTTCCGTCTTGACATCACACCCAACACACTACGATTCTCAATATACCCAGCATAGACGTACACAGAACATGTTAAAGCCCTGGACGACCGCAACCAAAGTATATTGATTGTCGCAAGTATTAGCGATGCAAGTCTCAGGTTAAGACCAAATACACCTACCCTGATTTCGGACTTCCATAGACATAGTCATACTACCAATGGAATTCCGAGGGGGTCTATCCAGAGAGAAGCTATTTCCCGTACCATCGGTAAAACACAACCTCCTATTACACTTGCATGAGTTTCCTATACCCAAATATATGAGAACTATGTCGTTGTGCCCTAACAATGCGCACAAGTGTAATACTAGTCTTTTACGTATTTATCGATGTCTAATCTCGATAATACTCTGACTAGGGATATTTAATGATTTATCCTTCGTGGACTGATACTGTCTCATATCATTCTCAGTCCAGGATCAAATCATAGGGACCTTCTATCATTTATATATCTAGGTGATCTAATCACAAATGATAAGAGAGCAATCTCATTTGTCACATAGTTAATTTGTACAACAACACCATGATCTGTACAAATAGTGACGCTATGGGTCATAATTGTCCAACAATCTCCCACTTGGCCTATAGCCAGTCACTCGAGTGTCTTACACCCGAACTATGTACGGTTGGCTCAAATTGCTGAGAAAAGACTTTCGTCAGCGGATTTGCATGATTATCATCTGATGCGATTTATTCGATCATCACATCGCCACGATGTATTATCCGAACGAATCAGGTGAATATCGAAGTATGTATCTGGATCGTTGATGAGACCATTAATTCTTTAGCCTGCGCTGACGCCTAGCTCAACTGCTAACAGAATTATATCTAATCTAATTAGATTTTTTATCGACCCAAATGGCTTCTATTACCGCCTCAGCTGCAGCAATAACCCGCATTAGTTTTTTATTCGGTAACAGTATCTTACTTGGAATATTTCCAGCTCACTGTTCCGTTATTCAAACTGAATAGTATCGTTTTGCGACTTATAGTCATTTTTATCGGTTTAGGAAACTTGCAGTAGTGATCCCAATCACTTCAAGTTCTCATTCTCCACAGATTAAGACAACATCCTTAGTTCTCTAAGATACTAACAGATGTTCTTAACATCAATCCAGTGACCATCACTAAGATTGGCCTGTTTGTGAATCCATATGCTCAAAGCGTATGAGAAACCAGGTCGCGTACATTTTTCAATGTACGGTTTCACGGAGAGTTTTCTCGAAAGCCAAGCTTTCGCCGATTGTTTTTATGGGAATATCATTTCCAAGAAATGACATATTATCATTATTATATATAGGACATTTATTGTCAGTGCCCTCCCACTAACCTCCATATATACACAAGAATCATTTTCGTTTTGAATTAAATCATAAACTATTATGATTACATCAAAACGATAATTCCAAGAACTAAATGCTTGTTTCAATCCAAACATGGATCGAATAACCTGCAAACCTTGTTTGCTAGTTTTGGTATGACAAAACCGTCAGGATGTTGTAAACATCCTCCAAAAGGTTTCCTTTTCAGGAAGGCGATTTTCCCGTTAAACTGTCATATTCATAAATGAAACAGGCAACATTAGCAAGCATTATCCAAATGGATTTACCGTGGCAACAGGTAAAAGGTTGAATCGTAGTCAACACAATGTTGATAACGATACCTTTCCGCTACAAGCCTAGCTTAGTATGTTGGTATGTTGCCATCCATGTATGTCTTCCTTGAAGACTTATATAGTACCAATAGGCACAATGCCTTGCGGTACATCAACTAGTATCCAAACTTATTGATATACATGGAATCCAATTCGGATATTATGGCACTTTGCCATAATAGGGAGTCGATACCTTGTATCACTTCCTCATACGTAGTCAGTTGGTGTTCCTCAATAAGATAGACATCTTTATGAGGTGAGATCAGAAACTCATAACCTAGGTTGTTTTCTGACTCTCTCCGACTTACGCGGTTCTTGTGTATTCGAAGATTATGGTAAAATTTCATCATTGATGAACTATTTGTGTTCCATTAGGAATCGGTGCCTTGAATAGTATTACTCTGATTTTCATCGAGTCTTACTATCCTCTCACTTACCACTGCATATCAGTATTCCTCAAAGGAAAACCGCATGGCGAGCAACAATTACATTTTTCTCATATGAGTTGTATAAGTACTATACTTATGGTATCCTTGGGATAACCTACAATTGGCACTTATCCAATTTGGGTTTTAGTTTGGTATCATCCAAACATATGCCTAGCATTCTCAAATTTTCAGGAATGAGAAACCCAGTTTCTTTCCTGTTTATATCTAATATGAAATCTGTCAAATAATTTTTTATGGAACCTTATTCTAAATAAATTCTGCACTGTTAATGCTTATCAGTTGAAGGAAATGGTAGCTCAAAGTGACCCATGATTAACCTTATCATGTCCAAAAAAAATCGATCACTCAGTTCGGACACACCGTCAAACTGACGTGTTTCGGGAGGAGTCCTCATTGAAAGAATACTTTAATCTTTCAAGTATGTAAGAAACTTATTGCTTAAGTATTTTCCATCATGGTCTAACCATGACGGTTTAATACTATAGCCGATCTGTTTGTCTATTTCGTGTCGAAACTGTAAAAGTTTCCGATTTTTGTTCTTCAAAAGAAACACATAACCATAACGCGATGCCACATCCGTAAAGGTCACAAAATATTCATATCCACCTCTAGCCTAGCTAGACATGGGCCCACTTGCTTCACTATGAACTAGGGCTAACGGATCAGTGGCATTTACACTTTTACCAAGTAAATAGTGTTTTAGGCACTTTGCCTAATAAACTAGATTCGTAGACATTATTTGAATAGAATCAAATTAGTCCTAGTATCCACTCTTCAAAAGTGTGGATATACAATTCTTGTTTTATTGTGTCCCAGACAACAATGCCACAACTTAGTTTCTTCTGATCATATCAGTTTGAGCTATTTGTTTGTCATGTAATATGTTTGAGATTTTATTTATATTCAAAATATAAATTCTGTTATTCACATCTAATGTGTTTATCTCAATATCATCTTTATATAATAAAACACTTTAGTGTTCTAGAATATAAAGGTTCACCCGCAGCGGGTTAAACACTGATATAGAGATAATGTTTCTAGTCAAACTAGTTACATTATAACAGTTTCCTAATTTAAGTACATACCCGAAGGTAGTTCCTAAAATTAGGTTACTACGGTCAAAATAGCGACTTTCGTCCCGTTTCCGATTCGTAGAGAAATCTCAACTGAAGTCAGTATCCTGTGCAAAACAGATTCTGAACAACAGTATATATTTATGTATCACACTAAGTATCTAGAATCCAATTTTAATACTAGTAGTGAACATAATATGACAAACATATTTGAAGTTAGAGTCTTGCCCATTCTTCAAAACCTTCATGTCTGCTTTGTTCAAACGGCAGTCACGCTTCCGCGATCCCGTTTGCCACAATTTAGGCAGATATTTTAGGATATGTCCTTTTATCTTCCTAGAATATTATAATGATTTTGCCTTTGCCCTTTTCAATACTCCAGAAGCCTTTGGCCAAGCCTTGGCCTTCTAGAATATCGAAGTAAGGTGCGATTAGTGCTACTTACCTTATTGCAAATTTTGACTTTGTCTCCTTGAGAATAGTCATTAACTCTCCAAGAGTTATTATTGCAATTTGAGTACTTCTAAAACCTAAAGATATATTCATGAAGATCCTTCAATTTCATTATCATACTTTAAGGATCTAATCCTTAGTTCTGATTCAGAAATTAAGGAGTCTACTGCGGTAAGTATAATGGATTAAGCACTAAAGTTATCAACACATAAATCTTCCAAAGATTATGCTCTACTATTTGCTTAACTCCGGCTTAGGCATAATGTGTTATTTTATCAAATAAAGTAACTTATTATTTTCCAGGACCATCCTGAAATTTTATTCCCAATTTGAAAATTAAACCATTTAAATACATTTTCCCTAGGATTATGTTTTAAATGTCAATCTTTCAATTACATCTCGATTCTAATAGTCCAACTATTTAATCAATGATTTAGGTACTATTTATTATAATGAATACAATAGTCTAACTATTTAATCAACTATAATTTAATAGATTAAAATCAATTATATTGATTACTATAATCCAATTATAAAATCAACTATAAATGAATAGTTTGAATACAGTCCAACTGTTAATTAAAACAACGTTTAAATATTAGTCCAACTAACATTTAATTTATTTGATGAATGATATTTGTGATTGAGCGCGTATGGAAAGTAATTAAATGAATATTGCAAATTCAATTCTTGCCTCCCACTATTTTTCGGCGAGCCTCTAACCCTCTGTCGAGTACTCGGGAAACCGTGTTTCCTAGCGGGCTAGGATCCCGTTAAATATCACACAATCTTGACTTTGGCCAACAAATTGTATGATAATTAACTAGGTAGATCTCTAAGATCAATTGGATCCAATCCAATTCCTAGATCCAGTAGGGGGACATCCAAGTCCGAAACATATATCTTATATATGCCAATACATCCAATGTATTACCTACCCTTTTTCCTCTGAATCAACTAAGCTTTGGCTTTGGCACAACAAACTTAGTGATCCCAGTCAAGCGCGACCCATTGACCATGGAAAGCTTCGTAATCAATGTCGATGGACAAGAAGTGGTCTTGACTTTGGCCAACAAACCACAACTTGGACAAGACACTGACATGGAACAAAGCTCTCGTGATTCAAACACATCCTCGACGGACAAAGGCCTTGACTTTGGCCAACAAGCCAATGCCAGTCTCGGATCTTGAGTGAGAATCACTCAATGGAAGGAAGGACGCTTAATATTTTACGAGGGTTTTTCGAGTGCAAATTGGCAACCAATTTATTATCTTTGTTAAGGTCTCATCATCATACACCCTTAAACATGCATTCTAAACACATAATAAAGCGCGTATAATAAAATAATAATGATATGTGGATGGATACTTTACACAATTGATCCTAGATCAAATGTCTCCCTTTCTCTCTCCCGCTAGCACATGTATTTACTTCTACCCGTTACACTACACTTCTAAAGAAACCTCATTTACATTGAGGGGAATAGGTGAGAAGAGAATACAAAGAATATGGAGGTATAAGGCTGGACAAGCAGGTCCAATTAATAAATCAAATTTATTACAACAATTTCTAAAATTGTCCCACCCATCTATATCCATCCGATATACATTATTCATGCATCGCAACCATGTATTCACACAAGCATGTTATCAATCAATCTAATCCAATTAATTATCTATAATTAGTGATCATCCAATGTTCAAACAACGATTTGATTTTGCTCGAGTCAAACTCATTTTGCGAATAAGTACTCAAAGTACGAATTCTCGAATTAAATTAAACTACAACATTAAATCAAATTTAATATGTATTTAATTCTAATTCACTATTTAATTCCAAATTAAATACTACACTTTATATAATAAACCTTTACGACTTAAATTCCAAATTTAATCGTTACGGGTCTCAAAGCCCGATTAACGTCCAACGTCAATTTAATTAAAGTCCAATGGGCTTTTAATTAATTTCTTAAGGCGTGGACTTTTGGTCAACTCGAGTCAAACCGAATAACCAAAATCCAATCCGGGAGTTACCCCATAAGCCTAGAAATCAATTTTGGCCCATTAGGCCCAATTAAACTTTAAAGGTCCATTAAGTCGCATTTGGGCTTTATGGAGGCGGTTTTGGGCCCATTGGATCCAACCAATTTTGCCTAAACCTTCTTGGTACAACCAAGCCCAATAAGCCCATTTACAACATAACAAGCCCAAATCCAATTTTAAGCCTAGATAATTAAATTCCCAAAAATCCAATTTCACATTTTAATTACACTAAAGTGTATAACACAATTAATCACCCAAATCAATATTTCCAAAACATTAATTTATACAATTAATCATGCTCAATTACAACAAAACATGTCCAACATATTTCATCAAAAATCAAACCCAATAATCATGCTCAAAGTCTCGGCATTTGTGGGGAAATTTTAGGGGTGTGCATCGGTCGGTTCGGTCGGTTAATCCTTGATTTTTTAACCGTAACCAAAATTTTCGGTTAAATAAAAGTGTGACCGATTTAACCAATTTATGACACATAACCATTAACCAATTAACCATTATATTTCAGTCGGTTATGGTTAATTCGGTTATTAACCAATCCAATAAATTAAAATTTAATAAATTTAATAATTTTTAATTAGTAAAATTATATATGATGTAGGTCGGTTCTACCGAATTTTTTGAAACGTTTCAACCGGTCGAACCATTGACGCATTAAATTTTTTGGATCACTATTTCGATCACATATCCGATTCTAAAAATACCGATTCTAACTAACATTTGATTAAATATATCTATATTTAATTACATGCGAGAGAAATATTTTTTAAACCCTCGATGATTGTCACGGCCTTAGATTTCCTTCCAAACTTGCCATGTTGGAAATTTTAAGGGTCACGAATCCACCACGATGCAAAATCTACACATTTGAAATTTTATGTATTTTTACCTTTAAATTCTTGAGAGAAATTAAAAGAGTCAAAACCAAGTTGTTAGTGCAGTTTGTCATTTGAATTTTATCAATTTTATTTTCGGGTAGTATTATCAAATCAATATAACTACAACCAATTGAGAGTTTACATGCAGACTATCTTAACTCTAAAAATTAAAGGATTCACACACGCTAATATATATATATATATATATATATATTAATTTCGGTTAATTGGTCGGTTCGGTTATACGAATCTCATAACCGTAACCGAACTGAATAACCGAAAAAGTTAAAAAATTTAACCGTAATAACCGATTTAACCGAATTAACCGAACCGTAATAAAAAATGGGTCGGAACGGTTCGGTTAATCGGTTAAAATCGATTAATGCACACCCTTAGGAAATTTATATCCGATTTGGTTTCAATCCAATTAAATCCACAATCGACATAAATCAACATTCCCGAATGATTTCCAACACAACCAATTATCAAAAATCAAAAAATCACCAAGACAAAATAAGGGCATTACATTCGGCCAACACCAAAATTTTGGGCAAATTTGTTCCAAACAAAATTTCTTGAAATTGATCCAATCAATCTTCAATTCAACATGATTTAAGCATATTCAAACATCCAATTTAATCAAATCATGCTCAAAATCAATTTACCCAATTTTAAGCCCTAAATCAATTTCATGCTCAACCTTGCCCAAGATACCATTATTGGTGTTTGCTAAGGTCCCAAGATCATAAAAAAGCATGAAACAAGTGCGAATACAAATCAACGAACTTGCGGAATACTTACATCGATCGGTTGAGCGACGCGACAACGAACAAAATTCTATTTTCTGCTCACTGCAGCTCACGGCAGTCCACTGCTGTTGAGTCTCCATTTTCGGTTCCATCTTCAAGATTTCGAGCTCCAAGCTTCGTCAAACGATTCCCGGCTCATGGGTGGACTTCTCTATCACCTTCGCATGTCTCTCGGAGTGCTAGCTCTCTTGATTTTTTCCACAAAAATCCCACACTTAGCTTCCCATCTCACGGTTTCTTGACAGAAACCAGTGAAGAATATTTTGCCCACCATGGGTGTGAATGATGAAGAGAGAAAAGAGGAAAGAGAGAAGAGAGAGATGTAAAATGTGTAATTGTTATTTGGTAAATGAATTTCTAAAATCATATACCCACTTTGCTTTCCAAAAGTCAAAGTAATTAAACAACAATATATTTCATTCAAGCTTTCAAAAAGCTTTTCAACAACTCCCATCAAGTCACATCTTTCAATCAAATTGTCAAGCCACATCACTCAAAGTGACAAGTGATTTGACGCTTGATGCGACTAATGATTATACGCTTGATTTGACTTGCGTGCCGCACTCGAATTCAAAAGGCGAATACGCTCGTAAAAAATCCCAGGCTCGGGTTCGCTAATTCTAAATTAACGAATTTTCCGTTGCGATGCAATTAAATGATTACGCCTAGCGAAGTCACTATTCACGTCGCTAACTAATTAATTCTAAATTAATTCGTTCGCCCGAATTAAAATGTAATTTTAATTCCGCGTCGAAATCCAATTACGTTTAATATATCGAATATATTAATTAACCGATTAATTCCAAATTAATCGTTCTCTCTTTTTAAATGATATTTTATCCCAGATAAAATATCTCCGCAATTAATCCCAGATTAATTTTCTCTCTCATCTAATTAATCCCAGATTAATAAAAGTGCGAGTCATACGTCATCGGTGAATCTTCGGGAAGCGACCCATGAGATCCCCGGATATGTTGGCAGTAAATTCAGTCGTCGGACTATCCGAATATGTAAGTACCTCGTACTACATTTATACCGATTTACAAGACAAGGTTGGCTTCTAGCAAAACGCCATGCCTTCCCAATTCTCCAGAAATATCCTTACATGAATAAATGATCTATATCAGGCGTAGTATACGTAGTATCGTGTATGTCGATCCAGTATCGGATGATCACGTGGTAGGCCTGGGGCTGGAATTGTGTCTGCCCCGTACGAAGCACATGTCGGATGTCTGGTAACTAGTCTCTATAATCGGATAAACCTGACCTTGTCATTTTATCCCGATGACTGCAGTACTTAAGAGTACTAGTACCGTATCCTACGTGACCATCATCTCCATATGACTAAAGTGATACTTTCATCTTGACATCACACAAACACACTACGATTCTCAATATACCCAGCATAGGCGTACACAAAACATGTTAAAGCCCTGGACGACCGCAACCAAAGTATATTGATTTTCGCAAGTATTAGCTATGCAAGTCTCAGGTTAAGACCAAATACACCTACCCTGATTTCGGACTTCCATAGACACATAGTCATACTACCAATGGAATTTCGAGGGGGTCTATCCAGAGCGAAGCTGTTTCCCGTACCATCTGTAAAACACAACCTCCTATTACACTTGCATGAGTATCCTATACCCATATATATGAGAACTATGTCGTTGTGCCCTCACAACGCGCACAAGTGTAATACTAGTCTTTTACGTATTTATCGATGTCCAATCTCGATAATACTCTGACTAGGGATATTTAATGATTTATCCTTCATGGACTGATACTGTCTCATATCATTCTCAGTCCAGGAACAAATCACAGGGACCTCCTATCATTTATATATCTAGGTGATCTAATCACAAATGATAAGAGAGAAATCTCCTTTATCACATAGTTAATTTGTACAACAACACCATGATCTGTACAAATAATGACGTTATGGGTCATAATTATCCAACAGGTTGATGTGCGTCCCATTCGACATCTACATGTGTAGCTTGGGACTTGTTGTGGATCCCAAACACGTGTATGGCTTGGGACTTGATGTGTGTCTCATTCGACATCTACATATGTGTAGCTTGGGACTTGTTGAGGATCCCAGATGTGTATGGCTTGGGGGTTAATGTGCGTCCTATTCGACATCTACATGTGTGTAGTTTGGGACTTGTTATGGATCTTAGACGCATGTATAGCTTGAGGTTTGATGTGCCTCCCATTCGACATCTACATGTGTATAGCTTGGGAATTGTTATGGATCCCAGACGTGTGTACAGCTTGAGGCAAATGTGTCATTCGACATGACAATGATGAAGGCTTAGTATTTGGCTGAGGTTCCATTTGACCCTACATGGAAGGATTGTCATCTATTCCATACTACATGGATAGATTGCCATCAACTATATACTCCATTCGACCGTAGACCCTCATTGACCTTTGTCAGGTCTTGTAGAATGAGGAATGAAGACCCTCACTTACCTTTGTTAGGTCTTGTAGAGTGAGGATTGTAGAATGAGGAATGAAGACCCTCACTGACCTTTGCCAGGTCTTGTAGAGTGAGGATTGTAGAATGAGGAATGAAGACCCTCACTGACTTTTGTCAGGTCTAGTAGAATAGGAAGTAAAGACTCTCTTGGACCTTCATCGGGTCTAGTGGAGTCTAGACTCTCATGGACCTTCATTTGGTCCAGACGACATTGAAGATTCCCCTGGTCATTTGAACCGTAGTATGGGGATTATCCTGACCTTCATCTGGTTCAGTCGATTGGGAACATTCCTCATGGCTCATGTAGAGTCAAGTTGAAGACCTAGTCTTCATCTGGTCCAGAAGACATTGAAGTTTCCCATAGTCCTTTGAACCGTAGTATGAGGATTATCCTAACCTTCATCTGGTTCAGTCGACTGGGAACATTCCCTATGGATCATGTAGAGTCAAGTTGAAGACCTAGCCTTCATCTGGTCTAGACAACATTGAAGATTCCTCTGGTCATTTGAACCGTAGTATGGGGATTATCCTGACCTTCATCTGGTTCAGTAGACTGGGAACATTCCCCATGGCTCATGTAGAGTCAAGTTGAAGACCTGGCCTTCATCTGGTCCAGACAACATTGAAGATTCCCCTGGTCCTTTGACCCGTAGTATGGAGATTATCCTGACCTTAATCTGGTCCAGACGACATTGAAGATTCCCCTGGTCCTTTGAACCGTAGTATGGGGATTATCCTAACCTTTATCTGGTTCAGTCGACTGGGAACATTCCCCATGGCTCATGTAGAGTCAAGTTGAAGACCTGGCCTTCATCTGGTCCAGACAACATTGAAGATTCCCCTGGTCCTTTGACCCATAGTATGTGGATTATACTGACCTTCATCTGGTCCAGACGACATTGAAGACCTATGATCCTTTGACCCGTAGTATGGGGATGATCATGACCTTCATCTGGTTCAGTCGACTGGGCACATCCACAATGGCTCATGTAGAGTCAAGTTCACAACCTGACATTCGTTTGGTTCAATCGATATGCATCATCAATGTTCAGGTACACCTACATCCTATGGTCTCGCCCCAAGCGACAGACGCATCAAGTAATCTCCAAAGCCAATGACTCCTTGACTTAGAGAGTATGGGACAAACTGTACGGGCCAAATTTGGGCCAAGAGCATTTCTGATATTTCACTTCAGGCCCTATGTCAAATACAACCCAAATCCCTCCACCAAACAGTACCCAAACAAGACTTGGGCCAATGAGCCAATTACCTTATCAGGCCCTTACACAAAGAGAGGCCGACCTCTTGACTTACCAGCCACATAACCGGGAAAAAAACGTATTCTACGTGATTTATATGACTAAACCGTTACAACACCCAAAACATCTATCATTTAATACATTAATGAGACCTACTTTTGATAGCCTATAAAAGGAGGCATAATTCGAAGTACATGAGAGGTCTGAGCTCTGGTACTTGAGCTCTCTAAGCTTCATAAACACCGGCCACCACCTTCACGGCAGTCGACAGAAGTCAAGGTAACTTCCAACCTTGTTCTTCCACTATTTACAGCTCGTCTTCATCACTGACTTGAGCGTCGGAGTGCCTACGGTACCCACCACACCGGTGGTCAGTAACCTCCACGATCACTCTACCTTTGTTTTGCAGGATCGCTAGTGCCCCCAACCTACAAATTCTCGATTGTGGACCTCGGGCGAAAACCAGCATCCACAGTTGTAAATGGGCTTATAAAAGGAAGCGAGGTCCCGACGGAAAGGTGGAAACCTTTAAGGCTAGACTGGTAGTGAAATGTTACATTCAACGTCCTATGATTCACTATTAGGAAAAAATTTCACCAGTAGCCATGCTAAAATCTATTAGGCTATTTTTAACCATTGCTTCATATCATGATTATGAGATATGACAGATGGATGTGAAAACTATTTTCCTAAATGGATTCATCGATGAGGATATCTATATGGAACAAGAACAACGTTTCGTATCTAATGAGACTTTAAACTTGGTTTGTAAGCTCAAGAAGTCTATTTATGGACTTAAACAGGCATTCCAAAGCTAAAATCATCATTTTCATGAGATAATTAGATTATATGGATTCATCAAGAATGAGGAAGAACCATTTATTTATAAGAAAGTTAGTGGGAACATGATAATATTCCTTGTATTGTATGTAGACGATATCCTTATCATTGGGAATGATATAGGATTGACGAAAAATGTGAAATCCTACCTTTGCAAGAACTTCTCCATGAAAGACATGGGTCAAACTTACTATATACTGGGTATACGGCTCTACCAAGATAGAGTAAGGAATCTTATAGGGTTGTCACAATCCACGTACGTAGATAAAATATTAGAAATGTACGATTTTACCAACTGCAAGGCAGTAAATGTACCTTTTCGATATGACATACATCTATTAAAAAAATGGCACCTCAGACTGAGGAAGAGAGAGTTAGAATATCTAACTTGACATATGCTTCTTGTATTGGAAGTATTATGTATGATATGCCATGTACAAGACCCGATATTGGTTTCAGTGTTAGTATTACTAGCCGATATCAATCTGATCCAGGTAATGATCATTGGATAGCCGTGAAATATATCCTGAAATATCTTAAGAGTACTAAGGATAAGTTTCTCATATATAGAGAAGATGATCTACAAGTTAATGGTTATACAGACTTTGATTTTAAGGGAGATCCGAATGATAAAAAATCTACATCCGGATACATATTTATCGTTAATGGTGGTGCGGTTAGTTGGCGATATTCAAAGTAAGGTTCAACAATTGATTCCACTACTGAGGCAAAATTTATAGCGGCTTGGGAATCTGCTAAAGAAGCTGTTTGGATTAGAAATTTTATCATAGAACTTGGCATTGTGCCAAGTATTGCGGATTCGATCCCACTATACTGTGACAATAGCAGAGCCATTGCGCAGGGTAATGAGCTGAGGGCGCATTCCAAGTCTAAACATGTGGACATGAAATATCGCGTGATTAGAGAGATCATTGAACGAAAAGACAAAGCGGTCTTGAAGGTTCAAGGACAAGACAACATAGCAGAGTGCTTGGAATACCAATCTGAATAATGTATTCTACTTTATATTTTATTATTTATTAATAAAATAATAATATTTTCATTTCAACCTTGTTAATAGTAATGTCATTATGCATATTAGTATGATATATAAATATGCTTAGAATGACATCGATTTTAGAATAGTCATGTAGTAATACTGGATATTAGGTGCTCCGACATTGAGATAATATTACTATTATAAACTATTATTAAAGAAAATATTTATAGTTGATTGTTTTGGAATACAATCGAATTCCTATAATCTATAAGACTAGCACATGTCTATATATTGGAATTGGAGTTCCAATGGTCTAACTCAATGTACCATGAGCAAGGGAAGCTCATATAGACATGTGGGTAATCGTTGGAGCGAATACTTAATGACTCACAGGTGATTCCTAATAGTTGGAAGTACACACCACCGTCAATAGGAATCTCCTCGAGTAGAGTAGCATATATGATCATTTGACTATAGGATATCATTGATTTTATGTGTGATCCTCAACACTTTGATGCCATATATGTCAGAGACCTTTCATGGTTTGACCGCTAGATGTTCGTTGGGTATGGACCGATGCACTCGTTAATCACGTTATCAAGTGTGTATCAAGATAAGATCTGTCAGCCCGTATGTGTACCATAAGGGGTTAAGTTATTCATATGAATAAGTCATGATTCTTAAGACTTTGGCCAAAGCCGATCAGTTAGGGAGAATCGCATATATCAGAATTTGTGTTCTGATAGGTTGTAAAGAATCGTGGATATGTTGACGATATGAGATTTGCATCTTGGAAACTTGGCAGTGTAATATATGTTTCCTAAGCTGATATGTACATGAAAATGTACTTTGAACATCGCTAATTCGGCTTGATTATCATGTATTTAATCTTAATTATAGTTTGTTTTGTGTCTTGTCATTATGAAGCAATGGAACATAGAGATTGGAGCAATTACACATGTTTCGAGACCTTATGAACGCATCGGAAGCGCTCGGGAAGATCATTCGGCAAGTCACCAAAGGAGCAGCAGGCGCCGCATCGCCCACTTCTTGGCGCCGCGGCGCCCTCAGCAAAGTTTGTCCATTCAACATGCCCAAGAGTTGGGCATCGCGGCCCCTGCTTTTCGGTGCCACGGCGCCCCAGCGGACTCTATAAACTTGATTTAATCGTGTTTTACGTGCAAATGGACTCTGAGACTTCTCTATATAAACCCAAGTTTGTCCAAAACCCTAAACGTGGAAAAAGGGAGAAAAACATAGAGAAACATAATTTTGAGAGAGAAAAACGAAGAACTTCAAGTCAGACATGATGTCTCTCCGATCTATCAAGGTTATGTCTCTCTTCTATATGGAGAACTAATCTCTTAGGTAAATCTAAGGATGAACTCTTGTAATTGATTTCTTATGTTCATGTTTTTGATTCCTGAATGCTTTTTAACGTTTAATACAATTGATGATTCATTGTTCTTTATTATCTTTCGATTTATAATCTAGAGATTGTGTTTTACCAACTTGCATATAGGAATAGTCATGCTTCTTCTATGTTTGATTGGGGAACCCAGTTGTGACTGGTAAAGTTATTTTATGAGTTAATCTTCTGCTGCAGTATTGCCTGTGGGTATATTGTCGATGTTAGATAGGTCATAACGATAACTTTGTGTGTTGTTAACATAGAGAAAGTAATTCATCGATTACCTTAGAATTTAATATGTTTGGAATTGAATATCTTCCGATTGTTGGTTTGGGATGTGAAACCTTCAATTGAGTAAAAAAATGAATCAACAACTGAAGATAGAAATTTGATAAAAGAGGGATTCCCGACGCTTTATTGCCTCTTTCTACTGATAATATCTAAGTGTTTTTCATAATCTCTACTTTACATTACCAATTAAACCTATCTATTTTCATTAAGTTATTGCTAACGTTTTTATTTAAGTAAATTAGTTCCTTGTAACCATCTCTCTGAGGAATCAACACCCCAACTATACTACGATAACCGTAAGTACTTTTTGGGCATAATCAAACTTTGGCGTCGTAGCCGGGGAGACGATTTACAATCTGAAGGAGCAGGTTTGTTTAGTCAACAGCCAAGCGGTAACTTCGTTCCATTTTACCTTTTTGTTTTTATTTTATTTATTTTATTTCAGTTTAATTTTAGTTTTGATTATTTTTTTATTTTTATTTATTTATTTTATTTCAGTTTAATTTTAGTTTTGATTATTTTTTTATTTTTATTTATTTATTTTTAGTTGATTCTTTTTATTTTTGTTTCTAGTTTTACCTGTGTTTAATTGCATGCCTAGACGTAGGGATAAGTTTGGTTGATTTGTTATGATTGAAGAAGAAAACTCAAATTCAAAAATTTTATTTGACAATCATTTTGCCACACCATCTACATATAGCACATATACTATGAATGAGTACGAGAGACCACCTATTAGGGCTCTTGAAAAGTACCTTCATCCCACTCGCACAGCTACACCATCATGCATCATGTTTCCTCCTAATGCACCACATATAGACTTTAAACCTGGAATGATACAGTATCTCCCAACCTTTCATGGTTTGGAGAACGAGAACCCTTATGTGCATATTAAAGAGTTTGAAGAGGTTGTAGTAACTTTCCATGACCGGTTTGGGACTACATACACAATTAGACTTAAGTTCTTCCCATTTGCCCTTAAGGATAGAGCTAAGAGCTGGTTGTATTCGTTGAGACCTCGGTCAATAGGATCATGTGGTGAGATGACACATGCATTCTTTAATAAATACTTCCCAAACCATAAGACGAATGCCCTGAAAAGACAAATCTCTACCTTCTCCCAAAAAGACAGTGAAACTCTTTATCAAACGTTGGAGAGGTTTAAGGAGATGTTAGCTAGTTATCATCACCATGGATATGAGAGTTGGCGCTTAGTGAGTTATTTTTATGACAGTCTAACCCCTAGAGAGCGCCAATTCATTAAGACGATGTGCAATGGGGAGTTCATCCGAAAGGACCCTAATGAGGCATTAGAGTACTTAAATGACCTAGCCGAGAAATCTCACACTTGGACTGGACCTAATGCCATGGATAACACTGATAGAACACACCACATTCATTCTAGCAGAGGCATACACCACTTAGGGAAGAGGATAGTCTTAAGGCACATGTTGAGCTATTAACTGGAGAGATATGAGCCTTAAAATCCAAAGATAACAAGACTATGCATGTGGTAGCCCAGTTAGAACCTCAAAGGGTATGTTTTGTGTGCAAGGGGATCGACCATCTGGCCCAAGAATGTCATGTATATGGTGAGATGAGGGAAACGTATGAGGAACAATGCAATACCTTAGGAATGTACAAGAAGCCTTAAACACCATATTCAAATACCTATAATCCCAGTTGGCGAAACCATCCCAATTTTAGTTAGAACATGAGTCTCATCAGCCGACCCAGACACCACACACTAAAAGTTACAGTGCTCCCCAGTATCATACACCTACCATTCCTAAGAATTCTTTAGAGGACATTGTGCATGCATTTATAGAGGGCCAGAGCAAAACCAATTAAAGGTTTGAGTCGTTGATAGCTCAAGTAGTTGAAGACAATAAGGAGATTAAGAGCCAAGTCTCTAAGTTGACTAATGTTTTAAGTGTGCAAGAATAAGGAAAGTTTCCATCTCAAGCTCAACCAAATCCACAAGGGCAACACATGGCACAGGTTGATCATGAAGCATCCAACGTAAAATGTGTTAATGCCATAATCACTAGGAGTGGTAAAGAGGTAGGTGTGCATAACACTTCCAACATTATAGGTAACCCCAAGGATAGTAATGTAAATATTCCTCAAGAAGAACAAGTGCCACATATCCCAGTTAGAGTACATTTCCCTCAAGCTCTTAGGCCTACTGTGAGATCTACAGACCCTAATGGTGAGATCCTAGAACATTTAAAGCAAGTAAAGATTAACATTCATCTGTCACATGTGATAAAAAAGGTTCCCACATATGCGAAGGTTTTGAAGGATCTATGCACCATGAAGAGAAAACATCATGTGAAGAAGACTGCATTCTTGACAGAGCAAGCAAGTGCAGTAATTGACCAGAGGACCCCACCAAAACACAAAGATCGGGGATGCCCCACTATTGCTTGCCACATTGGCACATACGAGTTCGATCAGGATTTATTAGATTTAGGTGTTAGTGTTAATCTCATGCCATATTCTATTTATCTGCAGCTAGGACTTGGAGAGATTAAGCCTACATCGGTGGTTTTACAGTTAGGTGATCGCTCTATCAGAACACTGCGGGGAGTAGTCGAGGATGTTTTACTACAAATTGATAAATTCTACTACCCCGTTGATTTTCTGATTTTAGATACTCAATATATGGTTAACATTGAGTCAAAAATTCACTTATCTTAGGTAGGTAGACCTTTTCTTGCTACAGCTAATGCCCTTATTAATTGCAAGAACAGTCTCATGAAGATATGATTTGGGAATATGACACTGGAAGTGAACATTTTTCATGTTGAGAAACAACCATGGGATGATGATGAGTGTCATTATACATACCTGATAGACATAATCTTACCGGAGACAGGCTCTACACCACATGAATCAAGCCCTCCCGAGCTGGACTTGATCCCACAAAACCGTAAAATGAGGAAAAAGAGAGTTAGTGCTCGATTGAATATGATACTTGGGAAGTTAAAGAGGGGGTTGAACCAACTTTTCCATATGTGCAGTCTCAAATTTCAGCCATCAGTAGACCTTGGGGATCAATGGATAAAATGCCACAGCCAACCAAAAATTCTTTTTCATGCCTTAACCACCAATGCATGTTGAATAAGAAAGAACATGGGACTACTTGGTCCGCTATGTGGAAGCCACCATGACAACTTGGGTGGTTACGTCTGGCTGAAGACGTTAAACTTAGCGCTAGAGGGGAGACAACCTCGCATCTGCATTTATTTTTATTTTTACTTTTATTTCTTTTATTTTCTTTACTTTAGTTTTATTTTATTGTGTGCTAATTGCATGTTTATTATTTGCATGAGTATTCACGCAGGTGTTAGCACAACCCACGCAGCTTACACAACCAAAGTCTCACCAGCGGGAGCCTGATCAACTTCATGCTTGGTAGTGTTGTTCCTTACTCATTTTTCTTTATTTTTATCTTGCATTGAGGATAATGCAAGTTTTAATTATGGGGGTGTATGCATGTAGTGATAATACCTGTTATAAAAAAATTTAATTATTTTTAGTCCTTAATAGTAAAGCATAAGTCCAATGATGGATATTGTTTGCTTTAGGATGAAATTTTAGAAACGATAAGTTATTTAATGTACTTTTATCTGATGCCTTGAGTAGTTGATCTAGGTAAGACTCTAAGCACTTAACTGTAGATTTTTAGTAGTGAAACCTAGAAAGTTGGCAAAGTGACTAGTTGAAGAAATTGCATGTCGATGAATGACCGTTTGCTTAGATGTCTATCATGATTTGCTAGTGTTATGATGTATGATATGGTTAAAAATAAAGCAGAAAGTTTTGAAAGAAAAAGAAAAAGAAGAAATTAAACAACCTATAATCGATAAGCGTGAATCTACCCATGGGCGAGTGTTAGGACCACCATGAGGAGAAATGCTACCTTAAAGGGTAGGTGTGTTGAAAAAAAGGATTTTGAAAGAAGAAAAAGAAAAAAAAATCATACCATACTGAGCAAAGAAAAGCAATTACATAGCACATTTGAGATATCTAGGTTGGTTTGACCCATCAGATCCTAATTTTTAAACGAAATCATTGAGTTGGCTTACCTAGGAGTCGAGCTGTGAATGAACCTTTACACACACACACTGTGAGTTTGGCTTAGATAATTTATTCAAGGACTTGGATTTGAGTTGCATTGAGTACTTTGAATGTTCTCTGATTTCATTACTAGGCATTCGTTGAGGACGATTATATGTGTACATATTAGGACTATTTCATTTTGTTATTTTTTTGCATGATTGCATGTGTTTTGAATGACGTTTGTGGGTGTCGTCGCTGTAAGCCCTCATGAGACTATAACTCGTCCACTAGGGCCACCTAGGGGTTTAAAGGCTTGTTGCATACGCTAAATGCAATCGTGATCCCTACGAAAGTGGCTTAGATAATTTTTATTTATTTCTAATTTAGTTTAGTTCTTATTTTCTTTTTGCACTTGAATTGATAGGGACTAGCAATAAGCTGGTTGGGGGTTGTGATAAGTGCATGGAAATGTACTTTCAACATCTCTAATTCGACTTGATTATCATGTATTTATTCTTAATTATAGTTTGTTTTGTGTCTTGTTATTAGGAAGCAATGTAACATGGAGATTGGAGCAATTACACATGTTTCGGGACCTTACGGACGCATCAGAAGCGCGCTGGAAGATCGGAAGCAGAGAAAGTGGCAAGTCACCAAAGGAGCAGCAGGCGCCGCAACGCCCTCAACAGAGTTTGTCCATACAACATGCCCGAGAGTTGGGCACCGCAGCCCCTGCTTGTCGGTGCCCCGGCAGACTCCAGAAATTTAATTTAGTCGTGTTTTATGTGCACAAGGACTCCATGACTTCTCTATATAAACCCAAGTTCGTCCAAAACCCTACAAGAGGAAAAAAGGAGAAAAACATAGAGAAACACAATTTTGAGAGAGAAGAACGAAAAACTTCAAGCCAGACATGATGCCTCTCCGATCTATCAAGGCTATATCTCTCTTCTATATGGAGAACTAATCTCTTAGGCAAAGCTAAAGATGAACTCTTGTAATTGATTTCTTATGTTCATGTTTTTGATTCCTGAATGCTTTTTAACGTTTAATACAATTGATGATTCATTGTTCTTTATTATCTTTCGATTTATAATCCAGAGATTGTGTTTTACCAACTTGCATATATGAATCGTCATGCTTCTTCTATGTATGATTGGGGAACCCAGTTGTGACTGGTAAAGTTATTTTATGAGTTAATCTTCTGCTGCAGTATTGTATGTGGGTATATTGTCGACGTTAGATAAGTCATAACGATAACTTTGTGTGCTGTTAACATAGAGAAAGTAATTCATCGATTACCTTAGAATTTAATATGTTTGGAATTGAATATCTTCTGATTGTTGGTTTGGGATATGAACCCTTCAATTGAGAAATAAAAGGAATCAACAACTGAATATAGGAATTTGATACAAGAGGGATTCCCAACGCTTTGTTGTCTCTCTCTATTGATAATATCTAAGTGTTTTTCATAATCTTTACTTTACATTACCAATTCAACCTATCTATTTTCATTAAGTTATTGATAATGTTTTTGTTTAAGTAAATTAGTTCCTTGTAACCATCTCTCTGAGGAATCGACACCCCAACTATACTGCGATAATCACAAGTACTTTGTTGGCGTAATCTTAAGCACAACTCGGATAGTCTATGACATATGGATTGTTAAACATATGTGATAACCTCGACTTGTATAGTTCAGAAAGGTCGTTCGTGTTCTTCGCGAATTCAGAGATGGTCGAATTGCGTATAAATAAGTTAGGCTTATATGAAAAACATGTCTAGACTTAGAGAGTACTGTGGGAGACAGGATCTGGGGCGACGCATGCTTACCCGGGCTCGCGGCCTGGTCGGGAGTACGGAGTAGCCACGGGGACTAAACCGGAGAATAATGGAGTCGCCACCTGGTGTGAACCAGAAAAATGATATTTAAGGCCGCACTCACCCCTCGCAAGGGAAGACCTCAAACCGTTGGGTTCGGAATGGTCCATTACTTATGTCACTTGTAATGAAAGGATTTATGTAATAATTTAATCAAGTTTAAGTAACACATATTTCCAAGAGTATCATGCTTCTAAATTCACATGCATACATCAACAAGTTCATCACAACATGCAACATCACATGGCAATCTCATGAACATTTCTCAATCATATGATAGGGAAAACTAAGAACAACCTAATCATGCTTGAGTACTATCTCATGAACATATTAACCAAATAACATGCTAATAGCCTAATCATGCTTGAATATCATCCCAAGAACACATCGAATGGATAAATGCAGGAATTCAAATAATATGATTGGCTACATAATGCAAGGGAGATCACCCAATAGGCAGTTGTGCATGAAATATGATGAGACAAACTTAGTTCAGTGTGTGCGCATTCGTGTAGATTTCGTAAACGCGTTCGAACGGTAAACAGAAGGTTCGCGTTCGTGTAGCGTTTGCTAACGCGTTCTAACAGATCCAGACCTGATGAAACAAAATGCATGCGCGTTCGAGTAGCGTTTGTAAAATGCGTTCGAACGGGAAACAGAAGGTTCGCATTCATATAGCGTTCGATAACGCGTTCGAACGGATCCAGACCTGATGAAATAAAATGCATGCGCGTTCGAGTAGCGTTTGTAAAACGCGTTCGAACGGGAAACAGAAGTTTCGCGTTCGTATAGCGTTCGAAAATGCGTTCGAATGGGAACAGACCTGAAGCACAAAATATGACGCAATACATACATAAAAAAAGCAAATAGCAAAATACGAAGCGCGGCGAAGCATCGTGGCGAAAGATTTTAACCTCTCCAATTAGAGGACCTTTCATCGCACTTACTAAGCCCATGCGCTTATCTCAATGCATATAAAAATAGAGACAATAACCTTAGACTTCATATACCCGATTGAACACATCTTACATTCAACCGAATATACGTTAATCGGCGCGGCAAAGCATCATGGTAAAGGATTTTAACTTCTTCAATTAGAGGACCTTTCATCGCACTTACTAAGCCCATGCGCTCGATCACATTATGCATACAAAAATAAAGACAATCATATCAAACTTAGTATATCTGATTGAACATATCTTATATCCAACCGATCACACATCACCGGCATGACAAAGCATTGTGATAAAGGATTTTAACCCCTCCAAATAGGGGACCTTTAATCTGACTTACTAAGCCCATGCACTCGATTGAATCATGCATACAAAAGTAACATGCAGAATTCAAATAACGAAAAATAAATAAACCGAAGCAACATAAAAAAAAAGAGTGTGCCGTTTACTCAAGTGGTACGTGGAGTTGTATCCCGAGTACAGATCATACTACTGTCCATTCGGAATCGGCTATGAAATTTATGTCCGGGTTTCCATCCTATATACCACAAGAGGCGACATATTTTCCATTTCATTCAAGCCACAACATGCATCCACAAACGACTCTCATGCGAATAGAATTCAATAAACAATCAAAAGACGAATATAAAATAATGAGAAAAGTGCCCTCAGGTCTAACCTTTTAAATCACCTCTCGGATGTACAGTACACGATCGTCGGAAGGGTGGATGCTCCGCAACTCTTCCGGTTCACTGGTTCACTGCTCTCGTTCGTTGTCTTACTGTTTTGAGTCGTCATTCTCCATCTTTTGCTGCTGTTTGGCCTCCGTTTTGCTGCTGTTTCCTCTGTATTTTCCACCCACTATTCAGGTTACTGTTTTGGCGTTTCCACGGACTGTTTCGAGTGTTTTTTGTGGGTTTTTAGTGCAGTCTTGTGTGATTATTTTAAGGATTATAAATACAGTTTTTATGGTACTGTTTTGAGGATTTTAGGGACTGTTTTAAGAGGATTTGGCTGCTGTTTTGGGGGTGATTTGGGCTACTGTTCAGGCGTCTTTTAGAAGGTGTAGGGGCTGCTATTTTCGGTGGAAAGGGGCTGCTGTTTGGGGGTGTATTTTCAGTGATGTGTGGAGGTTTAGGGGCTGCTGTTTTTGGTTGTGGAGTGGGGGAGATGAAGATAATTATTTGTGTTTTTCTTCTTGCTATTGTCGTGAGTGGCTAGGGCTCTTGGTATTGTGATTTTCGTGTAAGTCTTGTGTATGAGCTAGGGGCCTGCATGTCTTGGTTAGGGGTTGTTTATATAGAGAAAGGCTAGGGCTTCACCTTGTCTCACAAGGAAGGGATTTGATTTGGTGTTGAGCAAGGAAAGTCAAAGATTGAGGGGGGACAAATTTGGTTTAGATTAGGAAGTCAATATCTTTAATTTGTTATAATTGATTTTAATTAGACATGACATCTTTTTAATTTAGTATGTGATTTTGTTTAGTTAGGAATGAATCTTGTGTAATTGGTGGGTGAATATCTTAATTAAGGAATTAAAATATTTGATTGATTTTAATGTTTATTTTAATTTGGTATGTGATTTTTAGATTTGTTTTGATTTCACCATGTGTTAAATATGTGTTTTAAGTGGGCTTGGGCGTGTGGGCCAAGGCTTGGGCGAATTAGGCTTGATGAGAGGCTAGCAGCAAAACCAGAATTACCGACACCGTTCAAATGCTTCCTCGAACGCGGCATGAACGCCCGCAAACTGTTTGGCGTTCGAACGTATACACGAACGCTGCACGAACGAAAATAGTGAACCTTGTTTATTCTGAATTTCCCATTCCGATGTCCGTTTTTCGTGACCTCCGTGACTTAAAAGGTAGTGTCCCAAATGAGACTCATCATAGGGACTTATATGCAAAAATGCATAGTGCCTACAGTCCCCCCCACTTTGATGGGACTGTGTAATGTGTAACAGTGACAATCCTATCAAAGTTATGCAATGCATTCTACTTACCTGGCTCGCCAGCTGCCACTTGACTTGCCATGTGTTGCATGGAGGATGTTGTGCCGTACCTGGCATGCTAAACCTCATACCCGAAGTGTTGTAGTTGCGTCTCCGTACCTAGAGTGTCGCAGTGATGATCTTCATACCCGGAGTGCCGTACCTGGCGTGATAAACCTCATACCTAAGGCGTCAGTAAGTAATATCTCCATACCCGGAGTGCCGTACCTGGCTTGCTAAACCTCATATCCAAGGCGTCGTAGTAATATCTCCATACCCGGAGTGCCGTACTCGGCAAAATTGATCTGATGTCTCCATACCCAGAGTGTCGTACCCGGCGTGCTAAAACCTCATACCCAAGGCGTCGCAGTAGTAATATCTCCATACCCGGAGTGCCGTACCTGGCGTGCTAAAACCTCATACCCAAGGCGTCGCAGTAATATCTTATATTCAAACCCGGAGTGCCGTACTGGCGTGTTAAACCTTATACCTAAGGCGTCGTAGTAATATCTCCATACCCGGAGTGCCGTACCTGGCTTGCTAAACCTCATACCCGAGGCGTCGCAGTAATATCTCCATACCCAGAGTGCCGTACCTTGTGTGCGAAACTGATGTCTCCATACCCGGAGTGCCGTACCTGGCAAAATTGATATGCTGTCTCCATACCCGGAGTGTCGTACCCAGCAAAACTGATTATGTATCTCCATACCCGGAGTTCCGTACCCGGCAAAATTGATCTGATGTTAATGTGGGCCTCGCCCCCAAAGTGCCATACCCGGCTAGACTGATGATGATAAGGATGTGGGCCTCGCCCCCAGAGTGCCATACCCGGCCAAACTGATGTTGATAATGATGTGGGGCTCGCCCCCCAGAGTGCCATACCCGACCAGACTGATGTTGATAAGGATGTGGGGTTCGCCCCCATAGTGCCATACCCTGCCAGACTGATGCTGATAAGGATGTGGGCCTCGCCCCCAGAGTGCCATACTCGGCCAGACTGATAATGTTAATGATATGGGCCTCGCCCCCAGACTGATACGATATGGGCTTCGCCCCCATGCTGATACTGATATGGGCTTCGCCCCCCAGATTGATGATGATGTGGGCATTACCCTCAAACTGATGTGGGCATTGCCCCAACACTGTTACTGATGTGGGCCTCGCCCCAAACAAGTACTGATGTGGGCCTCACCCCAACACTGTTACCGATGTGGGCCTCGCCCTAGATTAATACTGATATGGGCCTCGCCCTCAGACTGATACTGATACGGGCCTCGCCCCAAACTGATACAGACGTGGGCCTCACCCCGAACTAATACTGATATGGGCCTCGCCCTTGTGATTCATTCCTGAAGACTGCTGACATTGTACTGTTGCTGCTTCTGGTTGGCTTGCATTTGACGCTTTCTTTTTTTCTCCTTTGAAACCTGTTATTACAAAACAGAACAAACACAAAAGGATGCAAATATGTTACGTGTATGTATGCATGCATGGTTGAATTTTCTATTCCGTTGGGTTAGGTCTTCTGCCAATTCTCTTGGTGACTGCTCGGTTTTCTCCTCCTCTGGCAAAGTACTACTTCAATCTATCCACATTCATCGGCTCGGTGAACTCATTTCCTTCCAAGTCTGATAGCCTCACTGCCCCATTTCCCATTACTGAACGGTTATTCTGTCATTTCTGCTTGCTTCTTTTAGGAATCCCCCGTGTTCTTAGTGTCGCTGAATATCATGGTATCAGGGTTGAATGCTTTTGTCAAACATACTCATGTTATGCAGGTTGAAAGGAAAGGACTCAGGCAAGTAGGCGAAATGGATGTCTTTATTATTATTCAGGAAAAGGTTCAAACAAGTAGACAAAGTTGATGTCTTTATTAAAAATGCAAAAAATAAACCAGAAAGAGTAGTTTCATTGCCTTCTTCCTCGGCCTACGGTTCTTTACTACTGTTATCATTTATCTTAATGCAAGAAGCCTGATGATTGAGAGTTTGGAGGACAAAGGTTTCGGGTAGGCCGGAGTTGATCATGTAAGTCGGTGGGGGAACAGAGTGATAATATGGCAGAGGGTTGGTGTGTGTGCTAGGCTGTTCTTTTTCAGGATCAAGTATTTTGTGGGCATCAATGAGGTCCTGAATTTCATACCGGAGGCGGGAACAGCTGTCAGTATCATGGCCGTGTTGCTGGTGGAAGTGACAGTAGCGGTCTATTCTTAGATGTGGTGGTGGGGGATTTGGAAGTGGTTTAGGCTCCAAAGGTTTTAAGAATCCTTGCCTTATCAACTTCTCAAGTACCTTGGATTAAGGTCTTCCCAAGTTGGAGAAACGCCGGTTCTTGATGGCAGAAATCTCGGCAGTAAGGGGCTTGGTCTCAGAATGCCCTCCAAAATTCCTCCTATTCTGGCCATAAAACTTTCTGTTTTCAGCCTCTTCTTCCTCAATATCCATGACAGTTTCCCTCAACTGTCGGAAATCCGCAATCATTGAAGTCATCCTCCTCAACTTGCCATAGATCGAGGGCTTAGTGCCCTTGATGATCATTTTAATCTGGTCCTCTCAGAGGGCCGAGTCTGCATTTTCAGAAGCTGGCTTCTCCAGCGGTCTACATACTCCTTGAAGCTTTCTTCCGGCTTCTGCTTAGTGTTCTCCAAATCACGGAGTGATAAGTCAATCTCTAAGTCTGTGACATACTGCTTCAGAAAAGCATCAGCTAGCTCCCTCCAATCTTCTTTCACCTTCTTCTCCAAACTGTGGTACCACACCACGGGAGCTCCCTCGAGCGACATTCCAAACATTTTCTGCACTTGGCGCTGAGATAAACCAACTGAACTCATGACTGATACAAACTGCCGGAGATGCACCCTTGGATCCCCATTCCCGTTAAACTTAGCCATATCAGACATCTTGAACTGTGCCGGCAACTGTTCCTCGAAAGTCAGTGTGTCATAATCCAGCAAATCCTCATTCTTACCCCTCATCTTGCGGGTAACTGACTCAACCTGATCCCGAAGCTTCTAAAATTCTACCTGATACCCAATCACTCTGCCTATTGCATACTCTGCCATGTCTTCATCAAAAGCGGGGATGTCATCCCCCAATCCATTCGGAGGCTCCTCGCGCCTCACATTCTCAGAATTTCCCCCAGCACGGGGCACAACCATATTTGTCATGGCAGTAGTCAAGGCTTGCAATTGTTCAGTAACCTTGGGAAAACCATTCTCCGACTGATCTATCCGGGATACCTCAATATTTGATTCACTCATATCTGTTCTCAGTATTTTGGTGAGTCTTCCCTTTTTTCTAACCCAACAGGAATCTATGATGCCTTTTTAAGACATAGATGGTGTTAACATGATATATGCATGTATGAGGTGCATGAGATGCATGTAACATATATAACATACTACATCAACTAAAATTCTCAAACAAATCGGCCCGTTATCATTTTAAAAGCTTTTGGGCTAACTTTCATAGGAGTGAACTCGTCCCAGTTTAAATGGCCCAACGAGTTCACATCTCATGGTAAAGAGCCCAACTAAATCCAAATGGTAATGTTCCGAACATAAGCACAAAGTGGCCCATCAACACTTAGAAGCCTTTGGCCCAATCGTCATAAAATGCGTTCTTGTCCCAGTTTAAATGACCCAACAAACCCATATCACATGACAAATGGTCCAAATGGATCCAAACGGCGATGTTCCCAAACACAAGCATAAAAGAAAGATAATGCAAACATAAAACAATAATTTCTACAGAATGGCCCATCAACATTTCAGAAGCTTTGGGCCCAATGGTCATAAGGTACGAACTCGCCCCAGTTTAAATGGGCCAGCAAGTCCGCATTTCTGACAATGGTCCAACTGCATCCAAATGAGGATGGTCCACACGCACATACTCAAGGAAATAATTGTTACTTTAACCATACAACCCCGATCTATGGGTGGGTTCACAAGAGTGTAGACAAAGGCTCTCATCGGCGAAGAATGGTCCACAACTAGGTGTCCCCAATCAAGGGTTCGAGCGACCAAGTGAGCGCACCCTTTTTTATACACTAAGGTACGTGCCAATGAGCTATGGTGTGTGACTGACTGTCAAATGGATTTCCCGTTGTAGATTCCCCAGAGGGAGGGTGGAGCGAGGCTCTCTTAAGTACCCTAGCCTCTTAGGCTCTTATCGCTTGGTGATAGGAATAAACAACGAGTCCTCCAAATTAGTCCATCACAATAGGCTAAGGGTAGATGGCCATATAGGTGCCTTCACAGCTTTTCCTTCTAGGAAGGTAGTGAATGAAGAAAGACACCAAACCATTACCTAGCCTCAAGATGCCTTTGATTAAACCCTCACTTTATCCACTATAGACACGGTCAATTAGAACATAAATCCAAACATTACAAGACAATATTTCAGGGCCGATTCTCTATCCCCAGTGGAGTCGCCAGACTGTGGGACACAGGATCTGGGGCGACGCATGCTGTCCCGGGCTCACGGCCCGGTCGGGAGTACGGAGTAGCCACATGGACTAAACCGGAGAATAATGGAGTCGCCACCTAGTGTGAACCAGGAAAATGATATTTAAGGCCGCACTCACCCCTCGCAAGGGAAGACCTCAAACCGTTGGGTTCGGAATGGTCCCTTACTTATGTCACTTGTAATGAAAGGATTATGTAATAATTTAATCAAGTTTAAGTAACACTTATTTCCAAGAGTATCATGCTTCTAAATTCACATGCATACATCAACAAGTTCATCACAACATGCAACATCACATGGCAATCTCATGAACATTTCTCAATCATATGATAGGGAAAACTAAGAACAACCTAATCATGCTTGAGTACTATCTCATGAACATATTAACCAAATAACATGCTAATAGCCTAATCATGCTTGAATATCATCCCAAGAACACATCGAATGGATAAATGCAGGAATACAAATAATATGATTGGCTACATAATGCAAGGGAGATCACCCAAAAGGCAGTTGTGCATGAAATATGATGAGACAGACTTAGTTCAGTGTGTGCGCATTCGTAAACGCGTTCGAACGGTAAACAGAAGGTTCACGTTCGTGTAGCGTTTGCTAACGCGTTCGAACGGATCCAGACCTGATGAAACAAAATACATGCGCGTTCGAGTAGTGTTTGTAAAACACATTCGAACGGGAAACAAAAGGTTCGCGTTCGTATAGGTTCGATAACGCGTTCGAACGGATCCAGACCTGATGAAACAAAATGCATGCGCGTTCGAGTAGCATTTGTAAAACGTGTTCGAATGGGAAACAGAAGGTTCGTGTTCGTAAAGCGTTCAAAAATGCATTCGAATGGGAACAGACCTGATGCATAAAATGTGACGCAATACATACATAAAAAAGCAAATAGCGAAATATGAAACGCGGCGAAGCATCGTGGCGAAGGATTTTAACCTCTCCAATTAGAGGACCTTTCATCGCATTACTAAGCCCATACGCTTATCTCAATGCATATAAAAATAAAGACAATAACCTTAGACTTCATATACCCGATTGAACACATCTTACATTCAACCGAATATACGTTAATCGGCGCGGCAAAGCATCATGGTAAAGGATTTTAACCTTTTCAATTAGGACCTTTCATCGCACTTACTAAGCCCAGGCGCTCGATCACATCATGCATACAAAAATAAAGACAATCATATCAAACTTAGTATATCCGATTGAACATATCTTATATCCAACCGAACACACATCAACCGGCGCGGCAAAGCATTGTGGTAAAGGATTTTAACCCCTCCAAATAGGGGACCTTTAATCCGACTTACTAAGCCCATGCACTCGATTGAATCATGCATACAAAAGTAACATGCAGAATTCAAATAACGAAAAATAAATAAACCGAAGCAACATAAAACAAAAGAGTGTGCCGTTTACTCAAGTGGTACGTGGAGTTGTATCCCGAGTACAGATCATACTACCGTCCATTCGGAATCGACTATGAAATTTATTTCCGGGTTTCCATCCTATATACCACAAGAGGCGACACATTTTCCATTTCATTCAAGCCACAACATGTATCCACAAACGACTCTCATGCGAATAGAATTCAATAAACAATCAAAAGACGAATATAAACTAATGAGAAAAGTGCCCTCAGGTCTAACCTTTTAAATCACCTCTCGGATGTACGGTACACGATCGTCGGAAGGGTGGATGCTCCGCAACCCTTCCGGTTCACTGGTTCACTGCTCTCGTTCGTTGTCTTACTGTTTTGAGTCGTCGTTCTCCATCTTTTGCTGCTGTTTGGCCTCCGTTTTGCTGCTATTTCCTCTGTATTTTCCACCCACTGTTCAGGTTACTGTTTTGGCGTTTCCATGGACTGTTTCGAGTGTTTTTTGTGGGTTTTTAGTGCAGTCTTGTGTGATTATTTTAAGGATTATAAATGCAGTTTTTATGTTACTGTTTTGAGGATTTTAGGGACTGTTTTAAGAGGATTTGGTTGCTATTTTGGGGGTGATTTGGGCTACTGTTCAGGCGTGTTTTAGAAGGTGTAGGGGCTGCTATTTTCGGTGGAAAGGGGCTGCTGTTTGGGGGTGTATTTTAGGTGATGTGTGGAGGTTTAGGGGCTGCTGTTTTCGGTTGTGGAGTAGGGGAGATGAAGAGAATTATTTGTGTTTTTCTTCTTGCTATTGTCGTGAGTGGCTAGGGCACTTGGTATTGTGATTTTCGTGTAAGTCTTGTATATGAGCTAGGGGCCTGCATGTCTTGGTTATGGGTTGTTTATATATAGAAAGGCTAGGGCTTCACCTTGTCTCACAAGGAAGGGATTTGATTTGGTGTTGAGCAAGGAAAGTCAAAGATTGAGGGGGGACAAATTTGGTTTAGATTAGGAGTCAATATCTTTAATTTGTTATAATTGATTTTAATTAGGCATGACATCTTTTTAATTTAGTATGTGATTTTGTTTAGTTAGGAAGGAATCTTGTGTAATTGGTGGGTGAATATCTTAATTAAGGAATTAAAATATTTGATTGATTTTAATGTTTATTTTAATTTGGTATGTGATTTTTAGATTTGTTTTGATTTCACCATGTGTTAAATATGTGTTTTAAGTGGGCTTGGGCGTGTGGGCCAAGCTTGGGCGAATTGGGCTTGATGAGAGGCTAGCAGCAAAACCAGAATTACCGACACCGTTCGAACGCTTCCTCGAACGCGGCACGAACGCCCCAATCTGTTTGGCGTTCGAACGTATACACGAACGCAGCACGAACGAAAAAAGTGAACCTTGTTTATTCTGAATTTCCCCTTCCGATGTCCGTTTTCCGTGACCTCCGTGACTTAAAAGGTAGTGTCTCCAATGAGACTCATCATATGGACTTATATGCAAAAATACAGTGCCTACAAGTACCACAATATGAAGTGTACTTGTTGAGTACTTGGGTAGCCGATAATGTTTGATAATAAATAATATTTGATATTATAATTATTAATTAAAATAATTAAGCGTTGTTGGATAACATTAATTATTTACTTTGACACACTTGGATTAATTGGATTAATCCAAAATCATACAAGGGCTTTGTTGTACTTTCATAAATATCTCTACCATTGGAGGATATTTTGGTAATTATAAAATATGTAATAATATGTATATTTGTCTTGATTTAATTGGATTAAATCATAGTGATAGACAATAACTAATCAATTGATTAAACTTTTAAGGATTTAATTAGATTAAATCAAAGTGGTAGACAAAAGTGATTAGTCACGCCTAATTATACATATTTGGACCAATTGGATTAAGCCCACCTAAATGTGTATTAGAACTTTTATTAATTAAAAATTGCATAAGGTTCACTATAAAAAGGTAAGCTTGAGCAAGTTTTTAATTAAACTTGAGAAAGCTAAAATATGCAAGAATTATAGATATTAGCCTATATAAAATAAGTGTTTAGAGAAGTTTTGTAAGTTCTTTACAACAATTCAAAAAGAAGAAGAAGAAGATTGGATCTTGGAATCAAGTTTGCTAGCTTTGGAAGTTCTCAAGTATTATTGGATAACATTAATTAAAAAGAAGTGTTTAGAGAAGCTTCAAAAGTTCTTTACAACATTTCAAAAAGAAAAAGAAGATAAGATCTTGGAATCAAGCTTGTTACCTTTGAAAGTTCTCTACAACATTTCAACAAGGAGAAAAAGATTAGATCTTGGAATCAAGCCATCTAGGTAAGTTTGATATTCTTTAAAGATATGTTTTCATTAGTGAGTTGTTATCATTAATGAAATATATAGTGATGTATTATGTATTGGATACATAATAACATAGATTGATGTTGAAATTAGGCTAATGAATTGTATATGGATGCTTTGGAAGCATAAACACAATATGTTTGTGATTGGGTTAAAATGTTCATGTTCGACATGAAACATAAAATTAGAGTTTGGTACTGTAGATGATAGCTTGAAATTATGACTACCATTCTGGAATCACTTGACTATCTTTGAATGACCCAGAATTATTAATTAGTCACTTCATTGTGGGATAACTATTTTAATTTGTGTTTGATTCAAAGAAATGCATATATGTATTTAGAATACATGTATGTTTGTTGTATAACATGTGTTGATGTTGGTTTTGATGTTATATTATTTTTGTGTTTTTTTTAAAGTGTTTAAGGATTTAAAGAAAACACATATGCTGTGTTGCAACGCAGCATGCACTGCAATGCAGTATGAGCAAGCAGCTTGCGCATCCAAACGCTAGGCGTGCAGGATCTGTGTAGGCATTGTATTTTTACACATTAGCCCAATGATAAGTCTCGTATGGAGGCAACTACTTCTTTAGTCATGAAAGTCGCGGGAAACGGACGTTGGAAGGGTAAAGTTGGAAAATAGAATTTTTGATGGATTTAATCTCGTTGTTTTCGCTTCGGTTGCTTGTTATACCTCCGTTTCTAAGCTCACCTTAGGCCGAAAACTCCCATAGACCACATACCTAACCCAAACCAAGCCCAAATACCCAAGTCAACCCAAGTCAAACCAAGTCAAACCAAATCCATGCCCAAAGGATGTGATTCACGCCCAAAGCCCCTTTATTTAGGTATATGCATATTTATCACATGTTTAAATCTTGTAAATCCTTACCTAAATAAAAGAAATCAAATCAAATCCCTACCAAATCAAATCCAATCCCAAATCCTAATTAGGAGATGTATTCCTTATTAGAAATCAATTAGGAGATTCCTTCCTAATCTAATTAGGAAAGTATTCTCTATTTGCCTATAAAAAGAGGCCTTCACCCCCCATTCAAGACCTAGCTCATACACCTCTCTCACACGCCTAAAGAATTCTCTTAAGCCTCCATTGCACGCCCAAGCATCCCCTGAAGCCTCCATTGCCGCACCTTCAAGATCCAATAGCCTCCATTGCCGCATCTTCCCTCCATCATCAACACCCTTCACGCCCAAGCCCTAAACTTAACCCTCCATTGCCGAGTTCCAGCCCCCATTCACAGCCCTAAAACACCCTCAAATAAACCTTATTCACAGCCCTAAAGTCGCACTAAACACCCTCCAAACACAGCCCCATTCGCAGCCCCAAAACAGTCCCGAAACACCCCTCACTGCACCTTGAACTGCACAGTTTTGTCCCCTGTTCTGGTCAGTTTTTGTTGCGTCTTTAACCCATAAAACAGTCCTAAAATCACCTAAACACCATCCCCAAAACCTCCATAAAGTTTCCCTAAAAAATCCTCACAAACGCACCTCCCTATGCCTTCAAAATCACCCAAAACAGTCCGCTAAACCATCAAGACAGTGACTTGAAACGTAGCAGCGAAACGGACTTGAAACAGCAGCCCGAACAGCAAAACAGTGAGGAAAGACATTGAGTTGGTGAACTAAAAGAGTAGCGGATCATTCACCCTTCCAACGGACGTGTAACGCCCTTTCTTAGACGACAAAAGAGGTTAGACCTGAGGGCACCTTTCTACTTATCTTCTTTATTGTTGTTTTATTTATTTTGATATATAATTGCATGAGAGTCGTTTGAGGCATGATGTGATTGTTGGATGAGCGGGATATGTGTTCCCTTTTGTGGTATATCGGATGGAAACCCGGACGTAAATTCCATAGCCGATTCCGAATGGACGGTAGTATGGTCTGCACTCGGGATACAATGCCACGTACCACTTAAGATACACGTATCTCGTCTCATCCCAACTTGTATTTGAGCATGTTATAGTCTTTAGTTTATTTTTTTATTATTTAAAGCATGGTTTAATTTAGTTTGTTATTTATTTGTTAAAGCATGTTTAGGTTGATCATTATGCATGTTCTTAGTTTATGATGTGTTTGGGTAATGATTTATACATGTTGATTTAATGGTTCAATATGCTTGTTGTATTACATTGCGTGGAATTATTTGGATGAAAGCATGTTAGATCTAAGTACCCTTGAGCATGAATGTTGAATATATTCGGTTAGTTTATTGTACAAATTATATCATCACAAGTGACATAAGTAAGGGACCATTCCGAACCCAACGGTTTGAGGTCTTCCCTTGCGAGGGGTGAGTGCGGCCTTAAATCTTTGTCCCGGTTCACACCGGGTGGCGACTCCATGTTATTTTGTACTTCCCAACTAGGCCGCGAGCCTAGAACAGCGTCGCCCAGGTTCTGTTGTCTACAGTCTAGCGACTCCACTGGGGATTTAGAGAATCGGCCTCGAAATCATGTCTTGTGATGTGTATAATTTGTGCATTAGTTGACCATTTCTATAGTGGGTTGAGGGGGTTAATCCAAGGCTTTGTTGAAGCTAGGTGATGGTTGGGTGTCTTCCTTCACTCACTACCCTTCGGGGAAAAGCTGTGAAGGCACCTAGATAAATCATTACTTGTAGCTCGTGTGACATACTAGTTTGGAGGACTCGTTGTTTATTCCTGACACCAAGATAAGAGCCTAAGGGGTGTAGGCATTGCATTTTTTGCATACCGAGCCCAATGATGAGTCTCGTAAGGAGGCACTGCCTTTTAAGTCGTGGAAGTCGCGGGAAATGGACGTTGGAAGGGTAAAGTTGGAAATTGGAATTGTTGTTGGATTTAACTCGCTTGTCTAGCTTCGGTTTGCTCGTTGGATTTCTATTTCAAAGTTCATCCTCGGCCCAAAAAACCCCATAAGCCACCTACCAAACCATACACTAAGCCCAAATACCCAAGCCCACCAAAAATAACCAAATCCATGCCCAAACACCACACCACACGCCCATGCACACACTCACACGTCCATCACCTCTCTAAATTAACCAAATACACATAATTAATCACAAATCCCACTCACACAAGCACTTGCCACCAACCACACATCACTAGCCACCAACATTCCCTAAAACATGCACACCTCACTTCCACTCACACAATGCAAGCCACCTCACTTCCACCTTCAATCAAATCCACCTAACCCACTAACTAGCACCCATTACCCTTTGCATACACACATTTACGCACAAAACCTGTCAAATACACAAGCCACCAACCTTCCACTAACAATTAATAACTCACACCAACCCCCTCCACCAAACACAAAACATTTAATACCTCTCCACTAGCAACCACTCCCTTGATTCAAGCATGTTGTAAGCCACCCATCCCCTCCATCCTTGCCTATAAAAGAAGCCTAAAACCAACCAAAAACACTTAGCACATATGGAACACATAGGGAGCACATATTGTGCAAATCTCTCACATCTTGATAGCACATACATAACACAAAAGACTTCCTTCTCCCCTCCAAGCATTCACGCCAACTAGCCCTCACTGCAGCCCACTGCTCACGCCAAGCACCCCTGTCACTGCAGTCCTTGAAGCACACACGAACAACCATATACAGCAGCCCACTGCTCACGCCAAAACACACCTTGCAACCGCCCCAAAAAATCCCCCAAAGTCACGCCCAAACAGCCCCTGCATTCCCCTTGACTGCACGCCTCAAATAGCCCACTGTACTGTCTCCCTCACTGCCAAAAATAAGCCCACTGCACTGCCCATTTTTCATGCCTATTTGACCCTTGAAACAGTCCAGAAAACACCCTGAAATTGCACTAAAAAACTGCACAAAAATCCCTTCCAAAACCCACCAAAACAGCCCCTAACAACACAAAAAACTGCACTATTTAATACCCCAAAACAGCAGCTCAAATACCCCAAAACAGAAGCTCATTGCACTCAAAACAGTGACCAAAATCACCAAAACAGTGAACAAAAACTGCACTTTGAAACCCCCCAAATAACCAAACAAAAACAGCTCAATACCCCTTTAAAAATGCACAAAACAGTCCACTAACACACCTGAAACAGTGGCCTAAAAACAGCAGCAAAATAGCAGCAAAACGGAGTGAAAACAGCGAGCAAATCAGCGAAACAGCGAGGGAAAAAGCGAACCAGCGAACCAGAAAAGTTGCGGAGTGTTAGCCTTTCCGACGGCCGTGAAACGCACTTCCAAAAGACGACACAAAAGGTTAGACCTGAGGGCATACGATACTTATCTTCTTCGCATGAATTGATAATTTAGAAAGCATGTTAGTTATGATATTTAAGTATGCATGACTAGTTGGTTGTGTTTGAGCATGATTTAATTGTTTAGTATGATATTTATTTTCTTATGCATGATTAGGATGTTTAGTATGCTATAGTTTTATGCATGACTAGTTGGTTGTGTTTGAGCATGATTTAATTGTTTAGTATGATATTTATTTTCTTATGCATGATTAGGATGTTTAGTATGATATAGTTTTATGCATGACTAGTTGGTTGTTTGAGCATGATTTAATTGTTTAGTATGATATTTATTTTCTTATGCATGATTAGGATGTTTAGTATGATATAGTTTTATGCATGACTAGTTGGTTGTTTGAGCATGATTTAATTGTTTAGTATGATATTATTTTCTTATGCATGATTAGGATCTTTAGTATGTTATAGTTTTATACATGACTAGTTGGTTGTGTTTGAGCATGAATGAATTAGTTTAGCATGTTATCTATGGTACTTTGCATGAATACAATATGCCAATGAAGTTGTATGTTCGTCGCTCCTTTGATGTACTTCCAAGCATGCACTCTTAGATGTGAAATGTATGTAAATTTAGGTGTAAGTTTCATCTTGAATATGTGAATTTAGAAGCATGATATCCTTGGAAATAAATGTTACTTAAACTTGATTAAATTATTACGTAAATTCTTTCATTACGAGTGACACAAGTAAGGGACCGTTCCGAACCCAACGGTTTGAGGTCTTCCCTTGCGAGGGGTGAGTGCGGCCTTAAATCTCATTTTCCCGGTTCACACTGGGTGGCGACTCCATTATTCTCCGGTTTAGTCCCCCGTGGCTACTCCGTACTCCCAACTATTGCCGCGAGCCTAGAACAGCATGCGTCGTCCAGTTTCTGTTGTCTACAGTCTGGCGACTCCACTGGGGATAGTGAATCGGCCCCGAAAATATTGTCTTGTAATGTTTGGATTTATGTTTTAATTGACCGTGTCTATAGTGGATAAAAGTAAGGGTTTAATCAAAGGCATTTTTGAGGCTAGGTAATGGTTGGGTGTCTTCCTTCACTCACTACCTTTCTAGAAGGAAAAGCTGTGAAGGCACCTAGATGGCCATCTACTCGTAGCCTATTGTGATGGACTAATTTGGAGGATTCGTTGTTTATTCCTAACACCAAGCGATAAGAGCCTAAGGGGCTTGGGTATTTAAGTGAGCCTCGCTCCACCTTCCCTCTGGGGAATCTACAACGAGAAATCCATTTGACAGTCTGTCACACACCATAGCTCATTGGCACGTACCTTAGTGTATAAAAAAGGGTGTGCTCACTTGGTCGCTCGAACCCTTGAGTGGGGAGACCTAGTTGTGAGCCATCCTTCGCCGGTGAGAGCCTTTGTCTATACTCGTGCTAAACCACCCATAGACCAGGTTGGCTAAAGTAACAATTATTTCCTTGAGTATGTGCTTATGGGCCATTTCCATTTGGAGGCAGTTGGACCTTTTATCAGAAATGCGAACTTGTTGGGCCATTTAAACTGGGGCGAGTTCGTATCTTATGACTATTAGGCCCAAAGCTTCTAAAATGTCGATGGGCCATTGTGTAGAAATTATCATGTCATGTTTGCATCATCTTTCTTCTATGCTTGTGTTAGGGAACATTGTCGCTTGGATCTATTTGGACCATTTGTCATGGGATATGGGCTTGTTGGGCCATTTAAACTGGGACAAGAACGTATTTCATGACTATTGGGCCAAAGGCTTCTAAGTGATTAATGAGCCGCTTTGTGATTGTATTCGGAACGTTACTATTTGGATTTAGTCGGGCTCTTTGCCATGAGATGTGAACTCATTGGGCCATTTAAACTGGGATGGGTTCACTCCTATGACAATTAGCCCGAAAGATTCTAAAATAATAACGAACCGATTTGTTCGAGAGTTTTAATTTATTATGTTATCTATCACATGCACCTCATACACCTCACGCATACATGCATCATGCTAACCCTTATGTTTTAAAAAGCCATCATAGATACCCGTTGGGTTAGAAAAGAAGGAAGGCTAGTCAAGAGACCATCAGCAAAAATGAGTGGATCAGTTAATAAAGAATCTCGTCTGGATCAATTGGAAGCCAAAGTAACCAAAATTGCTGAGCAGTTGCAATTTTTGACCAATGTTGTGGCCAGTTTGACTGTATCCCCTATAGCCAATAACAAGAAGTGTTGCAGCCAGGATAAAAGAACTTTTGGAGGGCCTTCAGGGACCAAGCCTGCTACTGCTGAGATCGCTACCGTCAGAAACAGACGATTCTCCAATTTTGGTAGACCTATGTCTAAGGTGCTTGAGAAGTTAAAAAGACAAGGACTCCTAAAGACTCTAGAACCCAGACCAATTCCCAATCCTGTGCCACACTACCTTGACTTAAACCAGTACTGTTACTTCCACCAAGGAAAAGGCCATGACACTGATAACTGCGCCCGCCTTAGACATGAAATCCAAAACCTCATTGACGCCCATAAAATACCCGACCCAGAAAAGGGACAGCCACCCACATACATTATCGACTCCGGCCTACCCGACAATCTTGTCTTCCCAACCCACAACTACCAAACTTCTTGCACAGGGATACGAGGCAACAGTGGTAAAAGTGAAATAAAGCAAAGGGAGGATCTTTGGGAAAACTTCTCAGACAGTGATGAGACGGGGGTTGCAAAAGGGAAAAGTGAATTTGAAGAAGAACTACTGTACCTGGAGAAATTGATGGCCGAAGGGAATAAGAAAGCAAGGGAAAATAAAGTTGCAATTTATGGAGATGTTTGTCTCCCAGATCTTATTCAGTTGTGATCCAGCATTTATTAATAGAGACATTGATTTTGTTCAAACCTCTTTCATGATAATAAAGAAGTTCATTTCGCTCACTTGCCTGAGTCTCTCTCGTTCAACCTACACAATATGAGTATATTTGACAACCATGATACCATGATATTCAACAACACTCAGAACACGGGGAATTCCCGAAGGAAGAATAGCTATTCAGAAATTGGGAAACATGGCAGTGAGACTGTCGGAGAATAAGTTCACCCAGTCGATCGATGAAGACAGATTGAAGCAGTTTTCAGCCTAAAGGAGAAAAGACCGAGCAGTCACCAAAGGAATTGGCAGAAGACCTAACCCAATGGGATAGGAAATTCATTCATGCATACATGCATACACGTAACCTGCATCCCTTGTTGTATTTTGCTTTTGCATATTTCAAACGAAAGAGAACCCGCAGGGGGCGAACAGAAACATATGGCACCAAGGAGCACAATGAGGATCCAACCCATCATGAACATGGAAAACCTCTACACTTGCATATATACACATCACATGCACGTCTTTATTTTGTTGTTTTGTATTTGCAGGTTTCAAAAGAAGAAAATAAGGAAAAGAGACAAAGGCAAGCCAACCAGAAACAACAACAGTGTTAGAGATGAATCAGAATCAGTATTAATCTCAGGAAATAAACCCAGGGTTGAGGCCCACGCCAGTATCAGTTTCAAGAAGGAATCCCCAGGGGGTGAAGCCCACGTTATCAGCAGTTGAAAAGAGGAATTTCACAGAAGGAGATAAAGTCCTTGATGGCTAAACATATGTCCGGTGATGACATTGTATGCTGTGGGGAGAAACCATAGAAACAATAAGTGTGAGACGCGCTCTCTTCCGGTATTTTGAAAGGACTGATCTCGGCTGGACTCATGAGCACTCGACAGGATCTCAAACAGTGGAAGCCTGAGTAGTTACCGAGGTGACTAGTTGAAGAGATGACGAATCGGTGAATGACCGTTTGCCTAGGTGTCCACCCTGGTTTAACCGATGCTATGATATATGATATGGTTGGAAATAAAAATAAAAGTCTCTGAAATAAAAAGAAAAAAAAATAGACCGCCTATAACCGATAAGCGTGAAGCTACCCATGGGCGAGTTAGGACCACCATGAGGAGAAATGCTACCTTAAAGGATAGGTGTGTCAGAAAGAAAAAAAGAAAAGAGAAAAGAAAAGAAAAAAAAAGAAAATTCAAAATGAAAGGAATGAGACAAAAGAAAAGAAAGATGAAAACCATATCATGTTGAGTAGGCCGAAGTAATCACAGAATGTGATTAAGGCATCCAGGTTGGTTAGACCCACTGGTTTGACTCTCTGAAACGAAATCACCAAGTTGGCTTACTTAAGGAACAAGCTGTGAAAGAGCCTTAGCACACACACACTAGGAGTCTAGTTCAGATCACCCGTTCAGAAGAGTGGATTTGAGTATGTCAAGTACTTTGAAGGTTCTCTGGTTTCAACACGAAGCATTCGTTGAGGATAAAAATATGTTTAGCTATCAGGATTTCCTCGAGGAGGGCAGTATAGTTTGAAATAAATCATTCACTTCAGCTTAGGAGCGAGGCTCCATGTCACGTCAGCTTGGGGGCGAGGCCCATATCAGCTTTGGAGCGAGGCTCCACATCTTACCAGTTTTGGGGATGAGTCCCAAAGGCGAGGCCCATATTAGCTTGGGAGCGATGCTCCATATCAGTATCAGTTTGGGGCGAGGCCCATGTCAGTATCAGCATCTGGGGCGAGGCCCATATCAGTATCAGTTTGGGGCGAGGCCCATATCTATATCAGTTTGGGGCAAGGCCCATATCAGTTGGGGCGAGGCCCACATCAGTTTCAGTCTTGGAGCGAGGCTCCACATCAGTATTAGCATCAGGGCGAGGTCCCTATTTGTCAGCGGTGTTGGGTCGAGGTGCCCAGGATCGAGGTGCCCCCGTTGTCTGTTGTAGTTCCGGGTCGAGGTGCCCAGGGTCGAGGTGCCCGCTACATCATCATTTCAGGGCGAGGTCCCTATTTGTCAGCGGTGTTGGGTCGAGGTGCCCAGGGTCGAGGTGCCCCCGTTGTCTGTTGTAGTTCCGGGTCGAGGTGCCCAGGTCGAGGTGCCCACTACATCATCATTCAGGGTGAGGTCCCTATTTGTCAGCGGTGTTGGGTCGAGGTGCCCAGGGTCGAGGTGCCCCCGTTGTCTGCTGTAGTTCCGGGTCGAGGTGCCCAGGTCGAGGTGCCCACTACATCATCATTTCAGGGCGAGGTCCCTATTTTTCAGCGGTGTTGGGTCGAGGTGCCCAGGGTCGAGGTGCCACCGTTGTCTGTTGTAGTTCCGGGTCGAGGTGCCCAGGGTCGAGGTGCCCACTACATCATCAATTCGAGGGCGAAGTCCCTATTGACAGTGGTGTTGGGTCGAGGTGCCCAGGGTCGAAGTGCCTCCGTTGTCGGTTGCAGTTCCGGGATGCGTCCCAGGGTCGAGGGCCCACTGCATCATCATCACAGTTCACATTCGGTGGTTCGGGAACAAAGCCCAGAGGTCGAGACGCCTCGCCACCATATCTACTACATCATCAAATCGGTTCGAAGCAACGGGCAAACCAAGTGGCAGCTGGTGAGCCAGGTAAGTGAAAATGCATTGCATGTACTTTGATAGGATTGTCATTGTCACACACTGCACAAGTCCCATCAAAGTGGGGGCGACTGTAGGCATTGCATTTTTTAATTCAGTTCGCCATCATATTAATTCAGTTCGAAGCAGCAGGCAAGTCAGGTGGCAGCTGGCGAGCCAAGTAAGTAAAAATGCATTGCACGAACTTTGATAGGACTGTCATTATCACACACTGCACAGATCCCATCAAAGTGGGGGCGACTGTAGGCATTGCATTTTTGCATATCAGCCCAATGATGAGCCTCGAATGGAGGCACTACTTTTTAGTTGCGGAAGTTGCGGAAAGCGGTCGTCGGAAGGGAAAGGTCAAGAGTCGACATTTTTATTGGATTTGGTTCGCTTGTTCAAGTTTCAGGTTCGCTCGTTCGGTCTCAGTTTTGAAATCATCCTTGGCCCAAATACCAAGCCAAAACACTAAGCAACAAAAACCATGCAACAGCCCATTCAAACACCCCTAACCTTCATCATTTACGCCCATACACTGCTCCCTGCCTCAACCACTAACCGCCCATGCCTCTGGCAGATGATCAACCTTCATGGCACCCCTCTCTCTGCCAAGATCCCTTCACACAGCCCTCACGCATAGCCACACCACACTGCCACTGCCAGCCCTTCAAGCCTCATACACACGTCCAACACAGCAGCCCCTTTGAAACCAGTTTCTCATTCACGCACAGCTCACGGAGCACCCTAAAAATCATCATCATTCACCAGCCCTTCAAGCCATTTTCACAGACCTAAGCCACGTTACCAAGAAATGTGATCAAGCCACCCACGTCCCTCATCATGCATGAAGAAACCCCCAACACGTAAGCCCTCACTCCATCGCCAAACGCACTTAAAACCCTAACAAAGAATAGCCACCTTAGCAGTCCCCTGAACCTCACGAAACCAGCTTGCACCAACACACCAAGAAACAGACTGAAACACACAGTCCACGTTGATCAGCCCTTCACGCAACCTTCACTCTCGGCACCTCATAAACCCCTCACTTCAGCTTCTCTCGTGAACCATACTCGGCCATTGCCATATACACCATCATCACCTTCATCTTTACATCCAGGGGGAGGAACACAAAAACAAGATCATGCACAGCAGCCCTCTCCACACAGTTTCTCTCATCACCGATCAACTCCCCCTCATGCACGCACGTAACCACTCAGAGACTGCCCATTTCACGCCATTGCCACCCTCACCGAGAACCCTAAACAGTCCTTAGCTATTCACGCACCCTTTCAACACAGAAAACGCACACTGCAACCTCTCCAATGGACAAAAAATAACACACTGCAAAGCCTTGTTCTGGCCATGAAACACACCACACGCAGACGTGAACCCATACAGCCATGAAACCCTAGCCACTGCCCACTGCCGAGACTTAGATCAACAGCTCACCTTCATCAACGATATGATCCATGAAGCCATCCTTCGCGTCCTTGACTCTGCACATCCATCACCTTGAAACCCCTTATCCTAGAACCTCCATTTTCACGGCCTCACACCATGATAACACCCTAAAATCTTCAACACGTCTTCTGCTTCTCAAGCCATGACCACCGAGCAAACTCACACATTCACGTCCAGATTCACATGCAGCCTTAGACCCTCACGCTCAACGCATCTGCTCCCCTGAACTAACGCACATGAACCATGCTACCGAGTACTCCATGCCGAGCTGCACTGCCACACAACCCTGAAACTGCCAAGCCGAGCTGCACCACACTCCACGCACGCCCTTAACTGCCAAGCCGAGCTGCACCAAACACCACCAGCCACTGCACCATTCACTGCCGAGACCAACAACCCTTCATCAATGAGCCTTGATCACCCCTACTGCCGAGACCAAATCACATCACTGCCGAGCACACCACAATTTCTATGCAACCCACTGCACTGCCCATGCACCATCAAACCCACGTGAAGTAACCTCACGCCAACAGCCCATCACACGCACACACTATCGACCACAAACTGTCCTAACCGAGCCATAATTGCCACTGAAACCCTAGCCTGACAGCCCAAAAAACCGCTCATGACTGCCCTCCAAACCCACGTAAAAATAATCTCAAAACCGTGACCAAAATGATCCAGAATAACCCAAGAGAGAGAATAAAAATGACGAGTGAAAAAACGAGTGAAACAGCAGAAACAGCAGACCCGAGAAAAACGGAGAAAACAATGAAAACAGTGAACCTGAGAAAACAGCGGAAATAACGAACCAGTGAAAACAGTCGAAACGACATCCCTTCCGGCACCGTGGAACGCACTCCCGGAAAGCGACTTAAAAGGTAAGACCTGAGGGCACCCTTTTATTTATTATCATTTATTTTTAGTTATTTTATTATTTTATTTCGCATGAGTATTGTGAATTAGTGTATGATGTGATTTCGGGTGAATGAAATATGTGTTCTTTTTGTGGTATATTGGATGGAAACCCGGACATAAATTCCATAGCCGAATCCGAATGGACGGTAATATGGTTTGCACTCGGGATACAATGCCCCGTACCACTTGAAAGATTCATATGTTTCATTCCACTCAAACTTGTATGTGAGCATGATTAGGCTATTAGAATGTTATTTTTATTTTGGGCATGACTTTAGTTATTTACCTTTTGTATTAGGAATTTAAATTAAGGCATGTTTAGATTACTATGTATGTAGCATGTTTGATTTGTGATGTCGGATGTTTGCCGTTATGAAAGTTTACTGTTGAAGCATGCAAACCTAGAATTTAGACTACTTTGACCAACATGTATGTTGAGTAGACTTGGTTAATATTACACAAATCACAAACATTACAAGTGACATAAAGTAAGAGACCATTCCGAACCCAACGGTTTGAGGTATTCTCCTGCGAGGAGTGAGTGCGGCCTTAAATCTTTTTTTCCCGGTTCACACCGGGTGGCGACTCCATTTTATTTCTCCGGTTTAGTCCCCCGCGGGCTACTCCGTACTCCCGACCGGGCCGCGAGCCTAGGACAGCGTCGCCCAGCTCCTGTTGTCTACAAGGGGCTTGGGTATTTAAGAGAGCATCGCTCCACCTTCCCTCTGGGGAATCTACAACGGGAAATCCATTCGACAATTAGTCACACACCGTAACTCGTTGGCACGTACCGTAAGGTATAAAAAAGGGTGCACTCACTTGGTCGCTTGAACCCTTGAGTGGGGAGTCCTAGTTGTGGGTAATCCTTCGTCAAATGAGAGCCTTTGTCCGCGCCCCGTGAACCCACTTGTGAAACTTAGCCTTGAAAGAACCGGTAGGTAGTTATTTATTTTATGTTTGTGTGTTGGACCGCCGTCATTTGGATCCAGTTGGACCTTTTGTCAAAAGATGTGAACTTGTTGGTCCATTTAAACTGGGGTAAGTTTGTGTCCTTTGACAGTTGGGCCAAAAGCTTCTAAAATGCCGGTGGGCCACTTTGTGAATGGGCTTTTATCATTTGAAGTCATTTAGCCATATCATTGTAAAGTGTAAACCTGTAGGGCCTTTTCAACTGGGACAAGTTTGCACCGCACAATGGTGCGATTGAATGCTTTAAAATGATAATGGGCCAACTTATATATTCCATGCATCGCATACATCTCATGCATCTCATGCATACATGCATAATGTTAACCCTTGTGTCTTAAAAGCCATCATGGATACCCGTTGGGTTAGAAAAAAAAAAGAAGTCAGAGTCAGAGCATCCTTGGGAAAATCCAGTATATCAGTCGGTTCATTGCCAAGCTGACGTCAGTATGCGAGCCATATTCAAGTTGTTGAGGAAAGATCAGCCGGTAAAGTGGAAACGAACAATGTCAGGAAGCATTTGACAGAATAAGGGAATATTTGGTGAAACCTCATGTCCTGAGACCTCCGAAACAGGGCAGACCTTTGGTGCTTTATTTGGCTATTGAACCCGAAGCGCTGGGGGCGATGATGGTACAAGCCGATGAGACAGGAGTAGAGCACGCCATATACTACCTCAGTAAGAAACTGCTTCCGTATGAAGCCCGCTATCAGGAAGTATAGAAGATTTTTCTAGCAGTAGTATGGGTGTCCAGGAAATTACGCCACTATTTCCAGTCTTACAAGATCCAAGTGGTCGCAAAGGAGAATCCTTTGAAGTATCTACATTCGGTGCCTTCACTAGTTGGAAAGCTGGGCAGATGGTTATTACTGTTGAATGAATTTGACATCGAGTATCTCACTTCAAAGGTAATCAAAGGGCGAGCCGTGGCAGAATTCCTAGCCTTACAACCTGTTGAAGGGGATCAGTACAAGTTTGAATTCCCCGACGAAGAAATCCAAGCTATAGCAGTCCAAGGATGGAAGATGTATTTTGACGGAGCAGTAAACTGCAAAAGAGCCGGAATCGGTATTGTAATAGTAACCCCTGGGGGAGAGACTTTGCCTATGGCCAAGAGGTTGACGTTCAGGGTAACTAACAATATGGCTGAGTATGAAGCATGTGCATTCATCTTGACTGCATTAATAGCCTTGAGAGCTACGAACGTGGACGTTTACGGAGATTCAATGTTGGTGATCCGACAGATGCAAGGAGAATGAGAGTTAAAGGAAGAACGGTTGAAGTCGTACTTATTCCACCTCAGAAACCTAGCACAGGCTATCCCTAACTGCAAATTTCAGCACTTGCCTCGGGAAGAAAATCAGATGGCAGATGCATTGGCGACGTAGCCGCAACCTGGGAGAATCCAGAGAGAAATTTGTGATGAGACCACTTGTGTTGACAACGGCCAGCAAACCGGTTTATGAGATAGAGAGGATCTGGGAGTAGAGGTCGATGACGGAAAACCTTGGTATCATGATATTCAAAAGTATCTGGAACATAGGGAATCCCAGAGGAAGGGAGCAGAAAAGACAGAATCGCCATTCAGAAGTTGGCTGCTCAATATGTGAGTCTGAAGGGAGAACTCTACAAGAGGCAAGCGAATGGTGTTCAGCTGAAATGCTTGAGAAAAGAAGAAGCTCAGAAGATAATGGATGAAGTGCATGCTGGCGTCTGTGGACCGCATATAAACGGATTGAACTTGTCCCGCAAGATTGTGAGACAAGGCTTTTACTGGTCAACCATGGAAGCCGACTGCGCGAAGCTGGTAAGTAGACACTGTCATGATTGTCAAGCGCACGGGAATTTGAATCATTTGCCGCATACAAAATTGCACGGGTTGTCAGAACCGTGGCCTTTCTCAGCATGGGGAATTGATATGATCGGAGAGATTCGGCCGAATGCGTCAAACGGACATCGCTTTATAGTGGTAGTAGTGGACTACTTCTCGAAATGGGTAGAAGCCGAGTCATTCTGTAATGTCACGGCAAAACAAATGGCTAAGTTTATAGCCCGGAATCTCATATGCCGATACGGTATGCCGCATCACGTGGTTACGGACAATGAAGTCCAGTTTCAGGGAGAGACCAATGCGATGTTACAGAGGTATGGGATAGGTCATCATAAGTCTTCACCATACAGACCGCAGGCTAATGGAGCAGTTGAGGCAGCCAACAAGACAATAAAGACGATTCTGGCGAAGATGACGGAGAATTACAAAGACTGGGCTGATAAGCTGTCGTATGCCTTGTGGGGATATATACTTCTGTAAGGACAGCAACTGGAGCGACGCCTTACTCTTTAGTCTATGGAATGGAAGCGGTACTGCCGGTGGAAGTTGAGATACAGTCCATGCGGGTGTTAGCAGAAGCAGAATTGCCTGAACGAGAATGGACCTCGCAGAGGTTTGAGCAGTTAGCATTGATGGATGAGAAGAGGATGAAGTCCTTGCATCACATGCAGATATATCAGAAGAGGTTGGCCAGAGCATTTAATAAGAAGGTGCGTCCTACCAAGATCAAGAAAGGTGATCTGGTACTTAAGCAGTCGAAGCCGTCGACGACAGACCCAAGAGGGAAGTTCAAACCAAATTGGGAAGGACCATACATTGTTCAGAAGGTAATGGGAAATGGAGCAGTGAGACTGTCGGACTTGGAAGGGAATGAGTTCACCGAGCCGATCAATGTTGACAAATTGAAGTTGTATTTTGCCTGAGGGACAGAAGACTGAATAGTCATCCGCAGAAGACCTAACCCAACGGGATAAAGAGAACTCATGCATGCATGCACACATATACCCATTATTGCATTCCTTTTTTTTGTGTGTTTTGTGTTTTTGTTTTATATTCACAGGTATCGAAGAATAAAAGAGAAAGCGGCAAGGCAAAGACAAGCTAATTAGAAACAACGAAAACACTGTATTGAATTAGAGAAGAAATCCTAGGGCTGAGGTCCATATCGGTGTTAAGATTCAGATGGTAATCTAAGGGTTAAGGCCCATTTTGAGTTTGAATTTTGGGTATGGATCCCGGGGGCGAAGCCCACATGGTCAGCAGTAAAGAGGAAGAATTCCTTTGATTGAGTGAGTGAGTGAGTAAAAAAAAAAAAAAAGTGAGAGATAAGTCTTTGATGGTTAAACATATGTCCGGTGATGACATTATGTGCTGTAGGGAGAAGCCTTAGAAGCGAGAAGCGCGAGACGCGCTCTTATCCGGTATTCTGAATGGATTGATCTCAGCTGGACTCATGAAGCACTTGATAAAGGTATCTCAACAGTAGAAGCCTGAGCGGTTGATGAGATGACTAGTTGAAGAGATGGTGGATTGGTGAATGACCGTTTGCCTGGATGTCCACACTGATTTGCCTTTGCTACGATACATGATATGGTTGGAAAATAAAGAAAGAAAAGTCTCTACAATGAAAAGAAAAGAAATAGACCGCCTATAACCGATAAGCGTGAAGCTACCCATGGGCGAGTATTAGGACCACCATGAGGAGAAATGCTACCTTAAAGGGTAGGTGAGTCAGAAAAAAGAAAAAGAGAACAGAAAAAAAAAAAAGAAAAAAAAAAGAAAAAATGAAGGAAAATAATGAAAAGAAAAAGACGATGCAATAAAAGAAGACCATATCATGTTAGGTATGCTACAGTAATCACAGAATGTGACCCAGACATCCAGGTTGGTTAGACCCACTGATCCGATTCTCCGAAGCGAAATCATCGAGTTGGCTGACTTAAGGAATAAGCTGCGAAGGAGCCTTAGCACACACACACACTAGGAGTCTGGTTCAGATCACCCATTCAGGGGATTGGGTTTGAGTATGTCGAATACTTTGAAGATTCTTTGGCTTTGACGCGAAGCATCCGTTGAGGACAAAAATATGTTTAGCTATCAAGATTATCTTAAAAAGAGGCACTACAGTGTCCAAAATAGAGAATCGGCATCAGTAGTAGACCTGCCGGGTATGACATTCTGTGGGCGAGGCCCACATTGGTTCAAATCAGTTTCAGCCAGGTACGGCACTCCGGGTATGGAGATATCAGATCAGCCAGGTACGGCACTCCGGGTATGGAGATATCAGATCAGCCAGGTACGGCACTCCGGGTATGGAGATATCAGATCAGCCAGGTACGGTACTCCGGGTATGGAGATATCAGTTCAGCCAGGTACGGCACTCCGGGTATGGAGATATCAGATCAGTTCAGCCAGGTACGGCACTCCAGACATGGAGATATCACAGCTGCGACACCCTAGGTACGGGGTTAGCATTCAGAAATTTGTGGCTCTCTAGGTACGGAGACGTCACCGCGACACCCTAGGTACAGGGTTAGCACTCAGACATTTGTGGCACTCTAGGTACGGAGGCGTCACTGCGACACCCTAGGTACGGGGTTAGCATTCAGACCACAGCGACACCCTAGGTACGGGGTTAGCACGCCAGGTACGGCATGTGGACTATTCAGACATTTGTGGCACTCTAGGTACGGAGGCGTCACAGCGACACCCTAGGTACGGGGTTAGCACTCAGACATTTGTGGCTCTCTAGGTACGGAGACGTCACCGCGACACCCTAGGTACGGGGTTAGCACTCAGACATTTGTGGCACTCTAGGTACGGAGGTGTCACTGCGACACCCTAGGTACGAGGTTAGCACTCAGACATTTGTGGCTCTCTAGGTACGGAGACGTCACTGCGACACCCTAGGTACGGGGTTAGCATTCAGACCACAGCGACGCCCTAGGTACGGGGTTAGCACGCCAGGTACGGCATGTGGACTATTCAGACATTTATGGCTCTCTAGGTACGGAGACGTCACCGCGACACCCTAGGTACGGGGTTAGCATTCAGACCACAGCGACGCCCTAGGTACGGGGTTAGCACGCTAGGTACGGCATGTGGACTATTCAGACATTTGTGGCACTCTAGGTACGGAGGCGTCACTGCGACACCCTAGGTATGGGGTTAGCACTCAGACAACCAACATCATCACTGCGGCACTCTAGGTATAGAGACGCAACCGCGACGCCCTAGGTACGGGGTTTAGCATTATCAACTCAGCACAGCAGGCAGACCAGGTGACAGCTGGCGAGCCAGGTAAGTAAAAATGCATTGCACGTACTTTGATAGGATTGTCATTGTCACACACTGCACAAGTCCCATCAAAGTGGGGGCGACTGTAGGCATTGTATTTTTACACATTAGCCCAATGATGAGTCTCGTATAGAGGCAACTACTTCTTTAGTCATGAAAGTCGCGGGAAACGGACGTTGGAAGGGTAAAGTTGGAAAATAGAATTTTTGATGGATTTAATCTCGTTGTTTTCGCTTCGGTTGCTTGTTATACCTCCGTTTCTAAGCTCACCTTAGGCCGAAAACTCCCATAGACCACATACCTAACCCAAACCAAGCCCAAATACCCAAGTCAAACCAAATCCATGCCCAAAGGATGTGATTCACGCCCAAAGCCCCTTTATTTAGGTATATGCATATTTATCACATGTTAAATCTTGTAAATCCTTACCTAAATAAAAGAAATCAAATCAAATCCCTACCAAATCAAATCCAATCCCAAATCCTAATTAGGAGATGCATTCCTTATTAGAAATCAATTAGGAGATTCCTTCCTAATCTAATTAGGAAAGTCTTCTCTCTTTGCCTATAAAAAGAGGCCTTCACCCCCCATTCAAGACCTAGCTCATACACCTCTCTCACACGCCTAAAGCACTCTCTTAAGCCTCCATTGCACGCCCAAGCATCCCCCTGAAGCCTCCATTGCCGCACCTTCAAGATCCAATAGCCTCCATTGCCGCATCTTCCCTCCATCATCAACACCCTTCACGCCCAAGCCCTAAACTTAACCCTCCATTGCCGAGTTCCAGCCCCCATTCACAGCCCTAAAACACCCTCAAATAAACCTTATTCACAGCCCTAAATTCGCACTAAACACCCTCCAAACACAGCCCCATTCGCAGCCCCAAAACAGTCCCGAAACACCCCTCACTGCACCTTGAACTGCACAGTTTCGTCCCCTGTTCTGGTCAGTTTTTGTTGCGTCTTTAACCCATAAAACAGTCCTAAAATCACCTAAACACCATCCCCAAAACCTCCATAAAGTTTCCCTAAAAAATCCTCACAAACGCACCTCCCTAAGCCTTCAAAATCACCCAAAACAGTCCGCTAAACCATCAAGACAGTGACCTGAAACGTAGCAGCGAAACAGCAGAGAAACGGACTTGAAACAGCAGCCCGAATAGCAAAACAGCGAGGAAAGACGTTGAGTTGGTGAACTAAAAGAGTAGCGGATCATTCACCCTTCCAACGGACGTGTAACACCCTTTCTTAGACGACAAAAGAGGTTAGACCTGAGGGCACCTTTCTACTTATCTTCTTTATTGTTGTTTTATTTATTTTGATATATAATTGCATGAGAGTCGTTTGAGGCATGATGTGATTGTTGGATGAGCGGGATATGTGTTCCCTTTTGTGGTATATCGGATGGAAACCCGGACGTAAATTCCATAGCCGATTCCGAATGGACGGTAGTATGGTCTGCACTCGGGATACAATGCCACGTACCACTTAAGATACACGTATCTCGTCTCATCCCAACTTGATTGAGCATGTTATAGTCTTTAGGTTATTTGTTTATTATTTAAAGTATGGTTTAATTTAGTTTGTTATTTATTTGTTAAAGCATGTTTAGGTTGATCATTATGCATGTTCTTAGTTTATGATCCGTTTGGGTAATGATTTATACATGTTGATTTAATGGTTCAATATGCTTGTTGTATTACATTGCGTGGAATTATTTTGATGAAAGCATGTTAGATCTAAGTACCATTGAGCATGAATGTTGAATAGATTCGGTTAGTTTATTGCACAAATTATATCATCACAAGTGACATAAGTAAGGGACCATTCCGAACCCAACGGTTTGAGGTCTTCCCTTGCGAGGGGTGAGTGCGGCCTTAAATCTTTGTCCCGGTTCACACCGGGTGGCGACTCTATGTTATTTTGTACTTCCCAACTAGGCCGCGAGCCTAGAACAGCGTCGCCCAGGTTCTGTTGTCTACAATATGGTTTTATCTCGATTTGGTTTTTTCGAACTACGATTCATCCCCAGTTTTTTTCTATACACTCGTAATGGAATATAATATTCCATTAAAATATTTAAAAATACACTCATGTTTAATTACCATGGGTTAGACCCATTTCCGCTGCGCGGGGCACTAATCCGACCCTAGGGGTCCCACAACTGCCCCAACAGAAGTGTGAAGTCAAAGCTGTGACCCCCAAACTTATGTTGAAACCTAGATCGTCGAATAAAATATAAGTAAAACATAAATAACACAACCAATTAAATAAAAATAAAATAAAACACAATAAAAATTTAAGACACTTGAGTTGCCTCCTATGAAGCGCTTAATTTATAATCCTTAGCTAGACTTTTTCTGAAGTACTTCCTTCATGGAGGTTTCCATATAGATTTAGATGTCCTAGACATGACAGTGTCATGCGCATTACTATTCAAGCTTCTCTTCCAAACATGAGATGAAAAATAAAAATATTCTCTACTAATTGCACATGCCACATTCTTTAAATATTTATCTGTAAGAGGTCTTGAATGGAAAGATAGACTGTCAGAAGGTCTTATATGATGCTTTACTTGGAATGGTTGTACCATTCTGTCAAGTTTATAAATAGTATCAATGATGTTAACTTTTCTATATTGTGATGTGTTCCCTTATATGATGAGATTTTCAACACACAATTGCTCTTGCCTAACACCATGTTCCACAACTTCCTCATTGATGCACTCAGTGAACGAAGGATTTTCTAGATAAATTCTAGACTCTGCTTCATCAGGTTCTTGACATGACACCTCAGCCTTTATATACAGCTCTGTCTCTCTCCCCATTATGGTGACCTTGTAAATTTCTTGATTCCATTGGTATTCTTCAATGTCACACGGCAGTGTCCCTTGAGGTCTATAGCTCTGGTTATTGACTAGTTGTCTTATTTGGGCCTCAAGCGTCTTTAAGGATGTTGTCTAACTCTGAAATAGGGCATTATATATTAGCTTCCTGCTTCTTAAACATGTCAACGACCATTTCCTCTACGGATGATTCCGGAGGAAATTTAAAACAATTACATAAAGTTTGTTTTGAAAAAAATTAAATTTTAAATTAAAAATAAAAATTAAATTATATGGTACTACAAATTAATTATGTATTTTGAGCATAATTTTTGTAATCAGACTGGATCGGTTAGTTCAATCGGTCAATTCAGGAACCGACCCTTGGTCCGATAAATTGGTCGAGTTTATAAATCGAAAAAATTAGTAGAAAACTGAAACCAAATAAAATCGATTTTTAAAATTTTAATATATAATTACAAAAAATTTAAAACTCTATTTTTTATTTTAATACTTAATTATTAATTTTTTTTTTAATTTTTTAATTTTAATTGAAATTACTTTTTTATCTTTATATGTCTTAATTGTTTTTATGAACCTTTAGTAAGGGTGACAAAACGAATCAACGAATCGAATTTGTATCGAATCCTAAACGAATCGAATCAAAATTTGATGGATTCGTATTCGATTCGTTTATTAAACGAATCCTAATATCAGGATTCATATTTGATTCGTTTATTAAACGAATCGAATACGAATATTCGTTTTGTTGTGATATTATTCAATAACATAATTTACAATAATTTATTTACATTAATTTTTCATAAATATATACATATGAAAAATGTAATTAATATATTTACTAAAAATAACTCAACAAATATCGATAATATTTTGTTTTTCTATGATAATTAACCATAATTTATTGAATCTTAATTGAAAAATAACAATAACTGGTAAAATAAAAATAATAAAACGAATTGCAAACGAATCAATGATCTTAAATTCGTATTCGATTCATTTAATAAACAAATCGAATCAAATTGACCAATTTATTAAATGAATCTATTTTTCAAACCCATATTCGTTTTAAAACGAATCGAATCGAACGAATAAACGAATCTTAACCTAAATTGCCACCCTTAACCTTTAGCGAATTACTCCCGCTCAAAGGCCTAAAATCTAAAAAAATTAAAAAACTTTTCCCTCTTTGTCTCCCTCCCTGGTGAAATCCCTAATTTCATATTTCACTCTCTGTCACTCTCGCTCACTCGCACTCGCACGCCAGCCCAGCCATTCTCACTTCGCTCGCCAGCCCCCAGCCCAACTACTCTCATTTCGTAAAACAAAAACACATTGAAACCCTAATCGAATACACTTTGACGAAACTTAGACTGGGACAAACGAGACTAGCTAGCAGCGACGAGCAGAGAGCAACGACGAGCAATGGAAACCAGAGAGCAACAGGTACCAGCAAGCTTATAACGGCGACAACAAAGTTGACTTGGTGTGACGAAAGGCGCAGGTTCAATTGATGATAGTATTAATGGAAACAATGGCTTATCATTATAAAATTTTTTTTATTTATTGAACAACGATGACCTTGAGTTCTAGGCCAATCCTATAAAGCTCATCGGCCTATAATTTGTTTGTGTTTTGTGAAAATTGGATGCAATTCTTAGATTGTTTCTGCTTTTTTGAAGCTTGTGGCAAGGGTATTCTATGATGAAAAGGAGTTAATCAGCCAAGAAGTGACAACAAAGTTGATATGCTTGATCCTGAAATCACCCATCACGCGCACACAACCTGTTTGACAAAATTACTGAATGAGGGATAAATCGAGAACTAGTCAAAGATGTATGTGGTGAAGAGAGATGAAGGCAAGAGGCGGTGCATTTTGATAAGATTACAGCGAGACTGAAGAAGTTGAGTAATGGGCTCAGCATCGAGCACTGTGACCCGATGCTTGTGTCCCAGAACGTCTGTGCTGGTGTCTACAAGGGGGTCACCACTAGACAACTGGATGAATTGGCTGCTGATTAATAAAGTAGTTAAATCTTCCTGAAGCTTAACCAACAAATCCATGGCAGAATCATGTGGCATTATGTGATTTTTTGTTTTGCATGGAGAATTTGTTAACTTTTTTTTAGAGTTGGGCGAAGTGAAACAATTACGAAACATATGATGCATGAATTTTAAATTCCTCAATGTGTAATTTTATCTTCTTCATTACTACTCTTATATAGCAGATTTCTTTCATTAGATGTTTGTCAATTGCCATTTCTTCTCCTTGCTTCGCTTATTTCTTTTAATTTGTTTATTTTTTTTATGTACTTGTCCTTTACCATACATTTTCTCTTAGATAGTCTTTCTTGATCGACAACATATATCAGTGATAAATTAACTACCTGGGCTTTGATTATATAGATTAGTGATTAATTTGCTACTCATGGAGATGGAGAGCCATTCCTCCTTTTCGTCATAAAGTAAAGGAATACATAGTTCTCAAATTAATTACGCCTGGCTGTGGGTTTTCATTGTCAAGATTTTGATCTTGCAGGTTCTATACTCTCATGGTGTTATCTACTGCATTATTTGGGAAACCTGCGTTTATGAATCTTATCTGCAATGGACTTGTCCTGGCCGAGGATGGAAAAAGATGAGTAAAAAGCTGAAGAAATATCCATCCCCTATAGATGTGCTAAATTATTATGGTGGTGTAAGTTGTCTATACTAAACTTTATCTTAACTAAATTGCTTGTTTATTCTTTGAGGTGTTTAAACTACTTACTATAATTTGTTTCTCACTTATTTCATAGGATGCTTTACGATTATACCTCATAAATTCTCCAGTTGTGCATGCCGGGGCCTTGCGTTTTAAAAAGGATGGTGTTTTTGCAGTTGTAAATAATGTTTCTCAGTTACTATGGCTTAGCTTATGCTCTTGGCTTATTTTGTAATATTTTCTTTAATATCATAAGTGCTAATTGTTTTATCATTTAGTTATACTAGTGTCTACTTTAATTTTCATTTAGGTCAAAGATGTTTTTCTTCCATGGTCTAATGCATACAGGTTCATTGTCATAATATAAAGAGACTTGAGGTTAAGGGAAGAGAACCTTTCATTCCTATTGATCTGGCAACTCTTCAAATGTCATCAAATGTACTTGACCAATGGATTAACTCAGCCAGTCAAAGTCTTGTTCGTTTTGTCCGCCAAGAAATGGAGGGATATCGACTTTACACAGTTAACTATCTATTAACTATACTTGGACAGTTCATATTGTTGGATTCTTTGTTAAAATTTTTAGTAATTGGGCTATTGTTTTTAGAATTCTAAGAATGATGTGTTAGTAGATTTGAACAATTTTCCTCAATCGTCCTAAAAACTTGGTGTAATTTTTAGTTTTTGATACTGGTAACTGATGCTGGATGTTGTAATATAATGTTTGAGATAGGTAGTATGTCGGCAAAACATTTAGATTAATTAATTTTAAAGATTCTTGCCAAATCTGTATTCTCAGAATATGCTTACAGTTCTTCTTCTTTGTGTTGTTCACCTTACCTTTGTGGTTGTTGTAAGTGTGGTACTTATGCTGGGTAATACCCCACTAATAAACATATATTTATGTGTGATTTAACCGCAAGAGGCTGAAAGGACGAACTGGAGAAGAAGATGACTGTCGTACAGCTCTCTCAACTCAAGATAAGTTCAAGTTTGGTTTTGACGTGGTAATTTACCAAGCAATTTGAAGTTTTAATTTTTCAACTGGAATATTATTTTTTTTTCCTTTTAAACTTATTTTCCCAATATTTCTGTTATGTACATCCTGTTGTAAAATCCAAAACAATTAGATTATAAACTATATAAGTTGTAAGGTAAAGTTATAGTTTTTATATTGAATATATTATTTATATGGTTTTGCTTTGGAATTGCCGTAACTTGTATGTAGGATCATATAACAATTAGTTTCAAAGTGGATGCCATGTATCAGTATGTAGATCTTATTTTTGGTTCTCAAGTGCTATTAAATTCATGTAAAGTGATGGCTCCATTCACACCATTCTTCACATAATCTCTTTATCAAAATATAAGAAAGGTTTGCAGTGGATCAGAAGAAAGCATTCATTTTTGCAGTTTTCCCAAGAAAGAAGGAAATGTTCTTAGAATAGATGCGGAGAGGATTTTGTTGGGTTTGAATATCCTCTTCTCTCCTTAAATTACAAAAGTTGGACAATCAAAGAAGTTTCTTTTATTAGTTTTTTTAACAATTATGATTGTTGATCCAAATTCTATGCTTTAGTAGTGGTCTATTTTGTTAATAACTTTTTTCATGGTGCTGCCCAAAATTTTGCCAATTTTGAAGTTTTGGTGCTGTACTTTTCAGAAACGTTATGGTTTAACACAGTGAGAGAAGATGCATTAGTAGTACAGCACCAAAATTGTGTTATAATTATAATTATCACCTGGGTATCATAATTCTTTTTTTGCTTATGATAATTAGCTATATGGAAATTACGCAATCAAACTTTTGTGTGTCTATTTTGATTTATTTTTCTTATCTTCTTGAAATTTTATTGTCTTACAGGCTATTTGTAAACCACCGTTTATTGAGGAGTCTCGTTTCTTTCAGAGATTGCCAAAGTAGAGTACACATTGATGAACATCCAATACTAAACGATTAATATGATATATGATATATATTATCTTGCAGGTTATTTGTAAACCTGTTTCAGAAATTGTAAATCAAACTTGTGTATGTATTACTAATTTTAATATAATATATGATATATACATTTTTTTCTCAACAATAAAAATGAATTGAATGATAAATGATTTGCTTATATTGTTTTGGTGATATTTATATTTAGATGAGATCAATAACATTGATAAACGTTGAATGCTAATTTTTTTTTTTAGTAAAAATAGCAATATATTTGTTTCTCATTAAAAATTATTGATAGAAAAATCTATCATAAAAATATGTCGAAAATTCTTGATAGAGAAATAATCTGTCAATAATTTTTTACAAAAACAAATATGTCAAGAATTCTTGATACCCCGATTCTTGATAGAAAAAAATCTATTATAAAAATATGTTAGAAATTCTTGATAAAGAAATAACATGTCATAAAAATCTATAAAGAATTCTTGACAGAGCGGGTACTGTCAAGATAGTTTATTTTTCTAGCAGTGAATTGTTATTAATGTCTAATACTAAAGTTTTATCAATCCTAGACTAATGATTTTGAAGAAAGAGATATTAATGACTAAAGTAAAGTAAATTTATATAATCGAAAGTAGCATGGTAACCTAGACCACAAAATTATCTTCTAGCTTCTTTCGATGGTCGAGTAGAAATGTCCAACTTAGTTCAATTACTTATATTCATATGATAATTAATATAAGTCAAACTCATTCCGATCAAGTTCTAATTATGCATATGCATGCCCTGCAAGTATAATCCTATCTTTCACAGAAATCTATTCAATAAAATGAGATCACACGTTATCAATTCTCAAGGCTAAACCAAAATCTCATTTTCTAAGTTCTTTAGGGTTTACCACAACTATTCTATTGTTGGCCAAGCCATAGAAAGCATTAAGTGTTGTAAATTCTCTAAATATAGAGTTTGGATGAAGAAGGGTCATGTCCCTTGGGGGTGGTGCCCTATGGGAAGGGCACAAACATGTAGGGACATGTCCTCCAAATTAGAAGAACACACTCATAGGCTCCACATGGTACATGGAAGGGGTATAACCCTTAGGAGGGTTACACCCCAATCCAAAGGGTGCCCTTAAGGCACCCTTCCATGCCTATATATAGGAGCCTTCATGTTCCTTCTAAGGATCCAGAATATTGAAAAGTCTTGTGTCACATCTTTATGGTTTTAGAGTCGAGAGAGAGTTCTAAATATTGTCCCAGTTTGAGATCTTGTTAAAGAGTGCCCATTGAACAAGAGGAATTCAAGTAATCATGGGAGGACGTTAGCCACAAAATCCGTAGAGCACCGAGGCGGGGCTAATAACTTCTTAAGGACAGAGATATATCTCGGCTTGGATTTTCTGTATCTTCAACGATTTTACCAGGTTTTTCTTATTTTCTAACGTTTTAGGGTTTTTGTTTAAGTTGGCATGTTAGTGTAGATTTGAATTTTGTTCTGGTTTTGGTATGTTTAATGCATGTTGATTTCGTTTAATGACACTCATTTCCCCAACAATCTTAAGAACTTATTACTTTTAGTGTTGTTAGATGAGAATTTGCATGTGTTAAAGTCAATTTTCTGAAAAAAAAAATATAGTTTGTGCATGAAAAATACGCAAGGGCGTTCGAACGCCTGACAAACGCGTAGGCAAAATTTTGAATTTTCGTAAGAACATCCGAACACGTATTCAAACGCACCTCGAACGCAAGTCTTCTGCTTAAGAACATTCGAACGCGTCTTCAAATGCAACACGAATGTAAACCCTCTGGAACATTTCGTTCGAACACATTTTCGGATGCTACACGAATGTAAACTCTCTGGAACATTTCGTTCGAATGCCACACGAACGTGAACTCTCTGGAACACTTCGTTCGAACGCGTTTTCAAACGCTACATGAACGTTAACTCACTGGACAGTTTTGATCGAACGAAGATACGAACTCGATACTAACGAATTGATCCTGGAATTGTTTCTAAATTGAAATAGACTTAGATTAACTTAATTTATTATAATATTAACTTAGTGAAATCATATACTGTATTACAATACAATAAACTTGGTAGTATAGATTTAAGTTAATATTAGGGTGTTCAATTATCACAAGCATACACATAGTGATAAAGTTGAAATTTGATTGTGTGTTGCACTCTTGGTTGAGAATTAAAAATGTAATCTTACACAAGTAATTACATCCAATTTTGATTGAGTTATACACATATACACATACATATCTGCAAATATAGAATATTGTATTGTGAAATTAAAAGTGTAATACCAAGTTTGAATACCTAAGAGATTCTATTGAGGAAATGTTTAAATGATATTCTGTCAAAAAGGCGATAAGAGCCTAAGTGGTCAGGGATTTAAGTGGTTACTCCGGACCCCCCCGTCCTCTGAGAATATTCCTTTATTTACTTATCATAAGAAACCTTAGTCGTAAATTCAAGGACTTGTGTTTATTGGTACTACTGTCCAATATAACGAGTGGATACTTGGTATATCACTTGAACAAGATAATTTGTTGATCGTTGTACAATTTATCTTTTGTAGACTTAATGATTGCTGTTGATTTTTCCAGTTATATATAGCTAGCGGAAACATCTCAGTACCGGTCGCTCATGGATAAAAATCGGAAAAGTTTGGTGGAGCAAACTTTAAACAGTGGCAGAGTAAAATATTGTTCTACCTGACAACTCTCCAGTTGGCTAAGTACTTCAAAGATCTTCCGGGTCCTGTGGAGGGAGAAACGGAAACAGCCAAGCAACTGCGAGAAGAGACATGGTCATCTGGCGACTTCTTGTGCAAGAACTACCTTTTGGGAGGACTTGACAATACCCTGTTCAATGTGTACCAAGGCATGATTTCTGCGAAGATTCTCTGGGAATCTCTCGAGAAGAAATATAAAACCGAGGATGCCGGGCAAATAAGTTTGTCTTGGGTAGGTTCCTGGACTACAAAATGGTAGATTCGAGAATGGTAATGTCTCAGTTGGGTGAACTGCAATTGATCATTCATGAAATCTTGGATGAAGGGATGAAACTCTGTGAGACGTTTCAGGTTGCCACAATCATTGAAAAGTTACCTCCATCATGGAAGGACTTCAAGAGCTATCTGAAACACAAAAACAAACAGATGAACCTTGAAGACCTTGGAGCTCGATTGAGGATCGAAGAGAACAACGGGAAGTCTGAGGAGGCCAACTACAAGACTATAGAGTCTAAAGCCAACATCGTCGAGGGTTTTAAAGGGTAGCAAAAAGAGAAAAAAAACAGTGGAGCTAATTTTTCCCAAGCTAACAAGAAAATCAAGGGGAAATGCTACAACTGTGGAAAAAGCAGTCATATGGCAAAGGACTGCAGAAATAAGAAGTCTCAGGATAAGGGCAAGAAAAAGAAAAATGAGGCCCAAATCACTGAAGATGAGCAAATGACTGATGAGATCTCAGAGATGAATCTTTCAGTAGTGGTAACTGAAGCCAACTTGGTTGGGAATCTGAGAGAATGGTGGGTAGACACTGAGGCTACTCATCATATCTATGCAGATAGCAAAATATTTTCCTCGTATGGTGGTGATCATCTAACAATGGGAAACTCGTATACCTCTAGAGTGGTTGGACAAGGCACAATGGTTTTGAAGATGACATCTGGAAATGAGCTTACATTGAAGAATGTTTTACATGTTCCTGATATTCGGAAGAACTTGGTCTCGGGCACTCTCCTTAGCAAGAATGGATTTAAGCTTGTATTTATTTCTGACAAGTTTGTATTGACCAAAAATGATGTGTATGTAGGAAAATGATACCTCACTGAGGGCCTAGTCAAGTTCAATATAATGACTGTCAATCGACACAGTGCTAATAATAAAGCTACATCTTCTGCTTATATTATTGAGTCACAAAATATATGGCATGAGAGGTTAGGACATGTTAATTATGATACGATGCGTAAATTAATTAACATGGACCTTATACCTAAATTTACAATTGATAACCAACATAAATGTGAGGTATGTGTTGAAGTAAAAATACATAGAACATCATTTCATTCCATTGAACGAAGTTCTGAACCCTTGAAACTTATACACACTGATGTGTGTGATATGAATATTATGCAAAAGAGAGACGGTAAAAAGTATTTTGTCACTTTTATCGATGATAGCACAAGATTCTGTTATGTGTATTTGCTGATGAGCAAAGATGAAGCTATTGAGAGCTTTATACACTATAAGAACGAAGTTGAAAATCAATTTGGCAAGAAAATCAAAAAATCAGGACTGATAGAGGTGGTGAATATGTGTCACCATTTGGTGAATATTGTTCCAATCATGGAATTATTCACGAAACTACTGCTCCTTATTCACCTCAACAAAACGGAACTGTTGAGCGCAAAAATCGAACGTTGAAGGAAATGATGAACACCATGTTGACAAGTTCTGGTTTACCCCAGAACTTGTGGGGGAAGCCTTACTTTCCGCAAACTACGTTATAAACAAGCTACCTCACAAAAGATTGGACAAGACACCGTATGAGTTGTGGAAAGGTCACGTACCTTCCTACAAATATCTGAAAGTGTGGGGGTGTCTTGCCAAAGTAATGGTTCCTAAACCTAAGAAGGTTAGAATAAGACCCAAAACTATTAATTGTATATTCATTAGATATACTCGTAATAGTAGTGCGTATCGATTATTGGTACACAAGTATGAGATTCCTGATAGCAATCTGAATATGATAATTGAGTCGAGGAATGCGATATTTTTTGAAGAGATATTTCCTTATAAGGAAAGACAAAGAACAGAGTCTCTCAAAAGAACTATTGATATTGTCAAAGACAGTGATCATGTTGGCCAAAAGTTAGATTAACGTGAAAATATTGAGACAATCGAACCTAGACGTAGCAAAAGAGCTAGAACGTCTAAGTCATTTGATCCCGATTTTATGACATACTTGTTAGAAAATGAGCCTCAAAGCTATAAAGAAGTAATGTCTTCGTCGGAGGCACCTTTGTGGAAAGAGGCTATCAATAGTGAGATTGATTTCATCCTATAAAACCATACTTGGGAGTTGGTTGATCTTCCTTTAGGTTATAAGCCACTGGGCTACAAATGGATATTCAAACGGAAGATGAAACCAGATGGATCAATAGATAAGTACAAGGCAAGACTTGTCATAAAAGGTTATAGACAAAAATAAGACCTTGATTACTTTGACACCTATTCACCAGTGACTCGTATTACGTCAATAAGAATGCTCATAGCCATAGTAGCTATATTTCGTCTTGAAATACATCAAATGGATGTAAAGACGGTATTCTTAAATGGCGAACTGGATGAAGAGATTTACATGGAACAACAAAAAGGTTTCAATGTTCCTGGACAAGAACAGAAGGTGTGCACACTTGTAAAATCCTTGTACGGATTAAAACAAGCACCTAAGCAATGACATGAAAAATTTGACAAAGAGATTTTGTAAAGTGAATTCAAAATCAATGAGTGTGATAAGTGTGTGTACACCAAATCAACTCAAAAAGGATATGTCATTGTGTGTCTCTACGTAGACGATATGCTGATAATTGGTAGTAATCATGAGATGATTCAGTCTACCAAGAAAGTGTTGACCAGTAAATTTGATATGAATGATTTAGGCGTGACTGATATGATCTTAGGAATTAAGATTTCTAGAACATCATAAGGATATATATTATCTCAGACTCACTATGTTGAGAAGGTTCTTGAGAAATATAATAAAGAAGATCTAAATGTGGCTAGAACTCCAGTAGACTTAACTCTTCATTTATCAAAGAACACTGGCTCAAGCGTATCGCAACTAGAGTATTCGAGAATCATCGGAAGTCTGATGTATCTCACCAATTGCACACGACCTTCTATCGCTCAAGCTGTAAATAGGCTTAGCAGATATACGAGCAATACAAGACATAACCACTGGAAAGCCATAGTAAGAGTTTTGAGGTATCTGAGAGAAACTTCAAAATATGGGCTGCATTATGCGAGATATCCCGCTGTTCTAGAGGGATACAACGATGCTAACTGGATATCTGATATAGTGGATTCTAAATCTACGAGTGGATTTATTTTCACACTTGGTGGTGCAGCCGTGTCTTGGAAATCCTAGAGGTAAACATGTATTTCATGGTCTACTATGGAATCAGAGTTCATAACATTAGAAAAAACAGCGAAAGAAGCAGAATGGCTTCGAAATTTCCTGGAGGATATTCCAAATTGGCCTAAACCGGTGTCAGGGATAGGCATATATTGTGATAGTCAATCGGCTATAGGGAGAGTCCAAAATACAATGTATAATGGTAAGTCACAACACATACGTCAGAGACACAATACCATACGACAACTGCTCTTAAGTGGCATAATATCGATCGATTATGTGAAATCAAAGGAAAACATATCGAATCCACATACTAAAGGTTTACCTAGAGAGAAAGTTGTGAAGTCACTATGGAAGTGGCCGCGAGTGCGGATCGAAAAATTAAAATTATTATGCCGCTTTCCCTTTGCCCAAGACCCATTTGTTTTGATTATTCTACAAGCATAGGCATGTTACTATATATTCTAAGCATAAAACTCATAAAAAATGTAAAGAACATAAACCTAAACATGCTAACTATCATAAGAACTCTAAATAAAATAAAGAAAGAAAAAGACTTACTTGAACCGTAGACTCCTCCAGTCCTCCCTCCAATCTACAAGCTTTTCTCGGACTCAGCAAGCTCTTCCACGTTCCAAAGTGCCACCCAAGTGTGTGGCTTCCAAAGATACACACACCAAAGCCAGAACTCAACGGCAAGACTACGCCTTGAGTGCACATGTATTTTGCCATTGGTACTAGCCTAGACAAATACCTCAAAACTTTTAACTCGAGGTTCCTCTAGTCAATTAGACTTAAGGATCCTCAAAATCAGTGGCTTACTCTTAAAATTTAGAGTTGCTCACTTATATAAACCCAAGATATGAAAGGTTTGGTGTAAAAATTTGTGAAGAATTCTTTGGGTTTATATAGTGCTCCAAAGACAACAAAATTAATTAAGAATCCGATGTGGGATAAAAGCTAATTTAATCTTAGCCATTGGATCTTAATTTAGTGGTTTAATGAGATTATAAAACCATAATAGAGTTTGGGCCAAATTGGAATTCAAAACAAGTAACAAATTTTTTTTACTATTCCTGTTACTATTCACATTACTATTCATGTGAATAGTAATTTTTTTAAATTCCAATTCCCAAAGTGCCTCTATCTTCATTCACCAATCCCTAAGCCAATATGGAACCTCATAAATGATCTGTTCAATAATTAAACACATTGAACAATTTATGAACAATTCCTACAGCAATCATATATGCTGTTATATTTGTACTGTGCACTGTTAACCATTGATTTCGACTTTGTGTGTGTGTGACCTTTTGGGTTCCCCTCAAGTTGGACATGAAATGAATCGTGATAATTTAATCGAACATAAATTATCCTCCGATCAGATGGTCGTTTGATTTCAATGACCAAGGTTGACGTCTAGCAACATGCCAGGCCCCCAAATGAGAAGGAAAGATATATATACCCATTCTGTAAGAGATTTACATACGATGCAGTCCCTCGCTCACTGTATCCCCACCTATTGACCTAGGGTACGAAACGTGTCTACCCATATGGTCAAATGTATGATGTTGATAGTGTCATGAATCGTGCTAACCCAAGAATCTCACATGATTTTCCGCTGTGGCCACAGTCTCAAGCATTGATCACACATATCAAACCGCGAACTGGAATACTACTCTTATAAGAAAATATTATCCGAGAGAGTGGCGATTCTCTGTTGTATCTTTACAAACTTCATGTGTTTCAACAAATGACCCAATCATACCCTTATGACCGGATCTTTTGAACCGGGGAAGGAGAATGTCAAGTTATTTGATCCATACATACGATTGTAAAGACCTCAAGTCTAAGGACTAGTCATATAATCGATACATGAAAGTTCTCACAGACACATGGGATAAACACTCCATATGAAAACTTTCGGCGGTCAGTTCGATGGACACGAGCAACTCATGCATCCATGTGATACACCAAGCGGATGGATCTCCGTAGCTAGTAGCTATGAGATCGGCTACCCCACTTAAGGGCGGATCATATCATCATGCTAGTCTCTTTGCTTTGTGAACGCTCAGATTATTCACAAAACTATGACTAGGAATATTTAAGAGTAATGATTCTCATAAGGCGTGGAAGTCATCGTCTTATTACTCCAAGGGCTTTATTACAGTGTTGATGATTCATATAAGTTATGTAAGACACGTATAATAAAGATTTCCATTTTATTAATTAATGAAAATATTACAAATACATGTACATATAGCCCATCCACAAGTTGGGTATAGGGCATATCCCTAACAATCTCCCACTTGCACTATAACCAACTAGTATGAATCTGGATACCATACTCTCGGGTGTGCCTATCATGCTTTTGTTGAGTCAGCCCTTTAGTGAGAGAATCTGCAAGATTATCTTCTGTGGGTATTTTCTCTATAATAACTTATTTTCCTTCAACAATCTCCCTAATGAGATGAAATCTCCTGAGTACATGCTCGGATTTATGGTGGGACCTTGGTTCCTTTGATTGACCAATGGCGCCCGTGTTTTCACAGTACATCGTGACTTTATCGCGGGAAGCACTTCCAGCTCCGTGATGAACTTCTTTATCCAGACTGCTTCTTTAGCTGCCTCAGATGCTGCAATATACTCGGCTTCCGTGGTGGAGTATGTTGTAGTTGACTGCTTTGAGCTTTTCCAACTTACAGCACCGCCATTTAAAGTAAACAGATATCTTGTTTGTGATCCGTTGTCATCCCTATCTGTCTGAAAGCTCGCATCACAGTAACCAATGACTTTTATCTCAGAACAATCTCCGTATGTCAAAAACACATCCTTAGTTCTTCTCAGATACTTGAGGATTGTTTTGACAGCTGCCCAGTGTTGCTCACCAGGATTTGCCTGATACCTGCTCATTATGCTAAGAGCATAAGAGACATCATGTCTTGTACATAGCATGGCGTACATGATCGATCCTATTGCTGAAGCATAAGGGATCCTACTCATATGCTCTCTATCTAAAGGAGTATATGGACATTGCTCCTTAGATAATTTGATTCCATGACAAGTAGGTAAATTACCTCTTTTGGAATATTCAATTTTGAATCTTTTCAAAACTTTATTTATGTACGTAGATTGAGAAAGTCTTAACAACCTCTTAGATCTATTACGGTAGATCTTAATGCCGAGGATGTAGGCTGCTTCACCCAAATCTTTCATGGAGAAATTCTGAGATAACCATTGCTTGGTGGCTTGCATCATGGGAATATCATTCCCGATGATTAATATGTCATCGACATATAATACATGAAAATACAACAGCACTCCCACTACTTTCCCTGTAAACACAAGGCTCATCTACATTTTTGATGAAGTCAAATTCTTTGATTGTCTCATCAAATCGTATATTCCAACTTCTAGAGGCTTGCTTGAGTCCATAAATGGATCGTTTAAGCTTGCATACTTTATTATGATCATCCTTAGATGCAAACCCCTCAGGTTGTGTCATATAGACTTCCTCTACGGGGTTCCCATTAAGAAAAGTTGTTTTGACATCCATCTTTCAAATCTCATAATCAAAGTGTGCAGCTAGTGCCAGTAAAATTTGAATGGACTTTATCATTGTAACAGGCGAGAAGGTTTCGTCATAGTCAATTCCTTGGATTTGTCTATAACCTTTCGCCACCAACCTAGCCTTATAGGTTTGGATGTTGCCTTTTGCATCAGTTTTACGCTTGTAAATCCACTTGCAGCCTATGGGTTTTATCCATTCAGGTGCATCTACCAAGTCTCAGACTTGATTCTGATACATAGAGTCTATTTCGGATTTCATGGCCTCAAGCCACTTGACTGAATCAATGTCACGCATTGCTTTGTCATAACTGGTGGGATCGTCATTATCAATGACCTGATCATGTTCCTCATCAATATAGAAACCATATCTTTCAGGCTCATGTCTTTCCCTATCAGAACTTATGAGTTCATAACCTTGTGGTTGTTTCGTCGCTGCCCTTTTGAGGGGTCCGTGGTTTAGTTCTTTATTAGTTTGTCCTTCTCGTACCTCATCGAGGTCAAGTCTACTCCCACTATATTTCTTGAGAAGGAATTCATTCTCTAGAAATTTAGCATTTCGTGAGACAAATATTCTTTGTTCATTTGGGACGTAGAACATGTATGCTCTTGAGTTCAAGGCATGTCCTACAAACTTACATTTAACTGCCCTATCATCCAATTTGTTAGTTTGTGTGAGCTTGGCATATGCGTCACATCCCCAAACTCTTAGATAACTAAGACTAAGATGTTTCCCAGACCATAACTCATATGGTCTTTGACTAACAGTCTTGGAAGGAACTTGGTTTAGTAGTAGTGTTGCAGTTTCTAAAACAAGACCCCAAAATGAAAGAGGTAGATCCGTGCCTGGCATCATTGATCAAACCATATTTAATAATGTCTGATTTCTCCTTTCGGAGACCTCATTATGTTGTGGAGTTCCCGGAGGAGTCCACTGGGAAACAATGCCATTTTCTCTCAAGTAATCTTGAAATTCATTGCTTAAGTATTCACCACCTCTGTCAGACCTTAGTGACTTAATACTTTTATTAAGCTGGTTTTCTACTCCAGCCTTGAAGTCTTTGAATTTCTCAAAGGCTTCAGATTTGTACCGCATAAGGTACACATACCCATTCGCGAATGATCATCGATAAAGGTAATGAAGTAGGAGAATCCACCTCTAGCGGTGACTGACATTGGTCCGCATACATCAAAGTGTATGAGTTCTAATGTCTCTGCTGCACGCTGTCCTTTACATTTGAAGGGTAATTTGGTCATTTTACCAAGTAAACAAGACTCACAAGTTCCATAAAGTTTATATTTGAAGGGTTTGAAATACCCATCCTTATGTAGCTTAGTTAATCTTGTTTCATTGATATGACCTAAGTGACTGTGCCATATAAGTGATTCATTGAGATTATTCGAGTTAAAGTTGTATATATTAGAGGTTGAACATTCTTTGTTAGTTTGTAAGACATAGATACCATTATTCAAAATACCATCTCCATATTTTATTTCATTGAAATAAATAGAACATTCATTACAACTTATTAGGCATGAAAAGCCTTTATTACATAAAGAAGAAATTGAAATGATGTTCTTTACTAGAGAAGGTACATAAACATAATCTTCTAAGTCTAAAACTAAACCATTCGGCAAAACTAATGAATAAGTCCCCACGCACAATGCAGCCAGTTTTACTCCATTACCCATGCGTAAGTCAAACTCCCCATGACGGAGTCTCCTACTGTTTCTCAGGCAGTGCACATTGTTACACAAGTGAGTCCCACAACCTGTGTCAAGCACCCAAGTAGAAGGTTCAAAGTTTTGAGAATATAGTTCAATCATATACAACATACTTGAAGCATTGGGCTTATTGGCCTCTTCTGTTGGACAATTATGACCCATAGCGTCACTATTTGTAAAAGACATTGTGGTTTTTGTACAAATTAACTATGTGACAATGGAAATTGCATTTGATCATTTTTGTAATTTGATTACTTGAATATATAAATGATAAAAGTCCTTATGATTAGTTCCAGATTATTAGATATAAGACAATATCAATCCACAAAGGTTTAATCATTAAATATCCATAGTCATAGTATTATCTAGACTGGACATCGATAATGCGGAATAGACTAGTATTGCACTTGTGCGTGTTATGGAAGCGTAACAACATAGTTCTCATATATTTAAGTATTGGATACTTATGCAAGTGTGATAGGAGGTTGTGTTTACCGATGGTACGGAAACAGCTTCACTCTGGATAGACCCATCAGAATCTCATTGGTAGTATGACTATGTGTCTATGGGAATCCGAATCAGGGTAGATGTATTTGGTTTTAACCTGAGACTTGCATCGCTAATACTTGCGACAATCAATACGCTTTGGTTTTGGTCGTCCGGGACTTTAACAGGTTCTGTGTACTCCTCTTCTGGATTTATTGAGAATCGTAGTGTATTGGGTGTGATATCAAGACAGAAGTATCACTTCAGTCATATGGAGATGATGATCACGCAGGGATACAGAACTGGTACTCTAATGTGTTGCAACCATCAGGATAATATGACAAGGTCATGATTATCTGATTAAAGAGACTAGTTGCTTCTGATCCGATATATGCTTCGTACGGGGCAGACACTATTCCAGCCCCAGGCCTTGCATGTGACATCTGATACTGGATCGCAATACGCAATACAACGTATACTACGTCTGACAAAGATTAAATATTCCTTTAAGAATATTTCAGGAGAATTGGGTAGGCACGGTGCTTTGCTAGAAGCCAACCATGTCTCGTAAATCGGTAAAAATTTGGTACGAGGTACGTAGGTGTTCGGATAGTCTGACGAACGAATTTACTGCCAACATATCCAAGGATCTCATGGGTCGCTTCCCGAAGATTCACCGATGACATATGATTCGAACATAATTAATCTAGGATTAATTGCGGAGAGATTTTATCTGGGATAAAATACTATTTGAAGAGAGAGAACGATTACTTTGGAATGAATCTATAAAATAATATATTCGATATATTAAATGAAATTAGATTTCATAACAGAATTAAAATTGGATTTTAATTCGGACGAACGAATTAATTTAGAATTAATTCACAAGCGACATGAATAGTAATTTTTCTAGGCATAATTATTTAATTAAATTTGATTTAATTACGTCGCAACGGAAAATTCGTTAATTCGGAATTAACAAACCCGAGCCTGGGAGTGTTTGCAGGCCCACTCGGATTTTGAATTCAAGTGGGGCCCACAAGTCACATCACTAGTCAATCATTTACCTTTATGGTGATGGAAGTTAGTGTATGAATTGATGGAAACTTGTTTTACACTCAAGTAGATAAGGTGATGGACTTTTACCAATTATTAGATTTTGGTATATCATTTGATTTTTGAATATCAAATAAATAAGTCAAAAAAATCACTCCATCTTGCTCTCTCTCTTTCACGCCCAAACCACCAAACTCTCCCTATTTTTGGCTTGGCCTAATTCATCAAGAAGAGAAGGAAGAATTGTTGAATTTTTTCTAAGTGCTAGCACACAACAAGAATCATATAAGATGATAGGGAAACCATTCCCAATAGCTTGGAATATCAAATCTCAAAGCTTGGAGCTTGGATTCATCATTCAAAGAGGAGCTTGGAGGAACTTCTCAATGCAAATTTTGTTCTACACACATCCTACATCAGATCGTTGTAAGTATATTTCCGCTATACTTCTTCTTGTATTCACATGATTTTATGCTTAAATTGATCTTGGGATGACCTTGGAAAACGAACAATGGTATCAGAGCCTATTTGAGCATGAAATTTGATTAGGGTTCTTAACATAAAAATTGGGTATTTTTGATTTGAGCATGTTTTAATCAAATTGTTTGTTTGAGTATGCTTATATGTTGATAACTTAGAGTTATGCATGATCAATTTGATGAAAAATTAATTGGATTAATTTTCCTCAAATACCTTATGTTGGCCGAATCTTGGAGTACCCTAGGTCATGGTGATTTTTTTGTTTTTTAAATCATTGGATGTGTTTAAAATACATGGATATATTAGTTTGTGATTTAATTGGATTGAAATCAAAATTAATGGAAAAAATCCCTAATTGCCGAATGAATTGATTTTGTTTCAATAATGTTGGACATGTGTTGAAAATATTAATGCATGATTAATTGATTAAATTAGTATTTTGGAAATATTAATTTAGATAATTAATTAGTGCAATACACTTTAATTAATTAAATTTGGAAATTTTGAAAATTAGAATTTAATTAATTGAGCTTAATTTGGAATTGGGCTAAAAATGTTGTATTTGGGCCTAATGGGCTTGGTTGGGCCAAGTTGGTTTAGGAAAATTGGATTGGATCCAAATTGGGCCTAAACCATTCCATTAAGTCCAAATATAACAAATGGGCCTTTAAACATTTAATTGGGCCTAATGGGCCAAAATTGATTTCTTGGCAAATAGGGTGATTCCTTACTTGGGCCTTGGTATTTGGGTTTGACCCATATTGACCAAAGCCCATGCCTTAAGAAATTAATTGAAAGCCCATTGGACTTTAATTAAATGGACATTAGATGTTAATTGGGCTTTGAGACACATTAAGATTAGATTTAGAATCTAAGTCGTAAAGGCGCATTAAAAGTGTAATTATTTAATTTGGAATTAAATATAGAATTAGTATTGAATACAAATTAAATTAGATTTAAATTGTAGTTCGGTATAATTCAAGAATTCGTACTTTGAGTACTTATTCTAAAACGAGTTGGACTCGCGTAAATCAAATCGTTGTTTGAACATTGGATGATCACTTTATTCAAAGATTAATTAATTGGATTAGATTGATTGAATAACATGCTTTGTGTGAATACATGGATGTGTTGTATGAATAATGTATATCGGATGGATATTAGAAGGGAAAGAGCAATTTTGGAAATTGTTGTAAATTTAGAATTTATTAAATTGGACCCGCGTGTCCAGCCTTATCTCTCGATTCTTTGTAATTCTTTTCTCACCTAATTCCCCTGAATGTTAATGATGTTTCTTTAATTGTATTATGTAATTGGGTAGAAGTTAGAATAGTGCTAGCCGGGGAGAGGAAATTGAGTGATTTATTCTAGGAACAATTTGTGAGATATCCATCCGCATATAATTATTAATTTATTTACCGCGCCTTATTATGCTTTTAGAATGCATGCTTAAGGGTGTATGATGAGACCTAATAAAAGATAATAAATTGGTTGCCAATTTACGCGAAAAACCCTCAATAAATATTAAGCGTTTTCCTTCCATTGAATGATTCATTCTCAAGATCCAAGATTGGCACTGGTTTGTTGGCCAAAGTTAAGACCTTTGTCCATCGCGGATGTGTTTGAATCATGAAGGCTTTGTTCCATATCGTATGTCTTGTCCAAGTTGTGATTTGTTGGCCAAAGTCAAGATCACTTCTTGTCCATCGACATCGATTACGAAGCTTTCCAAAGTCAATGGGTCCCGCTTAACTAGAATCATTAAGCTTGTTATGCCAAAGCCAAGGCTTAGTTGATTCAGAGGAAAAGATTAGGAAAATATATTGGATATATTGGCATATATATTGTATATATATTTCGGACTTGGAGGTCCACTTACCGGATCTAGGAATTGGATGAGATCCAAATGATCTTAGAGATCTACCTAGTTAAATATCATGCAGCTTGTTGGCCAAAGTCAAGGTTGCGTGTTATTTAACGGGATCCTAGCCCACTAGGAAACTAGGTTTCCCGAGTACTCAATAGAGGGTTAGAGGCTCGTCGAAAAATAGTGGGAGACCAGTATTGAATTTGTAATTTCTTTCAAATACTTGGCTTTACGCGCTTTCAAATTATTTCGTCAATTATATTTATTAGTTGGACTAATATTTTATTATTTTTCTTGTAACAGTTAGACTGTACCCATACATCGTTAATTGACTAGTTTTACTATTGCAATTAAGATGATAGGAAAGTTGAGCATTAGAGATATTATCATTGGCGACAATGTCTTTAATGGCGCGAACTTTCAAGATTGGTACATGAATCTCAGGATTGTCTTGGGATCCAAGAAGTTACTCTACACTATAGAGAGACCTCTTGGGCCTAAGCCTAGATCTGATCAGATAGTTGAGATAGAGCTTTGGAAGACTCATAGCGATGACAACTTCACTGCTCAATCTATAATGCTTACTGCTATGACTCAACAATTCCGTCATCAGAACAAGGGATTGGATCCCTATAATATGATGGCGAAGTTGCATGATCTTCATCGATCTAACCTTAGATCGCAGAGATATGAGTTGCAGAAGAATCTCTTTCGCGCTCGCATGTCAGAGGGTACATCTGTTGAGCACCATGACACTTGGAGTGGGTTCATCATGAACTACAATATGATGAACCAAGACCAAACTCTTGGAGAGTTAATGTCCACACTGCGCGAAGCAGAAAAAGAGCTCCTAAAGGGCAAGAAGCGCGAGGCCCACTTCGATTCAACATCTCAGTCTTCGAGGGCTTGGCCTAAGGCGACTGGTGGTGTAAAGAATAAGAAGAAGAAAGGCAAGGCCAAATCGTCAAAACCACCTGGGAATGGTAAGGACAAATCCCAAGATGTATGTCTGCAGTGCGGGAAGCGGGGTCACTGGAAGCGTGACTGCCGCGAGTACAAGGCACACATGAAGGAAATCAAAGCAGGCAATGTTGGGAAATCTCTAAGTCTCGAGGATCGATTAAAGCATAGAAACATAGTGCGAATACATCGAGGAAGTTACGGAATACTTACATCGATCGGTTGAGGCGATGCGGTGAAGAACAAAAATCCATTTCTGCCCTCCTTGAGCTCTCGGCAATGAGCTTGTTTGGTGTCCTCCAAGAATCGGCAATAGTCCTCCATGCAAGCTCCAAGCTTTGTGATGAAATTCCATGCTCACAAGTGGGTTTCCCTATCACCTTTGTATGTCTCCATTGTGAGCTAGCACTCTTGATTTTTGCCACAAAAATCACTCTTTGCTTCTCCTTTATTCTCGGTGATGACAGAAAACAGAAGAAGAAATTGGTCCTAGACCGTGTGAGAGAGATGAAGTTTTGGCTCCAAAACCGTGAGCCTTGAGGAAAAAGAGAGAGATGGAAAATGTGTATGTCTTAATTGATTTCCAAAATCAATTAAACATATACCAAATATTTGATTTTCAAAAAGTCAAACAAGTACAAGCATTAAAGCTTATCCATCTACCACCATCAATCAATCAAGTGACAAGTTGTCACATCACTCAAAGTGACATGTGATTTGATGCTTGATATGACTAATGATTTGACGCTTGATGTGACTTGCGTGCCACACTCGATATGCTCAAAGCGTATGAGACACCAATCCTTAGTTCCTCTAAGATACTAAATGATGTTCTTAACATCAATCCAATGACTATCACTTGGATTGGCCTGATTGTGACTCCATATGCTCAAAGCGTATGAGACACCTGGTCGCGTACATTTATTTTAATGTACGAGTTCTCGGAGAGTATTAACAACTTTAAATCTATCCCATTAGATCTTTATTCATAGAATAAAGGTTGTTTCTCCCAAGAATTCTACGGAGAATTTTCTCGAAAGCCAAGCTTTCACCGATTGTATCATGGGAATATCATTTCCAAGAAATGACATGTCATCATTATTTTATAGGACATTCATTGTCAGTGCACTCCCACTAACCCTCTTATATACACAAGAATCATTTTTGTTTTTTGAATTAAATCATATACCATTATGATTACATCAAAACGATAATTCCAAGAATTTTATGCTTGCTACAATCCATTCATGGATCGTATAACCTGCAAACCTTGTTTGCTAGTTATGGTATGACAAAACCGTCAAGATGTTGTAAACATGCTCCAAAAGGTTTCCGTTAAGGAAAGCAGTTTTGGCATTTAGCTGTCACATTTCATAAATGAAATATGCAGCATCAGCAAGCATTATCCAAATCGATTTTCCGTGGCAACAGGTAAATGGTTTCGTGGTAATCGACACAATGTTGATAACGATACATTTTCGCTACAAGCCTAGCTTAGTACTTTGGTATGTTGCCTTCCATGTATGTCTTCCTTGAAGACTTATATAGTACCAATAAGCACAATTTCTTGCGGTACAACAACTAGTATCCAAACTTGGTTGTTATACATGAAATCCATTTCGGATATCATGGCACTTTGCCATAATAGGGAGTCGATACCTTGCATCACTTCCTCATACGTAGTCAGTTCGTATTCCTCAATAAGATTGACATCTTAATGAGGAGATCAGAAACCCATACCCCAGGTTGTTTTCTGACTCTCTCCGACTTACGCGGTTCTTGTGTATTCAAAGATTATTGGAATAGTTTCATCTTTGATGAACTATTTGTGTTCCATTAAGGAATAGGTGCCTGGAATAGTATTACTCCGATTTTCATCGAGTTTTACTTTCCTCCCACTTACCACTGCATATAGGTATTCTTCTTAGGAAAATCGCATGGTGAGCAACAATTACATTGTTCTCTTGTGAGTTGTATAAGTACTATACTTAGGTATCCCTAGGATAACCTACAACTTAGGCACTTATCCAATTTGGGTTCTAGTTTGGTATCATCCAAACATATGCCTAGCATACCTAAATCTTCAGGAATGAGAAAACCCGGTTTCTTTCATGTTCATATCTAATATGAAATCTGTCTAACAGATTTTTATGGAACCTTATTCAAAATAAGTTCTGCACTGTTTAAATGCTTATCCGTTGAAGGAAATGGTAGCTCAAAATGACTCATGATTAACCTTATCATGTCCAACAAAATTCGGTTTTCAGTTCGGACACACCGTCAAATTGCGTGTTCCGGGAGGAGTCCTCATTGAAAGAATACTATACTCTTTCAAGTATATGAGAAACTTATTGCTTAAGTATTTTCATCATGGTCTAACCGTGATGGTTTAATACTTTAGCCGATCTGTTTGTCTATTTCGTGTCGAAACTCTAAAAGTTTCCGATTTGTGTTTCAAAAGAAACATATAACCATAACGCGATGCCACATCCGTAAAGGTCACGAAATATTCATATCCACCTCTAGCCTAGCTAGATTTGGGCCCACCTACGTTACTATGAACCAGGGCTAACAGATCGGTGGCACTTGCACTTTTACCAATTAAAGGTGTTTTAGGCACTTTGCCCAATAAAATAGATTCGTAGACTTTATTTGAATAATATGAAATATGTCTTAGTACCACTCTTCGAAAGTGTGGATATATGAGTCTTGTTTAATTGTGTCCGAGACATCAATGTCACATTTAAGTTTATTATGATCAAATCAGTTTGAGCTATTTGTTTGTCATGTCATATGTTTGAGATCTATTTATATTCAAAATATAAAACTGTTATTCACATCTAATGTGTTTATCTCAATATCATCTTTATCTAATGAAACACTTTAGTGTTCTAGAATATAAAGGTATACCCGCAACGGGTTAAACCCTGATACAAAGATAATGTATCTAGTCAAACTAGTTACATTTTAACAGTTTCCTAATTTAAGTATACACCCGAATGGTAGTTCCCAAACTTAGGTATCTACGGTTAAAACAGCGACTCTCGTCCCATTTCTGATTCGCAGATTAATCTCAAGTGAAGTCAGTATCCTACTCATAGCAGATTCTGCACACCAGTACATATTTATGTACCACACTAAGTATTTAAATCCAATTTCAATATTAGTAGTGAACATTTTTATGACAAACATATTTGAAGTCAGAGCCTTGCCCATCTTCAATTCCTTAATGTCTGCTTTGTCCAAACGGCAGTCACGCTTCCGCGATCCGTTTGCCACAATTTAGCCAGACATTTTGGGATATGTCCTTTATCTTCCCAGAAGACTATAATGATTTTGCCTTTTCCCTTTTCCACACTCCAGAAGCCTTTGGCCAAGCCTTGGCCTTCTAGAATATCGAAGTAGGGTGCGCCTTGCGCTTCTTGCCTTATTGCAAACTTTGACTTTGTCTAATTGAGTATAGCCATTAACTCTCCAAGAGTTTGAATTGCAATTAAGTACTTCTAAGATCTAAGAATAGATCTATGAAGATCCTTCAATTTCATTATCATACTTTAAGAATCTAATTCTTAGTTCTGATTAAGAAATTAAGGAGTTTCGGCAAGCTTAATGGATTAAGCACTAAAGTTATCATCACATGAATCTTCCAAAGATTATGTTCTACTATTTGCTTAACTTCGGGCTTAGGCCTATGATGTTATTTATCAAATAAAGTAACTTCTTAGTTTTCAGGACCATCCTGAAATTTATTATTCCCAATTTGAAAATTAAAGTCGTTTAAATACATTTTTCACCCATGATTATGTTTTAAACACTAATCTTTCAATTATCTTGATTCTAATAGTCCAACTATTTAATCAACGATTTCAGGTACTATTTATATAATGATTACTATAGTCCAACTATATAATCAACTAAATTTAATAGATTAAATTCAATTATATTGATTACTATAATTCAATTATAAAATCAACTATTAATTGAAATGGTTAATTCAAATATATTGAATACTATAATCCAATTATATAATCAACTATAATGAATTAGTTTGAATACAGTCCAACTGTTCAATTAAAACAACATTAAATATTAGTCCAACTAATATATTAATTTATTTGATGAAATATTTAATATGAGCGCGTATGGCAAATTACTAAACGGACATTGCAAATTCAATACTTGCCTCCCACTATTTTTCGGCGAGCCTCTAACCCTCTGTTGAGTACTCGGGAAACCGTGTTTCCTAGTGGGCTAAGATCCCGTTAAATGTCACACAATCTTGACTTTGGCCAACAAATTGTATGATAATTAACTAGGTAGATCTCTAAGATCAATTGGATCCCATCCAATTCCTAGATCCAGTAGGGGGACATCCAAGTCCGAAACATATATCTTATATATGCCAATATATCCAATATATTACCTAACCTTTTTCCTCTGAATCAACTAAGCCTTGGCTTTGGCACAACAAACTTAGTGATCCCAGTTAAGCGGAACCCATTGACCTTGGAAAGCTTCGTAATCAATGTCGATGGACAAGAAGTGGTCTTGACTTTGGCCAACAAACCACAACTTGGACAAGACACCAATATGGAACAAAGCTCTCGTGATTCAAACACATCCTCGACGGACAAAGGCCTTTCTTTTGGCCAACAAACCAATGCCAGTCTTAGATCTTGAGTAAGAATCACTGAATGGAAGGAAAAACGCTTAATATTTTGTGAGGGTTTTTCGCGTGCAAATTGGCAACCAATTTATTATCTTTGTTAAGGTCTCATCATCATACACCCTTAAACATGTTCTAAACACATAATAAGGCGCATATAAATAAATAATAATGATATGCTGATGGATACTTAACACATTGATCCTAGATCAAATCTCTCCCTTTCCTCTCTCCTGCTAGCACAAGTATATCTTCTACCCGTTACATAACACTTCTAAAGAAACCTCATTTACATTGAGGGGAATAGGTGAGAAGAGAAGTACATAGAGTCAAAGAGGTAATAGGCTGGACTCGCAGGTCCAATTAATAAATTCTAAATTTATTACTACAATTTCCAAAATTGCCTCACCCATCTAATATCCATCCGATATACATTATTCATGCATCGTAACCATGTATTCACACAAGCATGTTATCAATCAATCTAATCCAATTAATTAATCTGATAATTAATGACCATCCAATGTTCAAACAACAATTTGATTTTGCGCGAGTCCAACTCGTTTTAAGAATAAGTACTCAAAGTACGAATTCTTGAATTAAATTAAACTACAACATTAAATCGAATTTAATATGTATTTAATACTAATTCACTATTTAATTCCAAATTAAATATTACACTTTATTAACGAACCTTTACGACTTAAATTCCAAATTTAATCGTTACGGGTCTCAAAGCCCAATTAACATCCAATGTTATTTTAATAAAGTCCAATGGGCTATCAATTAATTTCTTTAAGGCGTGGACTTTTGGTCAACTTGGGTCAAACCTAATAACCAAAGCCTAATCAAGGAATAACCCCATAAGCCTAGAAACCAATTTAGGCCCATTAGGCCCAATTAAAATTTTAAAGGTCCATTAGTCGCATTTGGACTTTATGGAAACGGTTTTGGGCCCAATTGGATCAAACCAATTTAGCCTAAACCCTTCTTGGTACAACCAAGCCCATTAAAGCCCAATAACAACTTTCAAGCCCAATATCCAAAATTAGCCCAATTAATTAAATCACAAAATTCCAATTTCATATTTAATTAACCAAAGTGTATAGCATAATTAATTACCTAAATCAATATTTCCAAAACACCAATTAGCCTAATTAATCATGCTTATCAACAACAAAACATGTCCAACACATTTTATCAAAAATCAAACCCATTTACATGCTCATTAAGTCTCGGCAATTTGGGTATTTTGATGTCCGATTCAAATTCAATCCAATTAAATCCAATTGAACATTAAATCAACATTCCCAATTGATTTCAAGTCATCCAATGAATCAAAAATAAAAAATTCCAAGACATTAGGGCAATATCATCATTCGGCCAAGCCATGATTTTTGGGGAAAATTGTTCCAAACAACTTTTCATGAAATTGATCCAATCAAAATTCAATTAAACATCATTTAAGCATACTTAATCATCAAATTTCATCAAATCATGCTCAAACACATTTTACCCAATTTTAACCCTAAATCAAGTTTCATGCTTTTAACTCGTTCTGATACCATTTTTGGGAAATCTCTAAGTCCCGAGGATCGATTAAAGCATAGAAACATAGTGCGAATACATCGAGGAAGTTGCGAAATACTTACATCGATCGGTTGAGGCGATGCAGTGAAGAACAAAAATCCATTTCTGCCCTCCTTGAGCTCTTGGCAGTGAGCTTGTTTGGTGTCCTCCAAGAATCGGCAATAGTCCTCCATGCAAGCTCCAAGCTTTGTGATGAAATTCATGCTCACAAGTGGGTTTCCCTATCACCTTTGTATGTCTCCATTGTGAGCTAGCACTTTTGATTTTTGCCACAAAAATCACTCTTTGCTTCTCCTTTATTCTCGGTGATGACAGAAAACAGAAGAAGAAATTGTTCCTAGACCGTGTGAGAGAGACGAAGTTTTGGCTCCAAAACCGTAATCCTTGAGGAAAGAGAGAGAGATGGAAAATGTATATGTCTTAATTGATTTCAAAATCAATTAAACATATACCAAATATTTGATTTTCAAAAAGTCAAACAAGTACAAGCATTAAAGCTTATCCATCTACCACCATCAATCAATCAAGTGACAAGTTGTCACATCACTCAAAGTGACATGTGATTTGACGCTTGATATGACTAATGATTTGACGCTTGATATGACTTGCGTGCCGCACTCGAATTCGAAATGCGAATGCGCTCACAAATAATCCCGGGCTCGGGTTCGCTAATTCCAAATTAACGAATTTTCCGTTGCGACGCAATTAAATGATTATGCCTAGCGAAATCACAATTCATGTCGCTAACGAATTAATTATAAATTAACTCATTCGCCCGAATTAAAATCTAATTTTAATTCCGCTTCAAAATCCAATTTCGTATAATATATCGAATATATTATTTTATCGATTAATTCCAAATTAATCGTTCTCTTTCTTTAAATGATATTTTATCCCAGATAAAATATCTCCGTAATTAATCCCAGATTAATTTTCTCTCTCATCTAATTAATCCCAGATTAATTTTCTCTCTCATCTAATTAATCCCAGATTAATTAAAGTGCGAGTCATACGTCATCGGTGAATCTTCGGGAAGCGACCCATGAGATCCCCGAATATGTTGGCAGTAAATACGGTCGTCGGACTATCCGAACACGTAAGTACCTAGTACTACATTTATACCGATTTACAAGACAAGGTTGGCTTCTAGCAAAGCGCCATGCCTACCAAATTCTCCAGAAATATCCTTACAGGAATATGTGATCTATATCATGCGTAGTATACGTAGTATTGCGTATCTCGATCCAGTATCGGATGTCACATGCTAGGCCTGGGCTTGGAATTGTGTCTGCCCAGTACGAAGCACATATCGGATCTCTGGTAACTAGTCTCTATAATCTGATAAACATGACCTAATCATTTTATCTCGATGACTGCAGTACATAAGAGAACAAGTTTCGTATCCTACGTGACCATCATCTCGACTATGACTGGAGTGATACTTCCGTCTTGACATCACACCCAATACACTACGATTCTCAATATACCCAGCAGAGGCGTACACAGAACCTGTTAAAGCCCTGGACGACCTAAAACCAAAGTATATTGATTATCGCAAGTATTAGCGGTGCAAGTCTCAGGTTAAGACCAAATACACCTACCCTGATTTCAGACTTCCATAGACACATAGTCATACTAACAATGGAATTCAGAGGGGTCTATCCAGAGCGAAGCTATTTTCCGTACCATCGGTAAAACACAACCTCCTACTACACTTGCATGAGTATCCTATACCCAAATAAATGAGAACTATGTCGTTATGCCCTCACAATGCGCACAAGTGTAATACTAGTCTTTTACGCATTATCGATGTCCAATCTCGATAATACTCTAACTAGGGATATTTAATGATTAAACCTTCGTGGATTGATACTGTCTCATATCATCTCAATCCAGGAATTAATCATATGGACCTTTCATCATTTATACATCTTGGTGATCTAATCACAAATGATAAAAGAGCGATTTCCTTTGTCACATAGTTAATTTGTACAACAACACCATGATCTGTACAAATAGTGATGCTATGGGTCATAACTGTCCGACAGGCAAGGCACCGGCTTCAGGTATGTTTGTTATAGAAATAAACATGTCTACTACTAGTTTTAAAAATTTTATTTTTGATTCTAGTTGTGGTATTCATATATGTTCTAATGTGCATGATCTGCAGATTAGCAGGAGACTGGCCTCATGAGAGATTGACCTCCGCGTTGGAAATGGTACACGAGTCGCCGTTTTGGCCGTTGGCACTTATGTTTTGGAACTGCTCTCGGGGCATGTACTTAAACTTACAGACTGTTATTATGTACCTAGTTTGACTAGAATATTATTTCTATATCTATGTTAGCCCAATGTAGGTATACTTTTATATTTAGAAACAATGGGTGTTTTATGTATAAAAATGATATGGAGATTTGCACTGCTGATGTAAATAATGGTCTTTATATTTTGAATATAAATCAATCTCAAACATATAATATAACAAACAAAAGGCTTAAATTTAGTAACAAAGATGAAGCTTATAGGTGCCATTATCGTCTTGGATATATTAACAAGACTCGCATATCCACACTTTTGAAGAGTGGGTACTCGGACGGATTTGACCCAAATTCATATGATGTCTGCGAATCTTATTTATTAGGAAAAATGCCTAAAACACATTTTAGCGAAAATGGTGTACGTGCCACCGAACTGTTAGCCCTCGTTCATAGTGACGTATGTGGGTCTATATCTAGCCAGGCTAGAGGTGGATATGAATATTTCATAACCTTTACGGATGATGCATCGCGTTATGGTTATGTGTATCTTATGAGACACAAGTCGAAAACCTTTGAGAAAGTCAAAGAGTTTCGACACGAAGTAGAAAAACAGACCGGCAAAAGTATTAAGACATTACGGTCGGACCGTGGTGGCAAATACTTAAGCAATGAGTTTCTTGATTACTTGAAAGAATATGGTATTCTTTCACATTGGACTCCTCTAGGAACACCGCAATTAAACGGTGTGTCCGAATGGAGAAACCAAACTTTGTTAGACATGGTAAGGTCTATGATGAGTCGCACAAAGCTACCTATTTCCTTCTGGGGATATGTATTGAATAGTGCAATACTTATTTTGAATAAGGTTCCGTCAAAGTCTGTTCAACAGACTCCGTATGAAATATGGACAGGAAAGAAACCAGGTTTCTCATTCCTGAAGATTTGGGGTTGCTGGGCATACGTCAAACGTTTGGAAGGTACCAAACTAGAACCCAAATCGGATAAATGCCTATTTATAGGATATCCTAGGGAAACCAAATGATATTACTTCTATCACCCACAAGAGAACAAAGTATTTGTTGCTCTACATGTGTTTTTCCTTAAGAAGGAATTCCTAAATGCAGTGGTAAGTGGGAGGAAAGTAGAACTCGATGAAAATCAGAGTGATACTGTTCCTAGCACATAATCCTTAACGGAACATGAACAGTCCATCAGGGATAAGACTGTACCATAATCTTTGAATACATAAGAACCGCGTAGGTCGGAGAGAGTCAGAAAATAACCTGAGAGGTATGGGTTTCTGATCTCACCTCATATGGATATCAATCTCATTGAGGATAACGAGCCGGCTACGTATGAGGAAGCGATACAAGATATCGATTCCACTTTATGACAAGAGGCCATGAAGTCCGAAATGGATTCCATGTACACCAACCAAGTTGGACACTGGTTGATGCACCAGAAGGCGTAAAGCCTATTGGTTGCAAATGGCTCTTCAAGAAGAAAACTGACATGGATGGCAACGTACAAATGTACAAAGCTAGGCTTGTAGCGAAAGGGTATTGTCAATGACATGGTGTTGATTACGACGAAACTTTTTCACCCATTGCCATGATTAAATTCATTCGGATTATGCTTGCTATTGCTACATATTTTGATTACGAGATATGGCAGATGGACGTCAAAACCGATTTCCTTAACAGAAACCTTTTAGAGGATGTTTATATGCAACAACCTGACAGTTTTTTCGTACCAAGACTTGCAAACAAGGTTTGTAAGTTAAATAGATCCATTTATGGATTGAAGCAAGCAACGCGTTCTTGAAACCAATGTTTTGATGAGATCATAAAAGAATATGATTTCGTTCAAAATGAGGATGATCCTTGTGTATATAAGAAGGTTAGTGGGAGCGCACTGACATTCATTATCCTTTATGTCGATGATGTATTGCTTATAGGTAATGACATTCCCATGCTACAATCGGTGAAAGCTTGGCTTTCATTAAAATTCTTCATGAAAGATCTGGGAGAAGCAGCCTTTATTCTAGGAATAAAGATCTACCGGGATAGATCTAGAAAGCTGCTTGGACTCTCCCATAGCACGTACATTGACAAAGTGTTGAAGAGATTCAACATGGATCAGTCCAAGAGGGGACTGTTTCCAGTGTCACATGGCGTCACTCTATCTAATGACATGTGTCCTAAAACTCAAGATGAGAGAGACAACATGAGTCAGATACCGTTCGCCTCGGCAGTCGGATCGATCATGTATGCCATGATATGTACGCGACCTGATGTCTCGTATGCTTTGAGCATGTGTAGTCGCTATCAGACCGATCCAGATGATGGTCACTGGATGGCGGTTAAGAATATCCTTAAGTATCTTAGACGAACTAAGGATGCTTTCTTAATCTATGGAGATGAAGAACTTGAGGTAATTGGGTATACCGATGCAAGTTTCCAAATCGATAAAGACGAGTGTAAGTCACAATCCGGGTACATATTTTGTTTGAATAACGGAGTAGTAAGCTGGAAATCTTCCAAGCAAGAGACTGTTGCCGATTCAACAACAGAAGCGGAGTACATTGCTGCAGCTGAAGCAGCAAAAGAGGCAGTTTGGATCCGTAAATTCCTAATTGGATTAGGAGTAGTTCCGTTAGCAGCTGAGCCCGTTCCATTGTATTGTGACAATAACGGGGCTATATCGCAGGCTAAGGAACCAAGGTCTCATCAACGATCCAAGCATGTTCTTCGACGTTTCCATCTGATTCGTGAGATCATACATCGTGGTGATGTGAAGATCGAGAAGGTCGCATCAGAGGACAACATTGCAGATCCGCTGACGAAAGCTATTCCTCAGCAAAAGTTTGAGCGACATGTACAGAGTTCAGGTGTTAGATGCTTGAGTGACTAGCTATAGGCCAAGTGGGAGATTGTTGCACAATTATGACCCATAGCGTCACTATTTGTAAAAGACATTGTGATATTTGTACAAATTAACTATGTGACAATGGAAATTGCATTTTATCATTTTGTAATTTGATTACTTGAATATATAAATGATAAAAGTCCTTATGATTAGGAACGGATGATTAGATATGAGACAATATATATCCACAAAGGTTTAATCATTAAATATCCTTAGTCGTAGTATTATCGAGACTGGACATCGATAATGCAGAATAGACTAGTATTGCACTTGTGCGTGTTATGGAAGCGTAACAACATAGTTTGAGGACAACATTGCAAATTAATTCGCAAGCGACGTGAATAGTAATTTTGCTAGGCATAATTATTTAATTAAATTTGATTTAATTACGTCGCAATGGAAAATTCGTTAATTCGGAATTAACGAACCCGAGCCCGGGAGTGTTTGCAGGCCCACTCAGATTTTGAATTCAAGTGGGGCCCACAAGTCACATCAAGTCACATCACTAGTCAATCATTTACCTTTATGGTGATGGAAGTTAGTGTAGGAATTGATGGAAACTTGTTTTACACTCAAGTAGATAAGGTGATGGACTTTTACCAATTATTAGATTTTGGTATATCATTTTATTTTTGAATATCAAATAAATAAGTCAACAAAATCACTCCATCTTGCTCTCTCTCTTTCACGCCCAAACCACCAAACTCTCTCCTATTTTTGGCTTGGCCGAATTCATCAAGAAGAGAAGGAAAAATTGTTGAAATTTTTCTAAGTGCTAGCACACAACAAGAATCATATAAGGTGATAGGGAAACCATTCCCAAGAGCTTGGAATATCAAATCTCAAAGCTTGGAGCTTGGATTCATCATTCAAAGAGGAGCTTGGAGGAACTTCTCAAAGCAAATTTTGTTCTACACACATCCTACATCCGATCGTTGTAAGTATATTTCCGATATACTTCTTCTTGTATTCACATGATTTTATGCTTAAATTGATCTTGGGATGACCTTAGAAAACGAACATCTTGGGCTTCCCTAGCTTCCTTGGCTTTCAAGGATCTGCAGTCTTTCTTCCAATGACCATTCTTTCCACAAAAGAAACATTTCCCATTTCATTTTTTCTTCTCCACCTTACCATTGAGCTTTAGGTGATTTGGAGCCTTGGCCTTGGCCTTATTTTTCTTTGGACCTCGTGGCTTCAGGTCCGTACCCGTAAGCATGACAGAGTTTTTAAGCTCCGGTTTCAAGTCCTTCTCTGCTTGCTTTATCAGATTGTGCAATTCTGCTAAAGTAGCTTCTTTATCAGACATATGAAACTGCATAATAAAGTTAGAGAACTCTTTTGGTAAGGACTGAAGAATTAGATCGTGACCTATCTCATGATCCATGATGAACCCGAGGTTGGCTAATTTTTCAATGTGGCCAATCATCTTAAGCACATGTCCACTAACAGATCCTTCCTTATACATTGTTTGGAATAAGGCATATGACACTTGGAATCTTACGATATGAACGGAAGTTGCATACAACTCCTTCAAGTGAAAGATGATGGTTTGAGCATCCATATCTTCGTGAGCTTTCTGAAGTTCGTCCGACATAGAGCCAAGCATTATGCAAACTACTTGCTCATCATCATCGACGTGTTTCTTCCAAGCATCAAATGTATCTTGGTCAGTATCTTCTGTGGGTTCAGGGGGAAATGGTCTTTCAAGAACATAGAAAATCTTTTCTAGTCGTAAGACAATTTTAAGGTCTCTAAACCGGTAATTGTAGTTGTCCCCTTTGAGCTTATGCTCATCAAGGATGGAATGAAGTGATACTCTGTTTTCCATTTGAATGTTTGTGAAATATTTTAACCCACCTGTTAAGAGAAAATGTTAAAATTAGGAATATGTTTTCATTAATGTTTCATAATAACATGTGTTTTTAATATTATGAAGTTGCTCCCACTCAATTATTTTAAAATTTTAAGCAAATCGCATCAACCCCAATATGATGGATTTCTTGTGGGCAAGGATCCCATCATCATTTCATAACTCCGACTAGGGCCGGTCGTTATAAAATACGATAATTAGGTAGGTTCCCAACCAATTTATGATATAAATCACAATTCCTTGATCATTAGGTTGGGCAATCAAACATGTCATAGCTTACGCTAGTCCTTATGGACACCCAATCTTTGCCACTAAGTTATAAGACCACGCCTAAGGGTCGCTGTGTCTTATGACTCAGAAAAGTCAAACCATTGCAATAGTACGATTTAGGGACAAATTGGTATTGGTCAGTCTGGTAAAGCCTAGTCCTGCCAATACGGTTTAAGCCCTTTGGGTCTATACTTTACAATGGGAGGTAAATTTTAGACTTAAATTATTATTGAGGATTTTAGCAAGTTTAAATGAATAACTGTCAAATGGATTCCTCCATTGAAAATTCCCCAGAGGGAGGGTGGAGCGAACTCTCTTAAATACCCTTACCTCTTAGACTCTTATTGCCTTGGTGACAGTAATAAACAATAGATCCTCCAAATTAGTCCAACACTTTAAATATGCTTTAAGGTAAGCTTTGAGTAAATGATTATCAGGATGTCTTCACAACTTTTCCTTTTGGGTATAAAAAGGTAGTGAGTGAAGGAAGACACCAAATCATTATCTAACTCTAGTAATACATTTGGTTAAATTAACTTTAGTTTGGAAAGTTTTATTAACCCATTGGTCCCAAACCACTTGTATCTTTATAATGTCTTTTATTATAAACAAGTGATTTATATTTATTAGCCTTAAAGGTGATAAATCTCTAAGTTCATCACGGAATAATTACTTAGCTAAGGGATAAGCAATACACTCTTTATTTCTTAGAAAGTCTCCAGATGCTTGCACCCTAAAATAATCATGCCAATTCTAATCATACATAGAATCATCAAGCATATGAGTTTTAATATGTTGGAATTATTTTAGGAATTAAATAACTTTGATTAATATTTAATTATGATATTGCATTTTATTTTATTCAAATAAATTTACTATTCACGTTTTTCTGCAGACGCGTGAACTTTAAATGCAATTTCACAATTCAAATCTTAACCAAATCATGCAAAACTTGTGCCTAAAATTAAGTTCAGGGTGTTATCTTTCCAACGAGATTTTACACACCCAATTTCAAGTCCAAATGAGAGAGAACTAATCAAAACAAAAACGGCGCGCTGATACCACTATTGGGAAGCGGCCGCGAGTGCGCAGTGGAAAATTAAAATTATTATGCCGCTTTCCCTATGCCCAATACCCATTTGTTTTTATTATTCTACAAGCCTAGGCATGTTACTATATATTCTAAGTATAAAACTCATAAAACATGGAAAGAACATAAACCTAAACATGCTAACTATCATAAGAACTCTAAATAAAATAAAGAAAGAAAAAGACTAACTTGAACCGTAGACTCCTCCAGTCCTCCCTCCAATCTACAAGCTTTTCTTGGACTCGGAAAGCTCTTCCACGTTCCAAAGAGCCACCCAAGTGTGTGGCCTCCAAAGATGCACACACCAAAGCCAAAACTCAAAGGCAAGACTACGCCTTGAGTGCACGGGTATTTTGCCCTTGGTGCTAGCCTAGGCAAATACCTCAAAACTTTTAACTCGAGGTTGCTCTAGTCAAGTAGACTTAAGGATCCTCAAAATCAGTGGCTTACTCTTAAACTTTAGAGTTTCTCACTTATATAGACCCAATATATGAAAAGTTTGGTGCAAAAATTTGTGAAGAATTCTTTGGGTTTATATAGTGCTCCAAAGACAACAAAATTAATTGAGAATCTGATGTGGGATAAAAGCTAATTTAATCATAGCCATTGGATCTTAATTGAGTGGTTTAATGAGATTATAAAACCCTAATAAGAGATTGGGCCGAATTGGAATTCAAAACAAATAACAAAAAAAATTTACTATTCATGTTACTATTCACATGAATAGTAATTTTTTTTTAATTCCAATTCCCAAGTGCCCCTATCTTCATTCACCAATCCCTAAGCCACTATGGAACCTCATAAATGATCTGTTCAATAATTAAACACATTGAACCAATTATGAACAATTCCTACAGCAATCATATATGCTGTTATATTTGTACTGTGCACTGTTAACCATTGATTTCGACTTTGTTGTGTGTGACCTTTTGGGTTCCCCTCAAGTTGGTCATGAAATGAATCGTGATAATTTAATCGAACATAAATTATCCTCCGATCAGATGGTCGTTCGATTTCAATGACCAAGGTTGACGTCTAGCAACATGCCAAAACCCCCAAATGAGAAGGAAAGATATATATACCCATTATGTATGCGATTTACATATGATACGGTCCATCGCCTCACTGTATCCCCACCTATTGACCTAGGGTACGGAAAGTGTCTACCCATATGGTCAAATGTATGATGTTGATAGTGTCATGAATCGTGCTAACCCAAGAATCTCACATGATTCTTCCGCTGTGGCCACAGTCTCAAGCACTGATAACACATATCAACCCGCAAACTGGAATACTACTCTTATAAGAAAATATTATCCGAGAGAGTGGCGATTCTCTGTTGTATCTTTACAAACTTCATGTGTTTCAACAAATGACCCAATCATACCCATATGACCGGATCTTTTGAACCGGGGAAGGAGAATGTCAAAGTTATTTGATCCACAAATACGATTATAAAGACCTCAAGTCTAAGGACTAGTCATATAATCGATACATGAAAGTTCTCACAGACACATAGGATAAACACTCCATATGAAAACTTTCGACTGTCAGTTCGATGGACACGAGAAACTCATGCATCCATGTGATACACCATGCGGACGGATCTCCGCTAGTAGCCTATGAGATCGGCTACCCCACTAAAGGGCGGATCATATCATCATGCTAGTCTCTCCGCTTTGTGAACGCCCAGATTATTCACAAAACTATGACTATGAATATTTAAGAGTAATGATTCACATAAGGCGTGGAAGTCATCGTCTTATTACTCCAAGGGCTTTATTACAGTGTTGATGATTCATATAAGTTATGTAAAACACGTATAATAAAGATTTCCATTTTATTAATTAATGAAAATATTACAAATACATGTACATATAGCCCATCCACAAGTTGGGTATAGGGCATATCCCTAACTAGGAATTCAAGTAATCCTGGGAGGACGTTAGCCACAAAATCCGTAGAGCACCGAGGCGAGGCTAATAAGTTCTTAAGGACAGTGATATATCCCGGCTTGGATTTTCTGTATCTTCAACGATTTTACCAGGTTTTTCTTATTTTCTAAAGTTTTAGGGTTTTTGTCTAAGTTGGCATGTTAGTGTAGATCTGAATTTTGTTCTGGGTTTGGTATGTTTAATGCATGTTGATTTCGTTTAATGACACTCATTTCCCCAACATTAAGCATAGAGAATAATAAACAATCAACGTAGAGGGTCACAAATCAATCATAAAAGAGATTCAATTAATAAAAGTTCATATTGGGTTGCATTGCAATTCTAGAATAAAAAAATCTAGTTCATGATGAAGAAGATAAACAATTCATCATGTTCAATATAATAAGCATAAGCAAAAGAATAAGACAATATGGATAAGGAAGACAAATCGTGGAAGTTGTCAATTTTCAATCTCTGAAATTTCCAATTTTCTCCTCTTGGTTATTAATGGATCTTCTTAATCTTGGTTGTTCTTGAATGGTGGCTGTGTTTGGAGAGTATTTTGGCCTCAAAAGAGGCTTTTTTGGCTCCCTAAAAACTTATCTCAAGTAACCTTAGAAATTCTCCTTTTATATCTCAAATCGGGAATTTCAGATTTTTCAATTTTTTTACTCAATTATTCCTATAATGTATTCTAAATAATAAAACAATGAATATTAGTGCATTTAACACATTTAAGAACATAATTTAGGAGAGAAATCAATTATAAATACACTTGAAAAAATATATATTATAGATACTCATCAATATGTGAAATTGTGAATTTCCTCATAGTTTGTCCCTATTGATAAGCGAAACAAAACCTTCTTGATTTTGAATTAGCCTTAATTGCAATGGAAAATTGTCGCCAAATCACATCTTCCGGGCTTAAGCAGAGCAGGTAAAACCCTATGCTGTCTCAAACTCTAAAAAAAATGCACTCCCTGGATCTAATCCAGAACCTGAAGGTAAGATCTTGAACCGTACACCACCAAATCACATCATTTGGAGATAAAATAGAAGTCATTAAACATTAAGAGGTAAAACTTTCAGTTACAAAGAATTAAATTTCGAAAACTCATATTCGAGACAATAAGGTGACAGCAGCAGTTTCCAGAAGTTTTACTAAATTAAATTACTAATTTATATTCAAAATAACATAAACTCCTGTTATTACCAAGTAATGGAAACTTCTAGGAAAGCTCATATGTATCCAAAAAAGGGCGCACTCTCCCCTATTATTTTTGATATCTACCGCTTATCGTTTTGATATTTTTATAATATCCCACTATCCTTTATGTCAAAAAATTAAAATTGTTTTATAATTTTACCCTTATATACTATTATATTGAATGATAATTATCATTTCAATATAATAGTATTTATTGTTAATAAATTGTCATGTTTGTTTTATTTGTTTTATTTTATTTTTTAAATTTTTTTCATATCAATATAATTGTATTTAATGATAAAGTTACAAAAGAATATTAATTTTAGATTAACAGAATAATAAGGGTATAATCAAAATATTAAGAGATAATTTAGTGATAGAAATTAATAATACAATAAGGAAAAAGTCGCAATCTCCTAAAGAAAAAACTAGCTCATAAAATCAATGAGGGAGTCCTTTTGAAATATAAGTGACAAGATTAAAAAAGCTATTTCCTTAAAAGTTTGTATACTCATCAAAGTAGGTAGAAGGAACCAACACTGCAAATTTAAAGCTCGAAAGCGACAGTATATAATAATATTGACATCTTCATGACATATATTAGAAGTACGGGCTAGAATATAAGGAACAACCATTTAATTTAATAAATTAATGGACATATGTGTATATATAAGTATAGACCATTACTACACCAATCGATCAATTAATTTTATGTTTTCATTGTAATTAATGTTTAGATTTTCTGTGATAGCGATTTTATATGGCACGAGAATGCTTGATGATTAAGTAATAATAAAACATATTAAGTAAAGAGAATGATAAATAATCTATATTAGAGGTCAAAAATCAATCATAAAAGAGATTCAATTGATCAAAAATTCATATTGAGTTTCATTACAATTCTAAAACAAGATTCAGTTCAGGATGAAGAGAAGGATAAACAACAACAACATGTTCAATATAATAAACAATAAAGAATTAGAAAAGAAGGGATAAAGAAAACGAATTATGAAAGTTGTCAATTTTCAATATCAAAGTTCTTCAATTTTCTCTTCTTAATTCATATTTGATCTTCTTATTCTTGGTTATTCTTAAATGGTTGTTGTGTTTAGAGAATGTTTTGGCTTCAAAAGATGCATATTTTCCTCCCTAAATTCATATGTGAATGTAACACCTCGCCAGAGGCAGGATGCTACCGGCATGAGACATGATTGACCTATCTTCATAAGGCTCTAAATTTACTGAAAATTTCGACATGATGTACCATAAAACTGGACAACCTGGATCATAGTCCAGCATCAAAGGGAATCTAAGAAAACATCAATCAAACAAAAGGACCTCAGGTCCACACAAAACACATCAATATCATCACGTAAGGGCTCTGTGCCCATATCATCTATCAACACTCAAGGGCTCTATGCCCACAACATCATAGCAATCAAAATATTTACTTAATATATATACAAACCACGTGCTCAGCACGACAAACAAAAAAATAACCAAAACATTCTAAACTTCATAAACCTTCTAAAACTTTTCCCAGGACACTTGTGAGGGTGACTGCCGCTTGGGTGATCCGCGTCTCGAGAATGACTTCCAAAGCTGAATTGGTTGACCCATCTGTTAGCCAACCTGGAAAACTAGCAAATTGGTTTGGTGTGAGTTTTAAAAACTCAGTAAGTAACCATGCTACTAGAAACAAACAAGTCAAACATTAAAATCACATAAAGCATCGACCCGAACATCATAAACAAGTCATTTTACATCGAATCCATTTCCATTATATGTGATGTGGAGTCAGACTTATTATACTTTATTACGATTAATCATCTTTGAAATATCAACAAATCAATGAAACAATCACACTTCTTTCAATTCAAAATATACTTCTCTTATATACATGCAAATACAATATCGTAATTCTTATACATATACAAACATACCATTACAACTTGACAAACACGCTTTATAACCTTTGATATTCTCATCGGTTTCAAATCGTCCATTCATTTCATATAAGCATACATGATCCATACATAACACGAGTTCTATCATACATATACATTTAGAAACATTTACGAACATCAAGCAACCAACCACGAAGCACAAAACAACCGATACATCAAAGATCATTTCATTCAACAACACATACATATGACTGGCTTACACACACAATGTTCATACGAGACTCATTACCTGTTTTAGAATAGGTATGAGATGAATTCTGTCCGAACGGATTCCTAACCAGCTCGAATACTACATCGCGAATCATCTAATCAAACATACACACAAGCGCTCACACCATATTGTTGGGGTTTTAGCGCGAAAGCACGCGGTTCGGGCAAAATCGTAACTTTAAAAGCTTTAAAGTTACCAAATAAATTATTTAATATCCAATATGAATAATTCATTCATATCTCACCTAAACATATTTATTTGATATCAAATAACGACATAAATAAGTTAGAAACACTACGAAACGTTTACGAAAAATATTTTCCGTAAAATGGTTTAAAACTCGTTTTTGTCCGAACCGAACCGACCAACCAATACACACAGGGGCTACCCAGGTCAGCCCCAATAGTACTTGGGAAGTTCATGGGCTGCCCGAACAATGACCAATTCATTGTTTGGACATCGGACACTCGGTAAGCCCGAAACTCACCCAGTAACCCCATTTTTCACCGTTTTCGCATATTTCAACTCCGAAATAATTTCCGAAAATTGTTCCAATGCCCAAAACACATCCAATATATTTATACAACATACTTTTCATCACCAAAATCAAAGAAATTCCAGATATGATTTGGTAACTAAAAATACCATTTTTCATGCTTTAAATCAAGTTTTGTCAACATTAATCATATTAAAATTTACACCACCAAAGTCACCACAAATGAGGAACTCAAGAATATTCTAGGAGTTACAAGAGTGGTCATAACACTCTAGAATGACAACAAGTCATCAAATGATAAAATTGAACTAATATAACACTAATATCATTCAATCTAACTTCACACATGCATTTAGCCTCCAAATCCATCCTCAAAATCAAAAATCCCCAAAATATAAGAAAGGAAGAAACCCTAGAACTTGTCTAGTTGCTCAAGAACAAGAAACAATCTTTCTAAATTTAAGAGTTATGAAGATTACCTCCAAATCTCTTAATTTCCTTAAATTTTTTCTTGATTTCTTCACTTTCTTCCTTGTTTCTTCAAACAGATTTTGGGAACTTTTCTTTCTTCAAGGGTTCAGCCATGGAGGTTCTTAAATGAGAAAACAAAATTTTCTCACTTTAAAAAGCAAGCATAACCGACTTTAGGGGGAAAAGAAGGGTATTTTGGTCATTTGGTCAATTAATCTAATTAAATAATAATAATAATAATAAGCTTTAAGTTAACAAATCCAATTTGTAAACTTTAAGCTTAATAGAATCATGCCACATGTAACCAAGAATAATCAAACATATTGCATAATAATTATGTAATATTGAAATAATTTAATTATCTTGATATTTAACATTTAAACATCTAAATAATTAATTAATGTGATTATTATTATATATGTATTTTTATTTACATTAAATAACAAATACATATATTAATGGCATGTGTCAAAGTTTCATTTGACAAAAAAATTAATATGGATCAAATCAAATTTTGTATCAAATATAAATACACATTAATTATTAATTGACCGAAATACTCCTAATGCATATTTTCGTTTAACCGATTAAACTATTCGAATTAACTCATTTAATCCGATGATGTATTATGAATAATCTGTAATATTCATAACGCGTTGCCCAAGTGCTCAACGAGTACACTTCATATTGTGGGACTCTCTAAGTTTAGGTTTATCCATCACGGAATCTAATTTCGTGTCCATAATTCACCCACTCATGAATTATGACGACCACAGATAATCTCACTAAACTATGCAAGTCGAGGTCATTGCATACGTATAATCCATCCGTCACAGGCTATCAATATTATACCGGGGATATAGATAAGAACGTCAAATCCCTAAGGTATAATATAGTCGACTTTCAAATTCACGATATCTAAATAACACTCGAAACTCGCTTCCGAAGTATATCACGACCATGGATTTACTAGATCGCAAACACGTCCAAGATACCTATGCCCTATACACAGGACTGACATATTCTATCTAATACTCACAAGATATCATGAGCATCAGTCCACACCCAATGAACATGTGGAGGTCTGATCTAAATAGATCAGTGACGTGACTGCAATCAAAGTGTGGAAGATATCTCATATATCCACAGTTGTATCTCAAGTCAAAGGACCACTTTGCTACTCGACTCGAGAAGATTCCTATTGACGTTGGTGTACCATCTATTAGGAAATCTTCGGTAAGTTGTTCAGTGTTTATCAAATAAACACCTACACGTTTATATGAGTCTCCCAAGACTCATGGTTCATTGGAATAAACCATCAGACCAAGTCTCGATATACGATATATACTGGTATCAACGGAGTTTACTAACCACCCGTGTTTGTAAATCTTGACCAGGAACTTTATTTGATAATATACTTCTAGTATTGACACTTCCCAATGTCAATTACAAACTACTTTGTAACTGCGCACTACAAAATATATTATCGAGTTTTGTTTTTCTAATATATACATATCACTAAATCATATTTAGTTTCAATCTAATCGTAATTAGATCGAATATGTATATAAAATCAAGAAGTACTACCATAAATAAGTAATATTATGGAAAAAAGGAATTGTTCGTATTCATGAATCGGACATAAATACGATCCGGATTGGCACTCCGAGCACCAACCCTAACAATTTCTCCCACTTGCTCTAGTACCAATCCACGATATCATATACACATCTAAATATGTATTACATACATATGGTCCTCAAGAGCTGACCTAGCACTCAATAGGTAGGCAACAACAAGTAAGCCCGCTATAACATATTGAGTTCGTCCAACAAACCCAATTGTTTTCCTCAGCCAGCATCATTAATATATTGTATAATCTAAGTTATGCATCAATATGATTCAGATGCGACATCGATATTGTGCTACAGCTGCTGAGTTGTCTATGTATTTAGAAATCAAATCCAAATATTATGAGACAACCGCAAGCACAACACTAATATCAAAACTTCTAATCTATAAGGTCACTATGCAACTTCGTAAGTCAATATTTCATAAGTTATAACTAATTTCACTAATACAGTAGAATCAACGGTGACACTCCCACTGCATCATTTCTGACTCTTTATGACGTAGACCATCTAACATCATAATTAGACTCAAAACTAATCTGACCCTAGTGGTTGCAGATTATATTCTCCATGAATAAGAAACTCATTCTTAATATCTCAAAGATAGCAAAGAACATATTTCAAGACCCATCCTATGGTCAACAGGGTATCAAAATAGCTCGTAATAATTACGATTAAATTGAAATCTTTAATCGTATATGTGGACGCTGGATTTCGGCCGAGGTCCTCAATCAGAATTGTAAGTTGGGCACTAGCAATCCTGCAAGACAAAGGTAAAGTGAGCGGGAGTAGACTACCACCGGTGTGGTGGGTGCCGGGGACACTCCGACGCCCAAGTCAGTGGCACGAAATAAATTTGTAAAGTGGAAAGCAAGGTTGAATATTACCTCTACTTCCTTTGTTTGGCCGTGAGGGCCGTGTAATATATGAAGGGATCAAGGATTGAGAGTATGAAGTATTAGGGTGAGAGAAATGAGACTTGAATGACTTCTTCCCGTATTCTTTTCATATTTATAGATAAAATATGATCTAATGTTGGTGTATTTGGTAATGGTTTTGGAGTAAGTGAGGATTAGTGCTAGAATTAGGTTAAGTGGAGTGGTGGGTGACTAATGCTAGAGTTAGGTGGAGTGGTCATTAGTTTATGATTTAATTGTAATCAAATAATACATAATTCTTTGGGCTTTGGTCCTAACATGTTGATGGGCTTTAAGGTAAAAGACAGTTTTACCCTTGGACCAAATTTGGCCCATACAGTTTGTCCCTTACTCTCTAAGTCAAAGAATTTTTGCTTTAGAGAGTATATTTATCCGTGTCGTATGAAAAAAGAGCGTAAGAGTGTGTTACCTTCTGCCAAATGTCGTGTCAAAATATATACAAAAACGTAGGTTTCCTTTTGCATGCATCTTAGCTTCGTGATTTATCTAGGGCCATGAAGTACGTGTTTTTTGACCGAACTGAAATAGAATTTCAGGAGTTCATGAGTCCAGAGGAATGTTCCTTGTCGACTGAATCAAACGGTAGTTCAGGAGTATGCTTGACTCGACATGAGTCTTTGGGAATGTCTCTTGTCGACTGAACCAAACGGTGGTTCAGGAATTTTCTTGACTCGACATGAGTCCAGGGGAATGTCCCTTGCCGACTGAACCAAACGGTGGTTCAGGAGTTTACTTGACTCGACATGAGTCCAGGGGAATGTCCCTTGTCAATTTGAACCAAAAGGTGGTTCAGGATTTTACTTGACTCGACAAGAGTCCAGGGGAATGTCCTTTGTCGACTGAACAAAACGGTGGTTCAGGAGTTTAATTGACTCGACATGAGTCCAGGGGAATGTCCCTTGTCGACTGAACCAGACGGTGGTTCATGAGTTTTACTTGACTCGACATGAGTCCAGGGGAATGTCCTTTGTCGACTGAACCAGACGGTGGTTCAGGAGTTTAATTGACTCGACATGAGTCCAGGGGAATGTCCTTTGTCGACTGAACAAAACGGTGGTTCAGGAGTTTACTTGACTCGACATGAGTCTAGGGGAATGTCCCTTGTCGACTGAACCAAACGGTGGTTCAGGAGTTTAATTGACTCGACATGAGTCCAGAGGAATGTCCCTTGTCGACTGAACCAGACGTGGTGGTTCAGGAGTTTACTTGACTCGACATGAGTCTAGGGGAATGTCCCTTGTCGACTGAACCAAACGGTGGTTCAGGAGTTTACTTGACTCGACATGAGTCCAGGGGAATGTCCCTTGTCGACTGAACCAAACGGTGGTTCAGGAGTTTACTTGACTCGACATGAGTCCAGGGGAATGTCCCTTGTCGACTGAACCAGACGGTGGTTCAGGAGTTTTACTTGACTCGACAAGAGTCTACGGGAATGTCCCTTTGTCGACTAAGCCAAATACAGGTTCAGGAATCCACGTGTCGTTTAACGGAGTAAAACCTAGCGCAAATAACGAGGAGTCTTATGGCGGGAAATGAACCGCCAAAAGAAGTAGTATAAGAGTGGCTTGATGGGTTCATTTGTTTCATTCACAAGATCAATCGATTTGGGAGAGAACTTCAAGGCTTCAAGGTACTTCTTTCACTCTCTTCGCGTTCTTCATTTGCTTTGAATATTCGTAGAGTAGCTTCAATCTGTTCTAAGCTAAATTAGGTTGTTTGATCTTTAGAATCATACGTTATCTGGTGGATTTGTGTTTGGAGATAGGAGTAGGATTTGATCTTTAAGGAACCCAAATTTTAGAAATTATTTGTTTGTAGACTCGTTGATTAGAATATGTCGAGTGGAGACTCTTTAGAAAGTTTAGGAGAACAGATCGATACATTCGTAGGATCATCGAGTGAATCGACAGAAGAAAAATCATTAAGGAATGGTCGCGTCAAGAGTTATTCGAGGAAGGACCTGTAACCGTTTTGTCGCATGAAATCCCGTTGCAGGCAATTCCTATTAGATCATTGGAAGCTGTCGAGGAATTTAGTGGAGGGGTGAGCACAAGTGAGCCTACCAACATACTAACCAAGAACCCAGCTAGTCGAATGACGGCTAGTTTGCTGATGGAAATTAGATTAAGTATAGATTTCCTAGATTAATGGAACTGAGGGTGCCCTTGCCGTCTGAAAGGATCGATTATAAAATTCCCGGATGGATTGGTTTTTATGTAGTACCGTTTTCTAATGGGCTTAGATTCCCTATTCCGAGGTTAGCTTGGGAAATTTTGGATCATTATGGGATTGCTCCTTCACAACTAATGCCGAATGCTTGGAGGATTTTAATGTCGATTGAATGCTTAGCATTCGAACAAGGGTTATTGTTTGAGGTGAAGGACATTTTATATTCATACTACCTTAAAGAGCACCTAACTGAAAAAGGGAGATATACTCTGTACCTTCGTCGTAAGAGGGAACAAATAGTTATGGGGCTTCCAATAAATGATAGGGGTAATTGGCAGTCGGACTATTTCTTTGTTAAAAATGAGGGTATCTTTGGGTCGACTGGAATGGGTCGAGTTTCAGAATACTGGAGTGTATTTAGTGAGTATCAACTTCTTCTATTTATTGAAAATTTATCAATGTTATTGTCGTTTGATACTAATGTATGGATTGTTTATTATGCAGGTCCTTTTCGAAACAGTTTATTCGACAAAACACCTCTTATTTTGTCGAACACAAAAGCTCTTCTTGATCTTCCCGCCGAACAAAGAGATTGGAGGATAATCTTGGTAGAGAGCAGAGATTAGAGCAACTTTACAGTGGAAAGAAATCTTCGAATCAGAAGGTATATCTACCCCTTTGGCACTTTCTAAAAACGTATTGGAAGTCATCTACTGTACTCGGTCGATTCGAGCTCTGTACGGAAAGGTGTGGTTTATAAAGACATTAACTCCAAAAGAAATTTTATGCGCAGAGGACATGGCGTCGAGGCAAATAAAAGTAGCATCAATTGATGAGTTGATGAGCCGAAAAAAGGCTAGGAAGCTCAAGATAAAGGAGCCAGAAGTGGAGGTTCCAGAACCACAATTGGTATCGTCGACTGGAACTCCAAAGCATAAGGGGAAGTCGACCGAAATAGTTGTCAAAGGGGGGAAAAAGAAGGCGGATGAAATCGAAGAAATCGATAATATAGTTGTCAGGATTCCATCAGGGTCGACTGCAATTTCTGACCCATCAAGCCTTGACCCTTTTATTAAGAAGCTTCTGCTGGAAGAGGATGAACAGAGGCTATCCAAGATTGGCCCGGTCGAGTCGATGAAAAAGGCTGCGGCTTTAAATTACCAAGTAAGAAAGTAAATAGAAATTTCATAATAATTTGTAAAATGGATTCTAATCAAATCCTTTTTCCAGGCAATGGAGTGCAGCTTACATATGCAGCGATATGTCGAATCGACTCTTAAGAAACAGAGAGAGATGGATAAATCATTTGCGGCTATGAAAAAGGAAGTGGTCCAAAAGAAGTCGCTTGAAAAAAGAAATGCTGAATTGGAGAAGGAGTTGAAGGAGTTGAAGAAGTGAAGGCAACACTTCAGATGGAAAAGGAGACTTCTGAGGTTACGATTGAAGGCTATAAGGATGCGTTCGAGAATGTGAAGAAGGAGAATGAAGAATTACTTGAGAATCTTGAAGGGATTGCTCTTGAATCTATGATGAAAGAACGCAGTCATCTGATGAAGGATTTCCTTGATGGAAGTCAGGAGCTGGGAACCAGAGAAATGGATTCAACAGTATGACCAACTATTGGCAGGAATTTCTTTTTCAAACGAGGGTGATGTGGAAGAGAAAGGCGAAGAGGTCGACTCGAAAGTGGCTGAAAGAGAAGTAATTGAGGGAGCGGCTGAAGTTCAAGAAACGGACAAGAAGAGTGAAGAACTTAGTCGAATGGAAATCGAGTCGACTACTCAAGTTCAAGAAATTCCTGCACCTGAAGTTGCTGCTGAATGCATTCAGGAAGAAGCTACTCCAGAAATTTGAATCTCTTTGTAATTTTAATTTAACTCCTTTGTAGAACAATTTTAATGACTTAATGATATTTTGGGATGATATTTCAAATGAAATTTGTTTTTAAGTCGAATCACACAATACATAAAGTTGAAAATTACTCTGAACCATAAAATATAAATAAATGCACGCATAAATTACCGGTGAAATTGCTTAAGGTGAATTGCATTCCAACTATTGTGAATTTGTCTCCCCTCAATTGTTTGTAATTTGTAGGCTCCGTGTTCAACAACTCTTGTGATGATGTATGGACCTTCCCAATTTGGTCCCAACTTCCCTTCTCCGACTTCTTTTGTGTTTTGAAAAACTCTTCGTAGTACCCAATCCCCTTCCTTGAATGTTCTGCTTCTGACATTTTTGTTGAAATATCTCGCCATTCTTTGTCGATGAGATGCAAGTCGTATGGTCGCCTTTTCTCGTCTTTCGTCGATTGTGTCTAGATTCACATACATCAACTGTTGATTTGCCTCATCACCAGCGTATTGGTAGCGTAGAGAAGGAATGGTTTCTTCGATTGGAATTACTGCCTCTGTTCCAAATGCCAAAGAGAAAGGAGTTTCTCCAGTGGAAGAACGGATGGTCGTTCTGTAGGACCACAATACTCCAGGAAGCTCGTCTGCCCATGATCCTTTTGCCTTCTCCAATCTTTTCTTCAAAGTATTCAAAAGAGTCTTGTTAGAAGACTCAGCTTGCCCATTAGCTTGTGGAAAGCGCGGGGTTGAAAAACTTAACTTGATCCCCCAATTTTTACAAAAGTCTTGAAAATGTCGGCTAATAAACTGGGAGCCATTATCCGTCACAATCTCCTTGGGAATGCCGAAACGACATATGATGTTTTTCCAGACAAATGTTTGAACTTCCTTATCTCGTATTTTGGCAAAGGAGTCTGCTTCAATCCACTTTGAAAAATAATCTGTCAAGACTAGCATGTAGACTCGTTGTCCAGGGGCAGTTGGTAGCTTCCCTACAATATCCATACCCCACTTCATGAACGGCCATGGGGATAGGATAGATTCAGCTTTTCTGGTGGAAGATGTGGAATAGGAGCGAATCTCTGACACTTTTCACACTTCTTCGTGTAATTGACTGAATCAATTCTCATAGTTGGCCAATAATACCCAGTCGAATGGGCGCGTGAGGCAAGGCTTCGTCTCCAGAATGATTTCCGCATTCTCCTTCGTGCAATTCTGATAGTACATGTTGTGCTTGATCATGAGTAAGACATTTCAAGTAGGGTCCAAAGAACGACCTTTTCAATAGTTGTCCATTAAATATGGTGAATCTTGCTGCCTGCCTTTGAATCCTTCTTGCTTCATTTCTATCTTCTGGAAGCAGTCCATCTAGCAAGTATTTCATGATTGGTGTCATCCACGAGTCGTCCGAAGTGATGGTGCTGATCTCCTTGTTCTCCTTCCAAATTGATGGCCAATTTAAATACACTACTGGAATTGATTGTAGTTTGTCTCCATGCATCGTTGACCCGAGGGTAGCCAATGCGTCCGCCTGAGTGTTTTCACTTCTTGAAACCTGAGATATGTTGAATTCTTGAAATGTCGCCTGGACTTCTTTAACTTTCTGCAAGTAGGATAACATTTGAGGGTCTCGTGCCTGATATGAACCTTGGAGCTGATTCACTATCAATTGGGAGTCTGATTTCACTTCGATTCTTTCCCAAGTCTTTGACCAAGCTGACTCCTGCTATCAAAGCTTCATATTCTGCTTCATTGTTTGTAACTCGGAATCCACATTTAATTGCTTGTTGTAGTATGTCCCCATCAGGAGTAGTGATACTATGCCAAGGCCGCACCCCTTTTTATTGCTAGAACCGTCGACTGAAAGTTTCCAAAGTGAATTTGATTGGATTGAATTGACTTCGGTACCTTCCAAGAGATTCTGAGTTGGACTGAAATCAGCTACAAAGTCAGCCAAGGCTTGAGATTTGATTGCTGTTCTGGGCTGGTAAGTGATGTCGTGTTCTCCTAATTCGACAGCCCATTTTGTTAATCTTCCAGTCAACTCTGGCTTGTGTAGTATGCTCCTCAAGGGGTACTCCGAGTAAACTGTGATAGGATGCCCTTGAAAGTATGGTCGTAGCTTCCTGGCAGACATTACCAAGGCTAGTACCAATTTCTCCAAATGCAAATAACGTGACTCTGTATCAAGTAATGCTTTGCTTACATAGTAGACTGGAAGTTGGGTGCCATTCTCTTCTCGAATCAAAACAGCGCTCACTGCTTGGTCAGACACTCCCAAATACAAGAATAACCTTTCATTGTCGAGTGGTTTTGACAACAATGGTGGTGATGTTAAGTACTGCTTCAGCTCTTTCAGAGCTTGTTCGCAGGCTGGAGTCCATTCAAAGTTTTTTGTCTTTTTAATGGCTGAAAAGAACATAAAACTTTTGTCTGTCGACTTGGAGATGAATCTGTTCAACGCAGCAATTCTCCCTGCTAGTCGCATGACTTCCTTTGGGCATGTTGGTGAAGGAATTTCAAGTATGGACCTGATTTGATCTGGATTTGCCTCAATCCCTCGTTGTGTAACGACATATCCCAAGTATTTCCCAGAAGCAACTCCAAACGCACATTTTGTTGGATTCAATTTCATCCCATACCTATTCATCACCTTGAATGCTTCTTCCAGGTGTTGCAGATGCTGATCAGATTTCGGTGATTTCACCAACATGTCGTCTACATACACCTCCATTGTTTTTCCAATCTGTTGTGAGAACATTTTATTGACCATTCTCTGATATGTAGCACCTGCATTCTTGAGACCAAAGGGCATTACCTTGTAACAGAATATGCCCCTATTGGTCATGAAAGCTGTTTTCTCTTGGTCGTTTGGATGCATAAGGATTTGATTGTACCCAGAATATGCATCCATAAAACTTAGCAATTCGTGTCCAGCTGTAGCATCAACCATTTGATCAATATGAGGCAATGGGAATGAATCTTTTGGGCATGCTTTGTTCAAATCTGTGAAGTCGATGCAAACTCTCCATTTTCCATTCTTCTTTCGTACCACCACCACATTGGCTAACCAGGCTGGGAATTGAACTTCTTTAATGGCACCATTTTGTAACAATTTTTGGATTTCTTCATCAATGATCTGGTTTCTTTCTGGGGCAAACTTCCTCTTTTCTGTCTGATTGGAGGATAGTCTGGATCCACATGGAGTTGATGAGTAATCAAGCTGGGGTCAATCCCAGTCATGTCTTCATGCGACCAAGCGAACTGGTCATGTCATTTTCGCAAAAATTCACTTAAGTCTGCTCGTAGTCTGGGATCTAGATTTGCTCCAATTTGAGTTTTATGGTCTGCATATTTGTCATGGATTTGAACCTCATCCAATTCTTCAATATTTGGAAGTGTGGGCTCTTGCGAATGAGGTTCGTTCTGTAATTGCTATGCTGAATGGACCTTTGCCTTCATTGTTGTTTGGTAGCATCCTCTGGAAGCAACTCTATCTCCCCTTATCTCTTGAATCCCCCACTTTGTAGGAAACTTTAGAGTTTGATGATAGGTGGACGATACTGCCCTCATTTCATGAATCCATGGCCTCCCAATAATTAGATTGTAGGCTGAAGGACAATCCAGGACTAGGAAGGTTGTCATTTTGTTGATTCCCCCTGCGTAGACGGGAATGCTTATTTCTCCCAAAGTAAATTTTTGTTCACCACTGAATCCAATCAACACAGTCGTCCTTTTGTTAACTTTCTCTAATTCAGCTCCCATGTCTGTCAAGGCTGTTGTAAAGATGATGTTGGCTGAGGACCCTGTATCTATCAGAACTCGTTTGATCATGAAATTTGCCACCTGTAGAGAGATTACTAAGGCGTCATGATGAGGGTTCATGCTACCAGAGTTGATGTCGTCTGGAAACTCCATTATTAGGTTTGTAAACATTTTTTCTAAAGACGTCGTGGAATGTTGAAGGCTTGACACAATCGCTCTGGATTGTCGTTTGGCTGCTGAATATGATACTCCACTAATCTCTGATCCTCCTGAAATGAAATTCACGGTGTTATCAATTGGTGGAGGTTGAATTGGTGCTTCCCCATGTCCATCCTTCTCGTTCCTCTGAGCTAAAGTAGCTTGCCCCTTCTCCGTAAGTAGATCCCTTAAAAACCCTTTGTTCAACAACTCAAGTACTTCCAACCTCAACGCCACACATTCAGCTGTGGTATGGCCGTAGTCTCGATGGAACTCACACCATTTGTTTGTGTCTTTATTTTTGAAACTTTCTCTGTTGCGTGGTGGCCACTTTACTTCATTTCCCATCTTTTTAAGTACCAAGACTAACTCTTCCGGAGATATAGAAAAATTGTAGTCTGGGAGTCTGGGTTTTTCCATCGGAATTGTTTCCCGAGCTCTGTATGGTGGAGGTCTTTGATCAAAACCTTTTTGGAGGGGCTGATGTTCTTTCCTTGGGTGGTTCCATTTCTCCGAATGACGCTTAGGCATCATATTTGCAAATTCTTTATGTCGTTTGGTAGAATGGGCTGTTCTTTCGCTTTGCATGTTGGAGGAAATGTCTTTCCTTTTATTCCTTTTATCTTCTTCCCACCTGATTTCAACTTGGGCTCGAGCCATAACCTGGTCCATCGTGTAGCACCGGAACTTGGTCAGCTTTTTTTAGAGTCCACTTTCACAAAGTAACCCGTTCCTGAAAGCCTCCACAGCTGTTGGTTGATGAAGGTCTGGAATTGTTATTCTTTCTTTGTTGAATCGAGCAACATAGCTTCGCAATGATTCTCCCCTCCGTTGTAGGATGGCACTAAGATCATCAGTTGTTTTTTCAAGTTTGCAAGAGCTGGCGAAATGTTCAACAAATTTGTCTGCTAATTGTTGATAAGATTTGATGGATCTGTATGGTAGGTTGATGAACCATGTAAGAGCTGGACCACCCAAAGTTTCTCCAAATCCTCTACACATTCCAGCTTCCCATTGATGAGGAGCTAAGCCTGTTGACATCATTTTGTATTTATAATGAATGACATGGTCGTCTGGGTCAGTGGATCCATCGTATAACTTCATGTCTGGTGGGCTGAACTTCCGTGGTAGCTCAACAGATGTTATCGCCTCAATGAAAGGGGTATCTGAAATGGTTCCAGCTCTACTCTTCTTCATTGGGAGTTTCACCCCTGGTAGACTGGACATAATAGCTTCTTTAAATTCTTTCATTTCCTTTCTCATTGTGATGACAATTTGCTGGGCTTGGTTGACTGGTGAACTTGGTAAGTTCCTCTGGTTCTCACCATTTGATGGAACGTCGTCTGTTGTTTCGTCAAATGCTCCTTGAAGGTTAGCTGGAGTGATCCGGTTGTTGTGTTGTTCTGATGTATTGTGAAGCTGTGTTGGTGATGAAAGTAGTTCCAATTGTTTTTGGAGGTTTATGTTGGAACTACGAAAGGTAAAATTCTCTTCTTCCAAAGCTTTCAATCTGTCTTGTAGTATGGCCAATTGTGATGCCACTGGATCAGGTGTTTGTTCATTGCTTGAAGTCATGATTGACTAAGCAGTGAGTGTTTGTAGGGTGGAAAGCCCTGTCTGCAAATTATTGCTAGGGCCCCACGGTGGGCGCCAAATTGTGGACGCTGGATTTCGGCCGAGGTCCTCAATCAGAATTTGTAAGTTGGGCACTAGCAATCCTGCAAGACAAAGGTAAAGTGAGCGGGAGTAGACTACCACCGGTGTGGTGGGTGCCGGGGACACTCCGACGCCCAAGTCAGTGGCACGAAATAAATATGTAAAGTGGGAAAGCAAGGTTGAATATTACCTCTACTTCCTTTGTTTGGCCGTGAGGGCCGTGTAATATATGAAGGGATCAAGGATTGAGAGTATGAAGTATTAGGGTGAGAGAAATGAGACTTGAATGACTTCTTCCCGTATTCTTTTCATATTTATAGATAAAATATGATCTAATGTTGGTGTATTTGGTAATGGTTTTGGAGTAAGTGAGGATTAGTGCTAGAATTAGGTTAAGTGGAGTGGTGGGTGACTAATGCTAGAGTTAGGTGGAGTGGTCATTAGTTTATGATTTAATTGTAATCAAATAATACATAATTCTTTGGGCTTTGGTCCTAACATGTTGATGGGCTTTAAGGTAAAAGACAGTTTTACCCTTGGACCAAATTTGGCCCATACAGTATATAATACAGTATTCATTATGCCATCATCCTATGATGCATAAGATTGACTAGACATTCTAATCAATTTATCTTTCGACAAAGGAATCATCATTTACGAAAAATAAATACTATATACAAGAGACACACTAATTGTCAAACAGTTATACTAACTGTCACACAGATAATCTTGTTGTGTCCCTTATTAGATCATATCTAATGCACGACTAATGAGAGTATCTCACAAGTCTCTTATTATATATCATATATAAAACTTTATATCAAATATAATATAGAACTCCCACTGCTTTCATGGAGAAAAGAAGACTTAGGTAAATCTTTTACTTCACAAACATTTCATTATTACATCAATAATGATAACGTTGTTAGGATATATAATACTAGAAAGAAATTTGTACACTGCCATTAACCCTACTATCACATATGTATTCTCTATGTTTTGATAAAATCAGACAATCTAACTAATAACAAAATTAGAGAACACAAATTTCCGAAAAGCTCACCTGAGTCTACAATAGGCTATATAAGCTAGTATATGAAACTGTGATCTTAGGAGAATTCAAACTCCAGGGCCATTTTAGAATGAACTCTTCAAACAAAGAAATCACAATGGATCTCTTATTCGAAGAAACCATTCAGGAACGCCACTTTGCATGCTTTACCCAAAATACATACTTTAATATCAACATTAACAACAAATCTTTAATTGTTCAATTAGTGCGACTAGAGACAAGTTTTCTCAGAATCTACAATTGATTATCGAGTATAACCTTTCTCACTATCATACTATAAAGGTCAAACCTTTAACAAGCTCACTTTGCTTTTGCTAAGCAAACAATTTGCATATTTTATGAACAATTCATAACGAAAGCTTAATCAAGTTCAAAAACCTTGATCGTAGTAAGCTATGAACAATTTTAGATCTATGGTTTAATGCTAACTTCCGAAATCGATATCAAATATCGCTCCCATTATAAGTTATAGGATAATTTTCTTCAATAAGAAAACAACAGAACTATTAAGTATCAAATACTTTGTAAATGATTCTGACATCCTATTAAACTTATAAGGAAGATATCTAAGGGTCTTTTCATATTATTAATTATGTAGTTCCATTTATAGTTTATCACTCTCACATTTGACTTCAATAAGTCAAGTCTTTTCTACAATGTTCAACATCTGATCTTACACACCAAGTAATTAAATAATTTTATTACTCGGGATCGTAGAAAAGATATTCTATCAAATATAATACAATAATCTATTAAATAGAATAAATGATAAACTTTTGCTTGTACCTCTTAGGAGCAAATAATTTTCAATTATATAACCAATATATAAAAGAAAGATTCAAATCTCAAACTTTTCAATATTTGAATTTTCCACCTAGACATATCGTATTTGTAACTGTAGAAAATAATGGAACATTAATTAAAATGATGAATTAGTGTTACCGGAACATATCCCCAAGAGTATTGAAACTAATTTGGTAACAATCAATATCAAACGAACCAAATCATATAAGATTCGATTTCTCCCACTGATCAATTCCATAACGATGGAATCGTAGAAGAATAATATTGAGTAAGAATCATATTCATTAAATAATCTTAGAACTAATTGCCATAAATTCATATGTTTAATCATATCAAACATCTTTGAACAATTCAAAAACTCAAGATGAATTTGAAAGATATAGTTTTCAACACTTCAAAACGAATATCTTTGAACCATTCAAAATATTCTATCCGCGTTTCATCAGAAACATATTGAAAGTTCTTGAACCATTCAAGACGTTCAATATGTATTCTTTTAGAAACACGTAACTAAGTTATGACAACTCATTAACTAAGTTACGAAGTAAAGAAAACTAACCAAGGCAATTTATAATTCATTAAACTACATACATCCAATGTATTAGTTTAATAAATCTGTGCTTCAATGACGATCATTGGCTAAATGAGATTTAATCACATTCCCGAATACAATATTCATTAAATGGATAAGGATATGTGGTGTGATCTCGTATCAGACCATCCTTTACCATACAGAATAAGCATCTAATGCTTAAATGATAAATCTCATAAAACATTGTTCTAAATTATTTAGTTAATCGAATATTTTCTTAATGTTTATCTCTATATCAATGAAACTACTAGTCATATTAAAATATGAAATAACTGTTTATAAAGAACAAGTAATTATCCAATAGTCACAAGTTTTGATATCAAATATCAAAACAATCATTAAACACTATTTTAAATAACTAGACGGGAGATCTAGTTTCCAATACCTATAGTTGTCGTGTTGTGAAAATCGATATTCTCTACAGACAACTATACGCATCTCCTTTCTTTAGCTTTATTATTTTCTTTCAACCATCCACAACAATTGCAAATAATTGATCAGAAAATTATGTAAGACACATTACCTCTAAAGGTCACTATAGCCAAGAAAAATCATTATCATATAAACAAATACCTAATGGGGTTTTCTTAATGCCAGTCAAGAATCTCGAGACATTAACTAATTCACGTCAATTCTTTCTGCAAAAGAAACTATTCTCTCTACAGAATTATATCCTAAAACGGATATCTATTTAGATTACCTAATGTGACTTAGTAACTAAGTCACTAACCATCTTGATTTTTCAAGAAAATCGAAAGAACAGTTCCCGATGGTTTTTACTAATCTAACAATATCCAAGCCTACTCTAAATATAGAACCTATTCTAGATATCTGCAACCATAAGGAAAGTCAGAAAACATATATATAAAATATGCATGCAGTAGATTAAAAGTTCAATTCTATCAACAATATAGAATAAGGAAAACATAATCGGTAATTTTCATAATATTGCACACTCCTTTAGTTATGGATTTTTTTAACCCAGCAGTGCCTCCCACTACTTTACATAATATCGTAATCCCCAACGGAAAATGGGAATCCAATAATTAAATTGAATTCCATGGTGAGAAGTGGACCCTATGAATATATTTCGACTCACTGCTTTGGCACGTTCTCTCCTACGTATATTCACAGGTAGACAACTCATTGTCAATCACACTCACTGTGACTCTTGATTTTGGTCCTGACCCTTTCTTGTTATGAAAGCTTTGGCATGTTCACAATGAGGCGTATCAAGGCTTCACTTGTCAGTGACAAACTCAAGCTACCGATGTAATATTGACAGCTTTGTTTCTTATCATATAAGTTCTACCGGCGAAAATGAACTACCATCAGCCATAACTGCACAACTTTGGCACGATACAACTATAGCATCAGGAAATCATTTGCATCTGTACTGACAAGGCGAACCAGGAAACAAGTATTCCTAATACTAGTTACTTTAATGCCTTAATAAAGCGGGGATATTCCTAAGGAGAGTTTTACTCTACATCAAATGAAGAATTTAATCTAGATCAATTTCTCAACAATTTAATTCTACTTGGAAAAACATAATTTAACTTAACCATTAAATTTCTGTTATGTTTTCCGTTAGCGTAGAATCGAAAAAATTAAGAAACATCTAAATTACATGCATGTGGAAATATCAAAATTGGATTATATATCATATATCAAGCATGAAAAATGTAATGGATGAAGGATCAGACCTGCTCTGATACCATTTTGTTGGGGTTTTAGCGCGGGAGCAGCGGAAGCACGCGGTTCAGGTGAAATCGTAACTTTAAAAGCTTTTAAAGTTACCAAATCAATTATTCAATATCCAAAATGAATAATTCATTCATATTTCACCTAAACATATTTATTCGATATCAAATAACGACATAAATAGGTTAGAAACATCGCGAAACTTTTACGAAAAATATATTTTCGTAAAGTGGCATAAAACACGTTTTTGTCCGAACCGACCAACCAATACACATGGGGGCTGTCAAGGTCAGATGCAATAGTACTTGGGCATTTCATGGGCTGCCCAAACAGTGACCAATTCACTTTTTGGACAGCGGACACCCGGTAAGCCCGAAACTCACCCAGTAAAGCCGTTTTTCACTGTTTTCACATATTTCAACTCCGAAATAATTTTCGGCAATTGTTCCAATGCCAAAAACACATACAATACATTTATAAAACATACTTTGCACCACCAAAATCAAAAAAATTCCAGATCTGATTTGGTTACTAAAAATATCATTTTTCATGCTTTAAATCCAATTTTCTCAACATTAATCATATTAATATTTTCACCAACCAAAGTCACCACAAATGAAGAACTCAAGAATAATTCTAGGAGTTAAAAGAGTGGTCATAACACTCTATAATGGCAACAAGTCAGCAAATGATAAAATTGAACTAATATTACACTAATGTCATTCAATCTAACTTCACACATGCATTTAGCCTCCAAATCCATCCTCCAAATAAAAAAAACCCCAAAATATGAGAAAGGAAGAAACCATAGAACTTGTCTAGTTGCTCAAGAACAAGAAATAAACTTTCTAAGTTTAAGAGTTATGAAGATTACCTCCAAATCTCCTAATTTCCTTAAACTTTTTCTTGATTTCTTCATTTTCTTCCTTGTTTCTTCAAACAGATTTTGGGAACTTTTCTTTCTTCAAGGGTTCGGCCATGGGGGTTCTTAAATAAGAAAACAAAATTTTCTCATTTTAAAAAGCAAGCATAACCGACTCTAGGGGGAAAAGAAGGGCATTTTGGTCATTTGGTCAATTAATCTAATTAAATAATAATAATAATAATAATAATAATAATAATAAGCTTTAAGTTAACAAATCAAATTTGTAAACTTTAAGCCTAATAGAATCATGCCACATGTAACCAATAATAATCAAACATATTGCATAACAATTATGTAATATTGAAATAATTTAATTATCTAGATATTTAACATTTAAATATCTAATAATAATTAATTAATGTGATTATTATTATATATGTATTTTTATTTACATTAAATAACAAATACATATATTAATGGCATGTGTCAAAGTTTCATTTGATAAATAATTAGTATGTATCAAATCAAATTTTTTATCAAATACAAATACACAATAATTATTAATTAACGGAAATGCCCCTAATGCATATTTTCGTTTAACCGATTAAAAGATTCAAATTAACTCATTTAATCCGATGAAGTATTATGAATAATCTGTATTATTCATAACGCGTTGCCAAAGTACTCAACGAGTACCCTTCATATTGTGGGATTCTCTAAGTTTAGGTTTATCCATCACTTAATCCAATTTTGTGTCCATAATTCACCCACTCATGAATTATGACGACCACAGATAATCTCGCTAAACTATGCAAGTCGAGGTCATTGCATACGTATAATCCCTCTGTCACAGACTATCAATATTATACCGGGGATATAGATAAGAACGTCAAATCTGTAAGGTATAATATAGTCGACTTTCAAATTTACGAGATCTCTAAATAACAGTCGAAACTCGCTTCCTAAGTATACCACGGCCATGGATTTACTAGATCACAAACACATTCAAGATACTTATGCCCTGACAGATTCTATCTGATACTCACAAGATATCATGAGCATCAGTCCACACCCAATGAACAGACGGAGGTCTGATCTAAATAGATCGGTGACGTGACTACCATTAAAGTGTGGAGGATATCTCATATATCCACAGTGGTATCTCAAGTCGAAGGACCACTATGCTACTCGACTCGAGAAGATTCCTATTGACGTTGCTGTACCATATATTAGGAAATCTTCGGTGAGTCGTTCAATGTTTATCAAATAAACACCTACACGTCTATACGAGTGTCCCAAGACTCATGGTTCAGTGGGATAAACCATCGGACCAAGTCTCGATATACGACATGTACTGATCTCAGTGGATTTTACTAACCGACCCGTATTAGTAAATCTTTACCAGGAACTTTATTTGATAATATACTTCTAGTAGTGACACTTTCCAATGTCAATTACAAACTACTTTGTATCTGCTCACAAAATATATTATCGGGTCTTTGTCTAATATATACATATCACTAAATCATATTTAGTTTCAATCTAATTGTAAATCGATCGATTATGTATATAAAAGCAAGAAATGCTACCATAAATAAGTAATATTATGGAAACAAGAATTATTCGTATTCATGAATCGGACATAAATACGATCCGGATTGACACTCCGAGCACAAACCCACACATATAACATAAACTCATCACACAACTTTTCATACACAAGCACATACAAGATAAACAATCCAAACATCATTCAAATACTCATATACATACATATATTTCAAACATACGAATATACACCTAATTACGAAATCAAATCTCATATCTCTCACAATCATCACATCTCTTCATTTATCGGTCAATCATATTCTTTACTTATCGGTCAATATTCACCATTCATACACGTATCAAATCAATCACGAACTTCCATCCCTCGGAAAATACTTATCCTATACCAACCCAACCTCTATACCACTAGATCATATGCCTTAGCCATTAATAAACTTATTCCAATAACACACACACACTACAACAAAACTGGCTTTTAGTGGCGAAAATTTAGTGGCGAATTTTATTTACATTTCGCCACTAAAAGAAAAATTTTAGTGGCGAAATTAGTGTTTTAGTGGCGAAATATAATTTCGCCACTGAAATAAATTTTTAGTGGCGAATTTCAGGCTTTTAGTGGCGAAATATTTTCCCCACTAATTACCTAAAAAAATTTGGCGCCTTTCCCATTTTCTACAGTTCTTATAATTCATTTTTTATTTACAAAATGAAAATCCCAAAAATCAATCTTTACCCACCAAAATCGCACTTCTTCAAACATCCACCAAAATCGCACTTCTTCAAACATTCACCAAAATCCCACCCCTCAGCAACAAACGAAACCCACCAGCGCACTTCTTCAAAAATCCTCAGCACAAGGTTCAGAAGCAGAGCAGTAGGGACCGATCTTGAGAGGTATGGTAATATACTTCTAATCTTCTTCATCAAAATCACTTCTTCTCTGTTTATCTTCTCTTTTCATTTCTATGGGTTTTGCCAGTTTTTGTTTTTGTTTTTGTTTCCTTGTACATTCAACAAAATAAAAACGGACCGAATGAGTATCTTTCACTCTGTCTCAAGTAAATGTTTTGTTTTTCCAAAAACCAGTTTGTGGGATTTGAAGTTTGAAGCTTTGGATTATTTTTGTTTCCTTTAAAAGGGTAAGCTATTTTTTTGGCATTGATTAAAATTTGTTTCCATTAAAATCCTGACGTGTCTAGTCTCTTTGGAAACTGAGGTCTCTATCAAATCTATTATCTATCTTTAAATGGTAAAATTTTATTCACTTCAAAGTCCCACCATTTTAGACTATCTCATTGCCAATGCTTTTAAGCTCAGAAGTTCAGTTTTTGATATTTGTTTTTGGTAATTATATTTTTTGACATGTTTTTGCAGTTTGGTGTTAAGTTTGCTGCACTGATTCTAAAGGGCAGTCTAAGGATTTGAGTTTTTGCTCCAAATTTTTATGATTTGAGGTTTAGCATTGGTTTAAAGCAACTGGGTTGATTAATTTGGAGGCAAAGTTTGAATCTATGATATCATTTTCAAGATTTGAAGCCCCGTAAGTTATCAGATCTGAATTACTGTTGTAACGTTAAGTTTTTGCTGTTGTATTGAGAAGTTCTTAAGCCTTTTTTTTTAACTGTAAATAGCTTCTCTAGATCTGTATTGCTCTGTGTTCAAGCTTAAGAGGTGACAGGCACAATGTTTTTGTTCAAACATAGGATAGGGGTCTCACTGTTTTTTTATGTTTATGACTTGTTTGAATGAGGTTATGTGGTTCTTAGAAGCATAATAGCACAGATTTTCGCCACATTATTGCTTTATAGATTTCTGCTCATGTATTATTCCAGAGTTTTTCCATTTCATTTCTGTCAATTTTCCTTTTTTCACAGTAAGGTTAAGCCTATTAAGGTTGCCCAACTTTGTTTTGTATGGTTTGAGCATCCTGATCCACGAGTCTGACGACGTGGACTCCATAAGTTATAATTCCAGTGAATGAACGTTTTTATATGGTAAATATTTTTATATGTATATTTATAATATATTGTATTATGTTATTTATTATGATTATGTTGTTTCTATACAAATGTCAAATGTTTAGTCCTTATGTTTGCTTGTACTTTTCATAGATTCAATGGCAACTCAGTTGGAATCCTCACATGTGGAAGGATCTCATTCGAAACAATCTGAAATAGAAGTTGGTATGTTAGTGTTGTTTAAATTTATGTAGTTGAAATATCTATATTGCATTTACTACATAGTTTGTTTTTAGGTAAAGCAAACATACGGGGAAAGACTCGTGGTGTAAAATGGAAACGTAAAAGAGATGACAAATCCGAACCAGTGGTTGTGGATATACCTGAATGTCTTCTGAGAGTAGTTGGTGATAATGCCCAACAATTCATAACGGAGACAAGTTACATAGTGAAGCAATATTGTCCACTTAATGTCAATAAATGGTCTGATATAAATTTAAGCATCAGGAAAAAGCTCATGGACAAAGTGAAGGTTAAATACACTTGACTCTATAGTATTTTGTGTAAGTAAATGATTGTATAAATATTTATTGTTTATATGTGATGTGATATAGGAAATGTTTGTGCTTCCTAAGAGTGCAACTGTGGAGCGTGCTGTTTGGAGGGTTTTGATGAAGAGGTATCGAAGTTGGCGATTTGTATTAAGGAGAGATTATTACCTGAAATACAAAACTGACAGTGAGCGTTTAAGTCATTGTCCCCCTGGAGTTGATAATAATGAGTGGAAATGGTTGGTGGAGCAATATTGGGGAACACAAAAATTTAGAGTAAGTTGTTTGGTGGAGCAATATTGAATGAATCCCTGAACTCTTGATTTCCATGGCCGATTGCATCCCGAACCAAGAATTCTGGGTTCCTGTTGCTGCAGGAACCCAGAATTCTGGGTTCTGCAGCAGCAGAAACCAGATTTCTGGGTTCCTGCTGCAGTAGAAACCCAGAATTCTGGGTTTTTGTTGAATTCATTGCTTAAAAGACAATCGGAATTGAATTTTTATTTTCCTCACATTTTGTTTTTATTGCTGCAGCGTATTAGTGAAGTGAATTCTTCTAATCGGAAAAAACAAAAGATGCTTGCTTGCGTGGGTACCAAGTCTATTGCAAGAATTGCCCACGAAATGGTAAATTTTTATTATCAGTTGGTGTGTTATTTTATTTCTTTCAATTTATAGTTTTTATTGTATTTTACATTGTCCTATCTAACTCATAGAGAAGCACGACGAGTACCCTAGAAAACATTGCAGAACCAACAGAGTATCTTAGACTGTTTGCCAAAGAAAGAAAGAAAAAGGATGGCAGTTGGGTAGATAAAGAGGCTGAAGAAGCTTATCAAAAGTTGTGGGAATTACATGAAACACAATTGCAATGCAATGAAGTTGACACACTTACAACCCAAGAGGCTTTCACAATTGTTCTTGGGCATAGATCGGGATACCAAAGAGGTATGGGAGAAGGCCCTCTCCCTTTCAAAAGTGTAAATCATGGAGGGCAACAAAATCATCATAGTGTGATGAATGAAGAGATAACTACTCGAATTCAATCTGAGGTTGAGGAGAAAATGACTAACTTTTGTCTAAAAAAAGAGGCTGAACTTCGAGTTACACTTAGTGCAGAGATAGAGGCCAAGTTGCGTGAGGAGCTACGCATTGAAATGAAGAAAGAGTTGCAACGATTGGTGAAAGAAGAGTTAGCCTCTTCGCGGGAGAGTCATCATCCACCAGTAAGTAATAAGATATTTATACAAAGCTATTTTTATATTCTTGTGTTTTGATACCAATCATATTTATTGATACCATTTTGTTTATATAAATAATGATATATTTGCTTAATAAATTTACAGTCTGGTTCATCTTGTTCAAAGCCTATTGATGAGAAGAAATCAGTCCCAAATGATGTTGGTCCAACTCAATGTGATATTGTAAGTTATGTTTTGATTAACAAAATGACAAAAAAAAGATTTAAAACATATTAGATTGTCATATTTATTGGTCATATTTGTAGGAGTTGTACACTTGCAAGATATGTAATATTGCGGTGAATGGCACACAAGAATATATGTCTCATATGCGTGGAGAGCGACGTGAGTAACATGCAATTGTTTATTAATTAAATATATTTGTATTAGCTATAACACTATTATTACGGAATTTACATTTATATTATACAGATCAAAAGACTTTGAATGAAGCAGTTGGAGGATCAACTCCAACATTAACTTTGCAGAGAAAAGTGAGTTGATACCAAATTTTTAAGATAGCAAAGTAAAGTAGTTTGATTATTAATTTTTTTTTTAACTTAACCTCAGGATGGTGAAGATCGGAAGAAAAGACTGAAATCACAACGAATCCGTTTCAAATGATATGTTTCGATATCAGTTCTGTGACTTTTGTTTCATATATATTTCATAAATATCAGGTAATTTGAAACACTGTTTCAAAAAATGCACTCAAGTTGACTTTCATTTTATTTATTGAATTTTTCTCAACACTAATTGTTTTAATATTTTTTTTTACACATATATGGTTTTTATTTATCTATTGATAAGTCAATTAATATATACTGATATAATTATTTTCATACAAATGCAGGTAACTATTTTGTTGGTTCAAAATGTAGCGGACAAATGAAAAGCTAGTTCAGTCGATGAATGGTTTCGTTTCACCATATGTTCAAAGTCTTTTTTGTAGTTTTAATATAGAATGTAAATTTAGATGTGAGACGAAACCAATAACTTTTGATTTTTAAATTATAATTAGTTGGTCATTTGTCTGTTTGAATGTAAGAACATAATATATTTTTTTGCTTGTAAATACATATATTCTATTTGTATGTATATACTAATGTATTAAAATTTATATGTTAAATCATTTTACAATACAAAATATCGTATGGTGTAAATAAATTTTGAAATATAATTTTAATATTTACCTAATTTCGTCATTGAAAATCATTTACCTAAAATTTGACTTTCAGTGGCGAAATTATAATTTGCCACTGACAGTAGCTTTTAGTGGCGAAAATTTCGCCACTAAAGGCAATAATTTTCGCCACAAAAAGTCTAAAATTTATTCTGACAGTGCCTTTTAGTGGCGAAATTTTCGCCACTAAAAATACACTTTTGGTGGCGAAAAATTTGTCACTGTTGCCTACCTTTAGTGGCGAAAATATTTCGCCACTAAAAAAAGGTTTTAGTGGCGAAATATAATTTCGCAACTAAAGCCTTTAGTGTCGCACTCTTAGTGACGAATTAGTGGCGAAATCTAATTTCGCCACTAATTGTTTTAGTGGCGAATTTCAGGCTTTTAGTGGCGAAAATTTTCGCCACTAAAAGCCAGTTTTGTTGTAGTGACATCTACACGTACAAATACAAATTTAGAAATCAGGACTTATTTCATTTGATGATCTACCATACACAAATTATCCATGGAATATCATCACATATCAATACAAATACGTGTACCAATATTTATACATATACTTTTTCATTTATGTATACATATACATGCCATTACACATTCATACACTTACATACACAAACATATGTATATAGACATTGAGCTCGTCAATTACTTCACTTTATAGCATAACAATAACCAAAAATCCATACATGTGGTGGTCGATTACTTAATTATACATAGTCTCACACTTCTTTCTCAATACCATCTCTTATCTATTGTCGTCTTAACCTAAACACTTCAATCATATATATATATATATATACTTGGTATGGCAGCAACGAATTACGCAACTGCTACATATATCAATAACATTATATAACACCAATTATTCAAAGTCTTCACTATACATACAGACTGCACTTCACAAGGATAACCCTACATACTCAATTTTATTCATGCAAAATATAAAGTCTATCAGGGAACCTTGATCTTGCAAAATTTCATCAATCAAATTCGACAGTACATATATCTACAATTAACATGCTTCATTTATTGACAATATCAGTTATTTATGCTTAGTTCACATATATCACGCATTGTCCATGCATATACACACATCATTACTATAAGTCATCATCAATTATACAATAACATGTTCTGATCATACTCATCACCACACGACAGCTTCAATTATTAATGTTCCACATATATTAAAAATTTATCCTCAATACATATTTTAGCCATGCATATCATGTACATGAACATTACCATGTGTTACACTTATGAGCTCATGCTCATAAAAAAAAAACCTATAATATGCATACTATTGCACACGACAGTAAGGAATCAACACACACACCATGAACAAGTCTCATACATCATCATCTACCCCAATATCTTACAATTCATATTGTTAACCCCATAATCATCATGCTGTTAATCATCATGCAACAAGCATAATACCCATCTTCATCACCAATCACTCTCGGCAATACACAGCTTCTACATGATCAAACTTTATTAACCTTACAAATTTGATATTAATCATCTTAATTCTTCTTAGGCACTTACTAAACTTGATGAAATAAGCCAAAAATTACAGAGAATAGCATGATTCCCTTGAAGAATAAAGAATCCCCAAAACAGAACAGAGAACCCGTCAGCCTAAGCCTTGCCACACCACTACGATCCACCACACGTCGAACAACGACCACCAACACATGCACCAGATCCATAAGAACCGATCCTTACCATTGCACCACGTCGGGGATCATCGGACGCCAGTGAATCACTCCACGAAGTGTCGGCTTCTCTCCTTCATCGCACCGCCATGTCACTATTATTGGTAGCCAGACCACCATCATAATTCTCCCATTAGCCGGAGAAGCTCCCACCGACCGATGTTGCTCCCTCTTCACCACGCGTGTGAGGGGCGTTGAGGTATGTGTGTGAGTTACTGTTGGTTTCTTCTGTAATTAATTACAAATTTGGCTTTAATACCAAATTCTTTTGAAAAATGCACAAAGGTCCCTGCACGAAGTTGCAACTTGGTTCTTAATATTGGCTAATTCGATTTTTTAGTAAAATTGAAGCTCTTTTGCCCAAAAACTTTTTGTATTCCTGATTTATCCACTGGGTCAGTCTGGTTGGTTCTTTGCGCCTAGTTTTGGTGTAGCGGCGATATTTCGATTCATCCTTTTTTTCCAAGGGTTTCATAATTGGACATTGAACCCCTTTCATATGATGGGAGTTGCCGGTGTATTGGGCGCAGCTCTGCTATGTGCTATTCATGGCGCTACCGTAGAAAATACTTTATTTGAAGATGGTGATGGTGCAAATACATTCCGCGCTTTTAACCCAACGCAAGCCGAAGAAACTTATTCGATGGTCACCGCTACACGAAAATTATTCGTCTCGGGAAAACGAGTCTGATGGTTTAAAAATCAGCTCAATCGAAATTCGTTTGAAAGTTGTATAGTCGAAAAAATAAACGTTTACGCGTATAACGATAAAATCAGAAATCGCATAACTGGTTCTTGAAACCACGCGTTTTCCAACGTGATGAATCTTTACTTCAAAATATTCTGATCTATCTTCTAACACATAAACTCTAATTTTCGTTTATCATTCTGTTCCAAATCTTTAACTTTAATTCGGAAATCCTCCTACACTCTTCCGAAAAACTCGGGATATTATAATGAAGTAATCATAAACGTTTCCCTTATATAAATATCATAACAACTAAGTTTCCTATTCAATTTTATAGTTATTACATTGGTGACAAGTAACAAAGGTCTTAATGGCGTGCCACTGACCTTTTCTAACACACTAGAATGGTTTTTTACTAGCCAGTGTCGCGCCACAAGATTGTGTGTCATGACATTGGCTGATGGTACAAAACTATCAATTTCAATATCAATTTTATCCAAGAAAGAGTATGATTCAATCTTTGACATAAACTATAAAGTTTTAGATAATTGAGTTTTATTTCTAATGTAACTGAATCACCTCAATTTGACATTATATGAGAAAGTTACCTTCAAAATTATAAAGACTCTATAAATTAGAAAGTCACTAATGAAGATTTTCATTTTTTTTCCTCAATTCTTCATATGATGCATCCTAAACAATAAAACAATGAATATTATACATTTAACACATCTAATAACATATTTTAGAGGGAAATCAGTGATGAATACAATTGAAAATTTTATATTATAATTACTCATCACACCCTCAAACTTGAATTATTGCTTGTCCGAAAGCAATAACGAAATGAAAATAACATAATAAATAACAAATAAACTAACCAAGCTACTTTTGTTTGGATCACGATTACATTTAGCGCATGTAATAACCCGTTAAACGTATATGTGTCCATAGTGGACGAATTATAGTCTCTTGAGGGCTTACAATGATGACACCCACAAAATCATCTAAAACTATTAAATATACAAATATAAAATGACGTAATGAACATAACATGGTCACATTCTCACTATAATGCCTCAAATGTCATTATAGAAGATGCCAATGGTTCAAAAAAAAACTTCAAAATTCTGTAAATATTTATAACTTCCTTCAGAAAATTAAATTCATCACAATTAGATTCTCACAGTGTGTGAATCAATCCCATCATAGTTTATCATCCAGATCATCAATCTTAATAGTTTTCATCTTGATAATGGAAATAAAATGGGTCAAACCAACATATGTATCTTAAAGTCTTTATATTTTATCATTAAGCTCATATATCCTAGCTTTAACATTTATTGTTGTTGTTTATTTTTCTTTTTTCTTTTAAAACTTTTCACACTACCTTTTGAGGTAGCATTTCTCCCCATAGTAGCTTTATTCTTGCTCATGGGTAGCTTCACACTTAAATATTATACATGACTCTTTGATATGCTAACTTGTTGGGGTTGGTGCTGAGAGAGCCAATCCGTATCGTATGTATGACAAGTTCATGAGTACGAGCAATCACTTTTCCATAATATTACCAATTTAATGGCAGCACCTCTTAGCTTTTATATACATATTTGATCTAATTTAGATTAGATCAAACTAACTAAAGTTTAGTGATGTTTAAATTAGACAAAGCTCCAATAATATATAGTAGTTACACAGTTAAAATGAGGTTTGTAATTGTAACACCCCGCCAGAGGCAGAATGCTACCGGCAGAAGATGATTAACTCATCTCCATAAGCCTCCAAATTTACAGAAAAACGGACATGATGCATCCTAAAACTTAACAAGATGGATCACAGTTCATCATCAAGGCATAATTTGTAATAAACATCAAACATATAAAAGGACCTCAGGTCCACTCAAAACACATCAAACTCAAAATCAACACTTAAGGGCTTCGTGCCCACAACATCATATGCAATCAAAATTTTTACTTAATAATATAAAGTAGCGTGCTCAGCAAGACCAATAACATAATAACCATAGACTCAAAGCTTCTAAGACTTTTCCCATGACACTTACGAGGGTGACTGAAACCGGGGTTATATGCGTTCTGAGCATGGCTTTCAAAGCTGAAGTGGTTGACCCATCTGGTAGCCAACCTGCAAAACTAGCAAAAACTTCAGAGCATACAAGGTAAAAGTTCGAATATCGACAGAATACATTATTTAACATCGAATTTATTTCAATTATATAAAACTTGAACTCACATTTCTTATACTTTATTACGAATAAACATCTTTGAAATTTCATTAAATCGATAAATCAAATAAACTCGCTTCAATTCCGATAACCTTACGATAACTTAATATTCGTGACATATGCATTCACACATAACAGTGCAGAAACCCTATTTCACTTCTCTTACATCCATGCAAACACAAATTCAGAATTCTTACTTTGAGACATGACTAGCACCAGAAGCTTACAAACACATTCAGTTCATTTCACAATATCCATACTCATATAATTGCTTATACATATACATATTCAATACAGGTTCATACAGTTACATACCTGAACACATGCATATATACATTAAGCTCATCGAATATTTTATTTCATATCATTTCATGTAGTGGTCGATTAACTTAACGGTATATAATCTTGAATTTTGTTCTCAATACCATCTCTTAACTATCATCATCTTATCCTAAATACTTCAATCATATATATATATAAAACACAAATCAGCAAATAAAGTATTCATCACATGAGTTACTTACCTGGCTTCGCGAGCAATCCATGTCCTAGTTACATCAGTCAAATAAAAAAGGCGATACGCCATTAGAATCGCGACCTTACAGAATTCTCGACTTAACTAAGACAAAATTATGGATCTTTCCTGTACCACCAGATCAAGTCCCGATCTCAATGATTTCAGTTTCAATAATCTTAAAACATCATTACAAACTATTCCAAGCCACTAGTTAACTTAAATCCTCGGTTGACACATTTTTATAAAATCTTCCGAAAAAGTTTCCGCAAACGCTATGGAAGGGTCTCGAATCCTCCGAACCTGCTCGGATTTATCTAAAAATTATCGTACCATCATATATATCTCATATCTATCTTTACACTTAGGAAAAATATCAATACAAATTAAACCTACTTTTACCGAAAATTTTCATAATCTATTGGATCGATCCAATTCATTCCGTTTTCGCCCGGATTCTACCAAATACACATATTTAATATGCTCATACTCAAAAATTTAATTTGTATCAATACAATAGTCTACGAAGCTATTGGAAACATCCGAACATTTAACGAAAAACTTGAAATTAGTGAATTTTTACAGGGAGGTCTTTCCGAGATTTCGAGGGCATATACGGACTCTAAATGATCCCACGAATGCGCTGGAAAATAATGAAATTCCGTTCAGAGATACTATTCATTCGTGGGTCACTATTCACCATCACTCTCTTCCTCATTTTACGTGCAATCGTACACGGAATGGAAAATCCGTTACCGCCAACTTGTAGTACTCTTCGAGAGCTTCGATTTGGAAAGTGGCTCGGGCCGTTAAATGAAGCGACAAGCCACAATCGAGAAACCTAAGCACATATTTTCTCCTATGTTTCTCACCGTTGTCGGCATTTTTGGGGTCGTCGCCAGCCACCGTTGGATGCATGGTGGTTGGACGATCCTTCTAGTGTCGTCGCAACTGCTGGCCGTGCCGAGCAAGCAGTAGGCGCGACCAGGTCATCGCTGGTTCAATTTGGAGATTGGGGGAGTTTTTGAGATGTTCTGAATTTTCTGTAATTACAAGAAACTATGAGGTATTTATAGAAATGTTTCTTAAAATTACATTCTGACCCCGTGAAATACAGTTAGGTCTCTGCCATGGGGCTTTTGGAAGCCTTTCTGTTGCAAACTGCGGAACATGTTCAATAGTTCAAGAATTTGCTCAATCGGAGTTTATTTGCTATTTTTATAGGCGAAACAACAAACCTTTATGCGTATAAAATCGGTTCTTGAAACCACGAGTTTTCCAACGCGATGAAGCCTCACTTTAAAACATTCCGACTTATTTTCCAACACATAAACTCTTATTTTCGAATACGAACTAGTTCTAAAACCTAAACTTTAAATTCGGAAACCTTCTAGAATTGTTTCGAAAAACTCGGGATTTTACAAAAACCTTCTAGTGTGTTTGCATTCAAGGTGCGTTCGAATCTGTGTTCGAAGGAGTTTGCGGAACAGTGCGCGTTTGACTTACTTTCGATGGGTGTTCGAACAAAATTACGGGACTGGGTTATTTTGGATGCGTTTTTAGCCAGTTTTGCACAAGAAAACCCTACATTTGCCCTACCTATATAAACAAGCAGAGAGCCACCTTAATTGTTGTTAGAAACACATTATTCTGAGCCTCAACCTTGTTAGTTTTCAACCTACTTGATTTTTACATTGAAGACTTTCTTGATTACCTTGTCTTCTTTGTTTTGGTGATATTGATTCTAAATTGACCATCAACATAGAAACATAACCATAATCTAATTTCCTAAGCTTTTAGAGTTCTCAAGAATGAAGATTGGTAGTCGGAGTTCATGCATTGAGTGTTCACAGGGTTGATCCACTTAGAGACTTCAGAGGTACTGGAGAATGCCGCTTGGTACAGGCTCGATGAGTTCTTCGGGTTATTACAGTTTAGTGGTATTAGAGTCGGTGTAGTTGCTGCCATAGGTCTTATAGTGGATTTTGGCTGGTAGCCTAGGTACCCGGAGTGATTTTTTACTCACACGAGTTTTCCACTTCGTTAACAAAATTATTGTGTTGATTTTGTTTATTACTTTGTTATATTTGCTTTGATTTATAATTATTAGACTTAGGAGTGCTTTGGTAATTCATAATAACAATAATTAGGAACTATCTTAATTTATTATGTATCATTCCGTATAGTATCAGAACCTTACGACAAAATCGAATTTTCAACTATCATTCATTTTATTTCTTTTTTCTTTAGCTTACATACCTATAAAATTTGTACCCTTACAAATGATATGTAACGACACCATACAAGATAACACGTGAAGTAGCAGCAGTTGCTTGTGCATGTGAGTGATTGAGGGAGACATCTGAAGGAAAATTGAGGCCGTCCCTATTCACTGCAATTTTGGGTATTAAATGAGAATTGTAGATTCTTATTGTAAGACAAAATTAAGAAGAAACCCTTTTTAATTTTGGAAGTGTTATAAAGAAAAGCAAGTTTGCTTTAAGCATGAATGATAATTTCCCAGTTGATAGAATAGATTCACGGGCTAACTCACAAGCCATGAAAGAATTTAATTCTATGCCAAATAGACAAGATTCTCCCATTGACAGAGAGAGACTCTTGTCCTCGCTTATAATGAAACTGATGCAACAAATATCTTAAAATTGGAATTGTGGCCAACATGACATGCCAACTACTTTTGCCTGTCTGTCCATATTCTTACTAATTTAATTACCACTGTTATGATGTTTGTTGACATCCAGAGCAAAGAATTAGAAATCCGGATCAATGAACTTGAAATTAATACGTATTTTATGTTTAATATTAGTAATTTCAAATTCAATAACTCCAGTTTCTAATTTAATACCCGTTGACATGAGTAATGGGTATGCTGCAGATACGCCCGTTGTCAGTAAGGGTAGCCTAGGTGCATAGTCTCTTCTCCAGGTAATTAATAATAGCTTAATATAAAATTTTATATTTTTATCAATCTTAATTAATTCAATAACCTGTATATGATCACTGGTTGAAATCCATGTCATGAATGACAACATTATAAGCTCTAGTCAAGTTTGAACCCTGGCCTCCAGGTTCCAGCTCTCGTTGAAAGTATGCATGCAAACAGAGAAGTGTCATTATGGTCACTCCATCATGTTCTGTAACTCCAGCGCCCATAGAGACTAGCTTTTGCATTAATATGTCTAATCCCACCCGAATATTGCGATAACTGCATCAATCCTTGCACCGCAAATATGATATTATCTCTGATACCACATATTACAAATCCATGAGTAGAACTTATCCTTAAAAAACGGCTTGTAAGTAAAAGAAATTCATGAGCTTATAAAGTATTAATTAATCCCATGTTTAGCCCATATGGATAAATGGATCATAATTGACCGGTGCGAAATCACACGCGTATAACGCAAACGCACGTATCGTTCAAGTAGTATAAAAAGTATCGATCCCACGAGGACTTAATACCTAGGCTATTAATTTGTATGAGGCCAAATGATTACAAGTATCTAACAGGTTGATTGTTTGATTGGGTGATGATTTTAAACTTAAAAACAAGTAAATAAAATGGCGTGAAAATAGGTTGAGGAAAATTCAAATTTATAAAACTATATAGGGTTGTGAATTCTTTCAATATTTTTTTAAAAGATGAAGTGGTTATTTCACGTTTGTGCAATATATTGGTTTATTAACCTGGAACAAAAATATGTAAAAGCCTATTCTGATGGTCAAATATAAATACCCAATGTAACCCAATTAATCAAATTCCTATGTCAACCAAGTTACCTGAATTCATTAAGATTAAGTTCCAATTATGGTTACCCCCGCCCGACAGGTATATTCCTATTCTATAAGGAAATCTATTAAAGGGTTATCTATCCTCAAGGAAGATCGTTGGTTATTAAGTCTAGGGTCTTAAAACTAAAATCACTTTTCCAAGTTCATTTTAAGTTTACCAGTTCAATCTTATTAATGGACAGTTAACAAGAAGCATTAAGACTAAGGCTCAATAAATAAACATTTATATTACCCAAACCGTAAAATAACCTCTTATTAACCGGTGATATTGGAATCCATCACAACCCCAGATAACTAACTTAGTTACGACACATAACTAGGGCTAGTAACAACTTAAAAATAAAATACATAAAGTAAAATGCTGGAAAATAAATAAAGAAAAATACAATAAAAGAAAATGCTAGAGCTAGAGGATCTACTTTTATCACTACTATTTTAGATATCTCCCTTAATATAATATATTAAGTTGTGTGATATTACCAACCAGCCATATAGGCGGTAACCTGATTAAGTCAAATTAAGTCCAACCAGCCATAAAGGCGGAACCAAAATAAACCTGCCATATAGGCGGTAAGAAAATTTAATTACCAACCGACCAATCTGGCGGTATCCTTGATTAGTCAGGTTTAAACCAGATTAAAATGCATTACCAACCGACCAATATAGCGGTATCCTTTTTAAGTCAAATTTTAAATAATGAATATATTATATTTAAGGGAGATTAATCTAAATAACAATAGTAAAAGAATTACCTTTCACCCTAGCAGGGGGAAGTTACCTCCTCATGGTTGAATAGTAAAAACTGTAAAAGTAAAAAAAGTAAATTACTATTATTACAGAACGAAATTAAAATTAATTAGAAAACTAAAATTTAAAAGAAACTAGATAGAAAACTCCATATTTACATCACATAATTCAGAGAGGAAGGTACATATGAAACTGAAATTTCGAGCTCTATTTATAGGCCCCAATAAGGTCCCCGCATCGCGACGCCAAGTTTGTTCTTGCGTCGCCACACGATGACGTGTCAACACGTGATTGGCCGGTTCAGATTCTTATCTGCTGACGTGGCGATTGTGGATAATTTTATTCAATAATTGTGCTGACGTGGCGACACTTGGCGAAATGGATTGTCGGCACCATAAGATTGTGACACGTGGCACGCTATGATTGGTTGATGATGACGTGGCGATGACGTGGCATTTTGACTCGGTCAATCGGTGATGTGGATGATGACGTGGCAGACACGTGGCGATGGCGACTGTCAGCACCGTAGGATGATGACACATGGCACGGCGCACGTTAGCAGATCGGCTGTAATGGCGACACGTGGCACGGCGCATGTTAGCAAAGTCAAACTTCTCAGATTCTGACTTGTGGACCCGGCGCACGTTAGCATGGATCGGTGCACGTCAGGCGTCGCGACGCCAAAGGCTTGCGCCTCGCGACGCGCGAAATGACCATTTTGCCCCTTTTTCCAATTTTCACTGTTGTGGCCCCAAATCACCTCCAGAATGTCCTGAAACTTTATTTATCTACAAAATAACCCAAAACACATCAAAATATTCACAAAACTCAAGAAACTATACAAAATATTAGGTCAAATGAGTGGGAAATATTGATATAATTACCACTCATCACACCCCCAACCTAACATTTTGCTAGTCCTCGAGCAAAACATAGAATAAAATAACATAAACATCTTTAAAATAAAATTAAACTAAGCCACTTTCGTAGGGATCACGGTTGCATTTAGCGTATGCAATGATGAGTGGTATTTATATCACTTATTCCCACTCATTTAACCTAATATTTTGTATAGTTTCTTGAGTTTTGTGAACGTTTTGATATGTTTTGTGTTATTTTATAGATAAAATAAAGTTTGGACAGCATTGGAGGCAATTTGGGGCAAAAACGGACAAAAATGCGTCAACGGGGATATTTTGGTCTTCTGCGCGTCGCGACGCCAGACTTCCGCGTCGCAACGTCTAAAATGCGCCGAACAGTGCTAACGTGCGCCGGGTCAACAAATCAGAATCTGAGAAAAGTTTGACTTTGCTAAAATGCGCCGTGACACGTGTCACCATCACAGCTGATCTGCTAACATGCGCCGTGCCACGTGTCAGCATCCTACGGTGCCGACAGTCATCATCGCCACGTGTCGCCACGTCGTCGCCTCGTCATCAGCCATGTCATCGGTCAAAAAGTCAACATCGCCATGTGTCACGCCACGTCACAAGGTCAACCAAGTCAACTTGCCACGTCAGCATCAGCCAATCATAGCGTGACACGTGTCGCAATCCTACGGTGCCGACAGTCTCTTTCCCACGTGTCGCCACGTCGTCGCCACGTCACCGCCACGTCACCGCCACGTCAGCATCAATAATTGAGTATCCTATCCTTATCTGACACGTGGCGGATAAGAATCTCAGCGACCAATCAGAAGCCGCCACGTGTCACAATAATTGAAGCCCAACCACTCTGCCACGTGTCACCTTATCATCTTATCCAGAATCTTCAAACCAGCGAACCAGAGCGTGCCACATCGACAAATCCGGCGTCGCGACGCTGGTGGCTGGAACCAAATTTTTCTATAATTGAGCTCGAGATTTCAGAATTCAGGCACCTTCCTCTCTCTTCAATTCCTTCTAAAGAGAGAGCTTCTCTCTCTAGATTCTTTAGTTTTTAGTTTTTTTTTATTTTTAGTTTTTAGTTTTGTAAATAATTTTAATTACTTTTTGTAATAATAGTAATTAATTTTTACTTTTTACTTTTTACAGTTTTTACTATTTACCATAAGGAGGTAACTTCTCCAGCTAGGGTGAAAGGTAATTCTTTTACTGTTACTATTTAGATTAATCTCCCTTAAAAATAATATATTCACTATTTAAAATATTGACTTAAAAAGGATACCGCCAGATTGGTCGGTTGGTAATTCATTTTAATCTGGTTTAAACCTGACTAATAAAGGATACCGCCAGATTGGTCGGTTGGCAATTTAATTTTGGTTCCGCCTTTATGGCTGGTTGGACTTAATTTGACTTAATCAGGATACCGCCTATATGGTCGGTTGGTATTATTATCACAAGTTTATATATTATTTTATGGGAGATATCTAAATTAGTAGTAGTAAAAGTAATTCCTTTTACCTTAGCATTTTATTTTATTTTACTTTTCAGTTTTACTTTATGTCTTTTACTTTTAAGTTGTTACTAGCCCTAGTTATGTGTTAGTTATCTGGGGTTGTGATGAATTCTAATATCACCGGTTTATAAGGGGTTATTTTATAGTTTGGGTAATTTAAAGGTTTACTTATTAAATCTTAAGCTTAATGCTTCTTGTTGTCTGATCACCAATAAGATTGATGTGGTAAATCTAAAATGAACTAGACATAGGGATTTTAGGTTTCAGCCTTAGACTTAATAGCCCACGATCTTCCTTGAGGATAGATAACCCTTTAATAGATTTCCTTACAGGATAAGAATATACCTGTCGGGCGGGGGTAGCCATAATTGGAACTTAAACTTAATGAATCCAGATAATTTGGTTGACATAGACATATGGTTCAATTGGGTTATACTAGGTATTTGTAATTGACCATCGGAAGAGGCTTTTACATAATTTAGTGTTCCAGGTTAATAAATCAATATTTTACCCAACTATAAGATAACCACTTCATCTTTTAAATAATATTGGAATAAATCACAACCCTGGATAGTTTTTATAATTTGAATTTCCACCAACCTACTTTCGAACCATTTTATTTACTTGTTTTTAATTTAGAATCGTCACCATTTTAAATCAATCAATCAAATTTGTTAGATATTAGTAATCATTTGACCTCATAAAATTAATAGTTTAGATATTAAGTCCTCGTGGGATCGATATTTTTATACTACTTGAACGATACGTGCGCTTGCGTTATACGTGTGTGTTTACGCCAGTCAAGTTTTGGCGCCGTTGCCGGGGACTTATATTTCTTGAGTGTTAATTTTGAAGCTATCCAATTTACTTGTATCTAATTTTCTTTATCTTTATCTGTAATTTTTATTTCTTTATTGTATTTTCAGGTGATTGAAAAATGGAACTTTATTGGGAGATTGAGAGATTACGAGCTTTACAAGAAGATACACCCCACATCTGGAAGCAACAGTCCGGTTTTCTGAGGCCTGTTGTCCAGCCCAACAATTATCACTGGATGCCAGAACCAAGCAATACCACATTTGCTAAACAAAACGCAACGGGAAGATGTGACATATGTAATGGTAACCACCATAGAGATTATTGCGATTACAACTATCATCCAGGGTGGCAGAGTTATCAAGATCCTTCATGGTATGATGAGCCAGCACATTTCACAGAACCACATTTTCCATCTTATCCACCATCCACCTATTATCCTCAACAAAAACCAGAACCATCAGAGGAAGAACAATTGATTGATATGCTCAAAATTTTTTCCAAGAAACGAGACGAAAAGTTGGATACAATGCTTGAAACAAGCCTGAAGCAACTTGAAAGTATTCAGAGACAATCGGAATTCATTCAGAGGATGACAGATCAAATGAGACAATTAACAGAAAACCAGAACTACATACCTCAAGAACCAGTTTCAGATGACACTGATGAAGCCTTCAAGTACCAGAAATCCACAAAGACACTTCAACAGAGGAGGAGGCTGAGCATATCAACAACCAGAGGTAGCAGTTCAGGAGCCCGAACCGGTAAAGTCTCAATTTGACTTTTATTATTCAGATTCTGACGAGGATGAAACTGATCTATTTGTACCAACTGCACCAACAACGGAGGATCAAACATTCAATCCTCAAAATGAAGATCTTGGAACATGTTTTACCATGATGTTTGATGAAGATCTATCTGAACCATCCATTCCAGTCATATCAGAGGATGAAGACCTAATGTCAGAAACATCTTTGCATCCTCAGTGTTGACAATTTTGGAGCATGTATTTCACAGATGACAGATGAAGAGCTGAATACAAAAATTTTACAATACATCTGTGAAGAAAATGTGGAACAAGAAAGAGCAAATGAAGGAGCAATTGTCAGACCAAATTAAAAATCCAGAGCATTCAGGAGAAACATCGCTGTGTTTTGGGGAGTACAAATCAAAGATATCACCCAGAAGCTTGACAGAATGGAACTTCCATTCCAAGTCAAGCACCATACGAGACCTCCTAATTTTCTTTCTTTCTTTTCAGGAATCATTGGAACAACAAGGAGTAAAAAGGTGGCACGAGCACTAAATATGACAAAATTCTTTTTGCCACTTTTCCGTTGGAAGAGACCCTTCAAAAGCAACGCTCACGGAATTGTTTTTTATCGGACATCTAAAACGACATTGAAACCTCCTTAACAGATGAATTTCAGTCACGTCTGGCTGAAGACGAAAAATTTAGCGCTAGCAGGGAGGCAACCCATGCGATTTGTAATATTTGTTTTCATATTTTTTGTGAACTTTTTAATTTTGTGTGTTATTTTTGTAGGGAAAAGCACAAACGGAGCATTTTTAGACAGAAGGAATGGTGTTTGGAAAAAAAATGAAAGCTAATTCATGAGTAATGACTGAGTAAGGAATGAATTCTTGAGACGCATCCTCATGAATTTATATATAAGCGAATGGCGTATTGAGTACACAATTCCGTTGTCTTAATTATTGCTTTGATTCGCTTTTCTATTGTAATTATCTTTATTTTCGTAGACAGGATCCAGACTTTTTGACCTTTCACGAATTCTTTTGTTGTTTAGCTAACAATCGTCCTCTGGAAGATATTAGTGCTATTATTACTCACCCTTTTTCAGGTACTATAAATTCAGCCCGTCATTACACTTTTGAAGGCATCCTGATTTGAAAAAGAAATACATAAAAAAAAATGGAAGCCACTTCAAGAAGACGAGTTGAAAACATCTGTGTGTTTTGCGGTACTAGTGTTGGTACTAAACCACAATACTTAGAGGCAGCACAGGAATTGGGTCGAGTCTTAGCAACAAGGAATATGCACTTAATATATGGCGGAGGCAATCTTGGACTTATGGGGATTGTTTCAAAGGCTGTACAGGAAGGAGGCAGTCATGTTTTGGGAATCATCCCAAAACCTTTGGCAGAGGCAAATCTTATTGGTTCATCAAACGGAGAGGAACTGATCGTGCCAGGTATGTCTGAACGACTGGTAGAAATGATTAAACGTGCTGATGCTTTTATCGCTTTGCCAGGTGGCTTGGGCACATTGGAGGAAATTTTTATAGTGCTATCTTGGGCGAACCTGAACATACACAAGAAACCGCTTGGACTGCTCAACGTTGATGGATTTTATGATTTTCTTTGTGTGTTTCTTGATGATGCTCGGAGAAATGGGTTCGTGTCAAAACCTATGAAAGAACTCCTCTTCACTGCCAGAACTGCTCAGGATCTAATAGACCAACTCATAGCCTATGAACCTCAAGTTGACCCTATCCTTTCAAAGATAAATTGGTCTGAGGACGATCGTGGTAAGAGGCGTCGAATTAATCTGGATCTTAACCTTTAATTTCCTGTAGATTTCAGCTAACCAGGTACGACCTTCTTAACTCTCCTTTTACTGTTTAAGACATTGGGGACAATGTCTCATTTAGGTTTGGGGGAGGAAATTAGTTGATCAGTACCTTGTTTTTAGTTTGAATGTTGTTTTTATTTTTAGTCCAAAATTTTTCGAAAAATAAAAAAAAAATGGAAAATTTTCAAAAAAAATTACAAAAATATTTTGCTTTTTGTGTTTTTTATTTTTGACTAAAAAGGTGAAATTGGTAAAAGATAGCTGAGTAAGGAGTTTCCACTCCTGAGACGTATCTCAAACCTATTTCGAAACAAGTTAATTTTTGTTTATTTCATTTTGAATTATTTAATTTGTAAATTCTCCATAAAATTGACTAAAATGAATCTTCATATGCTCAGTTGACAGATATTATCAACATATATAGTAACATACAGACATGAGCTAAAATTGAAAAGTTTGTAATATTCAGTGCTCTAGTTTAATTGGAGGAAGCATCTCAAAAAGCAATGGAGTAAAAAAAAAAAAAAAAAAAAAAAAAAACTTCTGAGATCCGAGTTATTAAGTCTGTAAGGGTGTTTTAACACCCAGTGCCCTAAAACCAACTGGTTTGGGAGTCACTGGCCCAAAGCTCGTTACATGGATCAAAGATGCTGCAAAATATATATATATATGAAGTCTGGGTAATTAAGTCCGTAGGGGTGTCTTAACACCTGGTGCCCTAAAGCCAACTGGTTTGGGAGCCACCGACCCAACACTCGTTACATAGATGGAAGATATTGTATATAAATAAAATAGAAAAGTGAAAAATCAAAGAAAAAATCAGAAAATGAGAAAAATTATTCCATTGCTCAAAAAGGTGTGAAATCTGATAGAACTTTAGGACAAAAATATTACTCTCTTATCAACTGCACTTATGACTGTTGTGGGCAAAAAATGAGTTGTTTAATATTTTGTTGGCTGTATATATGAAGAATGGTAAAAATAATCGGAGAATTTACTTATTCGGTAATTTAGAAAGAAACAAAACAACTAGTAACTTGGAGTAGAAGTTTCACCTGATTAGTCACTAACATCTTTATTCTCTTTTCGCTTGTCTTTTTGCTTTTGTGTGCATTAGTTTTAACTAACTTTTTACTTTTGTAAAATGTTTGTGGGTATCATTGCTGTAAACCCTTACGAGACTACAACTCGTCCACTAGGGACACCTAGGGGTTTAAAGGCTTGTTACATACGCTAAATGCAACCGTGATCCCTACGAAAGTGGCTTAGTTAATTTATTTATGTTATTTTACTCTATGTTTTGCTCGAGGACTAGCAAAATGTTAGGTTTGGGGGTGTGATGAGTGGTATTTATATCACTTATTCCCACTCATTTAACCTAATATTTTGTATAGTTTCTTGAGTTTTGTGAACGTTTTGATATGTTTTGTGTTATTTTATAGATAAAATAAAGTTTGGACAGCATTGGAGGCAATTTGGGGCAAAAACGGACAAAAATGCGTCAACAGGGATATTTTGGTCTTCTGCGCGTCGCGACGCCAGACTTCCGCGTCGCGACGTCTAAAATGCGCCGAACAGTGCTAACGTGCGCCGGGTCAACAAATCAGAATCTGAGAAAAGTTTGACTTTGCTAAAATGCACCGTGACACGTGTCACCATCACAGCCGATCTGCTAACATGCGCCGTGCCACTTGTCAGCATCCTACGGTGCCGACAATCATCATCGCCACGTGTCGCCACGTTGTCGCCTCGTCATCAGCCATGTCATCGGTCAAAAAGTCAACATCACCATGTGTCACGCCACATCATCGGCCACGTCACAAGGTCAACCAAGTCAACTTGCCACGTCAGCATCAGCCAATCATAGCGTGACACGTGTCGACACGTGTCGCAATCCTACGGTGCCGACAGTCTCTTTCCCACGTGTCGCCACGTCGTCGCCACGTCACCGCCACGTCAGCGCCACGTCCGCATCAATAATTGAGTATCCTATCCTTATCTGACACGTGGCGGATAAGAATCTCAGCGACCAATCAGAAGCCGCCACGTGTCACAATAATTGAAGCCCAACCACTCTGTCACGTGTCACCTTATCATCTTATCCAGAATCTTCAAACCAGCGAACCAGAGCGTGCCACATCGAAAAATCCGGCGTCGCGACGCTGGAACCAAATTTTTCTATAAATTGAGCTCGAGATTTCAGAATTCAGGCACCTTCCTCTCTCTTCAATTCCTTCTAAAGAGAGAGCTTCTCTCTCTAGATTCTTTAGTTTTTAGTTTTTTTTATTTTTAGTTTTTAGTTTTGTAAATAATTTTAATTACTTTTTGTAATAATAGTAATTTAATTTTTACTTTTTACTTTTTACAGTTTTTACTATTTACCATAAGGAGGTAACTTCTCCAGCTAGGGTGAAAGGTAATTCTTTTACTGTTACTATTTAGATCAATCTCCCTTAAAAATAATATATTCACTATTTAAAATATTGACTTAAAAAGGATACCGCCAGATTGGTCGGTTGGTAATTCATTTTAATCTGGTTTAAACCTGACTAATAAAGGATACCGCCAGATTGGTCGGTTGGCAATTTAATTTTGGTTCCGCCTTTATGGCTGGTTGGACTTAATTTGACTTAATCAGGATACCGCCTATATGGTCGGTTGATATTATTATCACAAGTTTATATATTATTTTATGGGAGATATCTAAATTAGTAGTAGTAAAAGTAATTCCTTTTACCTTAGCATTTTATTTTATTTTACTTTTCAGTTTTACTTTATGTCTTTTACTTTTAAGTTGTTACTAGCCCTAGTTATGTGTTAGTTATCTGGGGTTGTGATGAATTCTAATATCACCGGTTTATAAGGGGTTATTTTATAGTTTGGGTAATTTAAAGGTTTACTTATTAAATCTTAAGCTTAATGCTTCTTGTTGTCTGATCACCAATAAGATTGATGTGGTAAATCTAAAATGAACTAGACATAGGGATTTTAGGTTTCAGCCTTAGACTTAATAGCCCACGATCTTCCTTGAGGATAGATAACCCTTTAATAGATTTCCTTACAGGATAGGAATATACCTGTCGGGCGGGGGTAGCCATAATTGGAACTTAAACTTAATGAATCCAGATAATTTGGTTGACATAGACATATGGTTCAATTGGGTTATACTAGGTATTTGTAATTGACCATCGGAAGAGGCTTTTACATAATTTAGTGTTCCAGGTTAATAAATCAATATTTTACCCAACTATAAGATAACCACTTCATCTTTTAAATAATATTGGAATAAATCACAACCCTGGATAGTTTTTATAATTTGAATTTCCACCAACCTACTTTCGAACCATTTTATTTACATGTTTTTAAATTTAGAATCGTCACCATTTTAAATCAATCAATCAACTTGTTAGATATTAGTAATCATTTGACCTCATAAAATTAATAGTTTAGATATTAAGTCCTCGTGGGATCGATATTTTTATACTACTTGAACGATACGTGCGCTTGCGTTATACGTGTGTGTTTACGCCGGTCATGCAACAAGCCTTTAAACCCCTAGGTGCCCTAGTGGACGAGTTGTAGTCTCGTGAGGGTTTACAGCAATGATATCCATAAACATTTTACAAAAGTAAAAAGGTAGTGAAACTAATGCACACAAAAGCAAAAAGACAAGAGAAAAGAGAATAAAGAAGTTAGTGACTAATCATGTGAAACTTCTACTCCAAGTTACTAGTTGTTTTCTTTCTTTCTAAATTACCGAATAAGTAAATTCTCCGATTATATTTATCATTCTCCATATACACAGCCAACAAAATATTAAACAACTCATTTTTGCCTACAACAGTCACAAGTGCAGTTGATAAGAGAGTAATATTTTTGTCCTAAAGTTTTATCAGATTCACACCTTTTTGTAGCAATGGAATAATTTTTCTGATTATTCTGATTTTTTCTTTGATTTTTGATTTATTTATATACAATATCTTCCATCTATGTAGCGAGTGTTAGGTCGGTGGCTCCTAAACCAGTTGGCTTTAGGGCACCAAGTGTTAAGACACCCATATAGACTTAATTACTCAGACTTCAGATATATATTTTTGCAGCATCTTTGATCCATGTAGCGAGCTTTGGGCCAGTGACTCCCAAACCAGTTGGTTTTAGGGCACTAAGTGTTAAAACACCCATACGGACTTAATAACTCGGATCTCAGACGTTTTTTTTTTTTTTTTTTACTCCATCACTTTTTAAGATTCTTCCTCCAATTAAACTAGAGCACTGAATATTACAAACTTTTCAATTTCAGTTTATGTCCGTATGTTACCATGCATGTTGATAATACATGCTAACTGAGCATATGAAGATCCATTTTAGTCAATTTTATGGAGAATTTACAAATTAAATAATTTAAAATGTCAGTATGTTATGGACATTTTAAATTACAGCTTATGTCCGTATATTTGATAATGTATTAATTTTTTTTAGAATTTTCCCTTCCGGCATGTATTTCCCGCGACTTTCTTGACTTATTAGGTAGTGCCTCCATACGAGGCTCATCATTGGGCTTTATGCAAAAATGCAGTGTCTACAATATCCAATGGGATGCGTCTCAAGAGTCGAAGATATATTATCTAAAGACTCCTTACTCAACCCATCCCTAATGAATTTAATTTTATCTTCGCGATTATCAGACACCATTCCTAAAAAACGACAACGAGTATTGCAATTCCAGTGTGCACATTTGTAACAAACACCCATTTGTTTCGCTCTACATTTCTTTGCATAGGTGTTTCTTCCAAAACCAGGCAAATAAGAATTACAAGAATCAGAATACTCACCTGCTAATCGGACCTGTACTTTGATTACCCAACGAATGTCATTAGGAATACCATGGATCGTCAGAAGTCTCATTCTTTCCAAACGAGCTTTGTAGACTTTCATCAGAGAATTTTGCACGAGAGAAAGAAATTGCTTGTGAAGATTTGCGAGAACGTCTTCCATCGTGAAATGACTTTACATGCAAAAATTAAACACACAAAAATAAAACACACCAAATCACAATATATACACAAATTGCGTGGGTTGACTCCCAGCTAGCGCTAAGTTTAAAGTCGTTAGCTAAACATGACTGCTTGAATGTTAGGCTGGATCTGAAAGTGTGATACTTTCTTTTTGTTGCTCAAATGATTCTCCCCAGTAGTACTTGACACACTTATTTTTAACCTTGAATATTTTGTTGGAGTTGGGATCATGTATCTCAACGGCTCTATCTGGTAAAACCTTGGTGATTATGAATGGACCTAACCACCGTGATTTTGGCTTCCATGGGAAGAGTTTCAAGCTTGATTTATTTATCAGTACTCGTTGCCCTGGTTCCAGTTGTATGCGCACTAACTTCTCATCATGTCTCTTCTTGCCCTTTTATTTGTACAGTTTAACATTCTCAAAAGGCTGTATGTGAAATTCCTCCAATTTTTTGAGCTGGTGGAACTGTTTCTCTTCTGTTGCTTGTAGTGCAAGAATAGGCTTCTTCAGTACGCAAAATGCTTTATCTTCAGGCTCCACATACAGTTTGTCAGTTGAACTTTACATTACGTTGGAGTTCTGGATGGTACTATATATCACATCAAGTCTAAAATATTCCTCATTCTTTTCATCATCCGGGAATTCCATGCCTTTGAAAACATTGAATTTTACTTCTTGGTCTTGTACCATCACGGTTAGTTCTCCTTCTTGTACCTCAATAATGGTTCGACCTGTAGCCAAGAATGGTTTCCCAAGTATGATCGGCACGTCTTCATCTTCCTCCATATCAAGGACAATAAAATCTGCTGGGAAAATGAATTTGTCAACTTTGACCAGCACATCTTCAATTACACCTCTCGGAAATACGAGCGTTCTATCAGCAAGTTACAGAGAGATTGATGTGGGCATTGTTTCTCCAATCTGTAATTTCCTAAAAATAGAAAAAAAGGCATCAAGTTAACACTCGCACCTAGATCACACAAAGCTCTACCGAAGTTATATTCTCCTATGATGCAAGGAATGGTGAAACTGCCATGATCTTTCAACTATGGGGGAAGCTTCCTCTGAATGATGGCGCTGCATTCTTCCATCAATGCTACTGTCTCGTAATCTCCCAATCTCCGTTTTCGTTAAAGAATGTATTTTATGAATTTGACATAGCTGGGCATTTGTTCCAAAGCTTCTACAAATGGAATGTTGATATGTAACTTTTTGAACACCTCCAAGAATCGAGCAAACTGCTTGTCCAGTTTGTTTTTCTGGAGACGCTGTGGAAAAGGTGGAGGTAGAGTGATTCTTTCTGGTTCTTTTTCCTTTGCTTCTTTTTCCTCCATCTGTGGAACTACTTCTTTTGGAACTTCCTCAATGGATGCATTGATTCCAACATCTTTTTTTTATTTCAGTACCGCTTTTTAAAATGATGGCATGACACTGCTCCTTCCCAATGTTCCTTAGATTTGGTTCTGTGTTGCTATGAAGGTTACCTGGCGGTCTGTAACTCTGAGCATTAGCCAGTTGTCCAATTTGATTCTCCAGTGCTTTAATAGAGGCAGATTGGCTTTGAAATATAGCATTGTATGCTGCTTGTTGCTTTATGAACATCTCTGCAATCCATTCTTTCATTTCTTATTCCTTTTCAAACTCCTGGCTTTTGTTCTGTTGCTGGAATCCATATGGTGGATAGTTCTTTTACCCTGAATTGTCGCTCTATGAAAAATTGGGATGATTCCTCCACCCTGGGTTGTAGGTGTTGGAATATGGATTGTTCCCCTGTCTGTTAAAATTGTTGACATAATTCACCGTCTCTTCAAGTTGGTTTAGTTCTGGTGCTCCCCCATAAGGTGAACTTGTGGATCCAATATTGCTTTGTGTGCTGAGAGTTTCCAAGAATTTGCATATCTGGTCCAGTTTGGCATTTACTGCAGTGTTGGCTCCAACTTCATAAATTCCAGCAATTCGTTGGATCAAACTCCTTTCTGTTGGCCACAATGAATTATTGTTAGCCATTTTTTCAATTAGGTCCCGAGCTTGATCTTCTCATTTTTCCATTAAAGCTCCTCCAGCAGCAGCATCAATTATGGTTCTCATTAGTCCAGAAAATCCATTATAGAAAGTTTGGACTTGAAGCCATTTTGGAATCTCATGGTGAGGACATTGCCGGAGCAAATCTTTGTACATTTCCCAAGCTTCCTATAGAGTTTCCGAGTCATGTTGTACAAAGGATGTGATGTTATTCCTCAGTTTTGCTATTCTGGCTGGTGGAAAATACTTTGCAAGGAATTTGGTGGCTAGAGTGTTCCAAGTTGTGATGGAACCTGCTGGTAGTGAATGTAGCCAAACCTTAGCTCTGTCTTTCAAGGAATATGGGAAAACACGCAGTCTTATTGCTTCTTCAGCTCCTCGGTTGTAATTGAAAGTGCCACAAACTTCCAGGAAGTTGATGATATGGGCATTAGGATCTTCAGTTGCATTTCCCCCAAACTGCACTGACTACTGAATCATCTGAATGAATATTTTGATGTTACATGCATTTGCTGGTGAGAGAGGAAGTACAATACAGGAAATGAAGCCGTCGGCCACCGGAATGGTTCTGTCTCGAATGGGAATTGGTGGTGCAACTTCCAAAGGTTTAGGTTCCATGTTGACTAAAGCTTCTTGGCCTTCTCGCCTTTCCCTTTTCAACTATCTGATGGTTCTTTCAATTTCTGGGTCAAGCGGTCGGAGTTCAAAGCTTCTGGTTCATCTCATGTAGTGTCTAAGAACCTGAAACACAAGAAAACAGAAATAATAAGTAAAAAGAAATTAGATACAAGTAACGTATCTAACCCCAAAACTAATAGTGAAGATAAATAAGTGCCCGGCAACGGCGCCAAAAACTTGACTGGTGCGAAATCACACGCGTATAACGCAAACGCACGTATCGTTAAAGTAGTATAAAAAGTATCGATCCCATGAGGACTTAATACCTAGGCTATTAATTTGTATGAGGCCAAATGATTACAAGTATCTAACAGGTTGATTGTTTGATTGGGTGGTGACTTTAAACTCAAAAAAAAGTAAATAAAATGGCGTGAAAGTAGGTTGAGGAAAATCAAAATTTATAAAACTATCTAGGATTATGAATTCTTCCAATATTTTTTTAAAAGATGAAGTGGTTATTTCACGTTTGTGCAATATATTGGTTTATTAACCTGGAACAAAATATGTAAAAGCCTCTTCTGATGGTCAAATACAAATACCCAATGTAACCTAATTAATCATATTCATATGTCAACCAAGTTACCTGAATTCATTAAGATTAAGTTCCAATTATGGTTACCCCCGCCCGACAGGTAAATTCCTATCCTGTAAGGAAATCTATTAAAGGGTTATCTATCCTCAAGGAAGATCGTGGGTTATTAAGTCTAGGGTCTTAAACCTAAAATCCTTTTTTCCAAGTTCATTTTAAGTTTACCAGTTCAATCTTATTAATGGCCAGTTAACAAGAAGCATTAAGACTAAGGCTCAATAAATAAATCTTTATATTACCCAAACCGTAAAATAACCCTTTATTAACCGGTGATATTGGAATTCATCACAACCCCAGATAACTAACTTAGTTACAACACATAACTAGGGCTAGTAACAACTTAAAATTAAATACATAAAGTAAAATGCTGAAAAGTAAAATTCTGGAAAATAAATAAAGAAAAATACAATAAAAGAAAATGCTAGAGCTAGAGGATATACTTTTATCACTACTATTTTAGATATCTCCCTTAATATAATATATTAAGTTGTGTGATATTACCAGCAGCCATATAGACGGTAACCTGATTAAGTCAAATTAAGTCCGACCGACCATAAAGGCGGTATCATTATTTGTCCATAAACCAGCTATATATGCGGTAATTACTGACCGTCGTAAACACACACTTATAACGCAAGCGCACGTATCGTTCAAGTAGTATAAAAATATCGATCCCACGAGGACTTAATTCATACTGTTGTTATTAATTATTGATACTATTTATTTACAGGTATCTAATTAAATGGAGAAGAGAATGGTTGTTTGATTGGTTGGTTGAATGTGGTTTTCCTTAATTAAAATAAATAAAATAAACAAAAGAAAATACTAAAGAAAATATCAAAAGACTCAAAGATCTAGGGTTGTGAATCTTTCTAATATCTTTTAAAAGATGAAGTGATTATTTTATGTTTGTGTAATAAATCGGTTTACTAACCTGGAACACGAAATTATGCGAAAGCCTCTGTCGATGGTCAGACGCAAATACCCAGTTTAACCCAATTGAACCATATGTCTATGTCAACCAAATTACCTGGATTCATTAAGTTTAAGTTCCAATTATGGCTACCCCCGCCCGACAGATATATGTCTATCCTGTAAGGAAATCTATTAAAGGGTTATCTATCCTCAAGGAAGATCGTGGGCTATTAAGTCTAAAGCTGAAACCTAAAATTCCTTTGTCAAGTTTATTTTAGATTTACCACATCAATCTTATTGGTGATCAGACAACAAGAAGCATTTTGCTTAAAACTTAATAAGTAAACCTTTAAATTACCCAAACTATAAAATAACCCCTTATAAACCGGTGATATTAGAAATCATCACAACCCCAGATAACTAACACATAACTAGGGCTAGTAAAAACTTAAAAGTAAAAGACATAAAGTAAAAATGCTGAAAAGTAATTGCGGTAAAGTAAAAGCTGAAAAGTAAATTACAATAAAATAAAATGCTAAGGTAAAATGATCAACTTTCACTATTTACTATTTAGATATATCGCTTAATATAATATATTAACTTGTGATTATTTTACCAACCAGCCATATAGGCGGTAACCTGATTAAGTCAAATTAAGTCCAACCAGCCATAAAGGCGGAACCAAAATAAACCTGCCATATAGGCGGTAAGAAAATTTAATTACCAACCGACCAATCTGGCGGTATCCTTGATTAGTCAGGTTTAAACCAGATTAAAATGAATTACCAACCGACCAATCTGGCGGTATCATTTTTAAGTCAAATTTTAAATAGTGAATATATTATATTTAAGGGAGATTAATCTAAATAGCAATAGTAAAAGAATTACCTTTCACCCTAGCAGGGGGAAGTTACCTCCTCATGGTGAATAGTAAAAACTGTAAAAAGTAAAGGAAGTAAATTACTATTACTACATAACGTAATTAAAATTAATTACAAAACTAAAAACTAAAAGAAACTAGATAGAAAACTCCCTATTTATATCAGAGAATTCAGAGAGAAAGGTCCATTTGAAACTGAAATCTCGAGCTTAATTTATAGACCCAGTAGGCCTCCAGCGTTGCGACGCCAGCACTTTTTGGCGTGGCATGCTGAGGGCTTGACACGTGGCGATTCTGGATAAGGAGATAAGGTGACACGTGGCAAGACAGCTTACAACTCAATTATTATGCTGACGTGGCGCTGACGTGGCGATGGCGACTGTCGGCACCATAGGATTGCGACACGTGGCACTTCGTGATTGACTGATGATGATGTGGCGGTGAGGTGGCACGTTGACTCGGTCAACTGATGATGTGGACGCTGATGTGGAGTGACACGTGGCAATGGTGATTGTCGGCACCGTAGGATGATGACACGTGGCACGACGCACGTTAGCAGATCGGCTGTGATGGTGGCACGTGGCACGACGCATGTTAGCAATGTCAAACTTCTCTGATTCTGACACGTTGACCCGGTGCACGTTAGCATGGACCCGGTGCACGTTAGGCATCGCGACGCCAAAGGCTTGTGCGTCGCGACGCGAAGAATGACCATTTTGTCCTTTTCGTCCATTTTCACTGTTTTGGCCCCAATTCACCTCCAGAATGTCCTGAAACTTTATTTATCAACAAAATATTCACAAATCTTAAGAAACTATACAAAATATTAGGTTAAATGAGTGAGAAATAGTGATATAATTACCACTCATCAATTACCAACCGACCAACCAGGCGGTATCCATGCTTAGTCAGGTTAAAACTAGTTTATAATTAATTACCAACCGACCAATATAGTGGTATCCTTGTTAAGTCAAGATTTAAATAGTTTATATATTATAATTAAGAGAGATTAATCTAAATAGTAGTAATAAAAGTTTTACCTTTCACCCTGGTAGGGGAAGTTACCTTCTCATTGCTGAATAATAAAAACTGAAAGAGTAAAGAAAGTAAATTACTATTACAAAAAGTAAATAAAATTAATTACAAAACTGAAATTAAAACAAACTATATACAAACTCCTTATTATTATCAGAGAATTCAGAGAGGAAGGTACATCTGAAACTGGAATTTCGAGCTGAATTTATAGGCGTTGATAGGCCATGCGCGTCGCGACGCGCACTTCTTTCGCGTCACGACGCGCCGTGTTTTCCGGCGACAAATGCGGCGCATTTTCCGGATCGGCTGACACGTGTCATAACGGTTAGGAGCTGAATGATTATGCTGACGTGGCGATGATGCAGCAAAGACGTGGCAATGACATGGCGACATGTGGCAATGTAGATTGTCGGCACCATAGGATTGTGACATGTGTCACGCGATGATTGACTGATGATGACGTGGCATACTGACTTGGCACGTGGCTGATGTGGACGCCTATGTGGCTGACACATGGACGACACGTGGCGATGGTGATTGTCGGCAACATGTGATGGTGACAAGTGGCACGACACACGTTAGCATGATCGGCTATGATGTTGACATGTGGCAGGCGCACGTTAGCACCCGACGCATTTTAGCAAAATCCATCTGATTGGTCCACGTGTCCCGGTGCACGTTAGCGGTCACGACATAGGCTGCGAGTCGCAACCGCTAACGTGCGCCCAATGACCATTTTATCCTTTTTTTTTCATTTTTCACTGTTTTAGCCCCGAATCACCTCCAGAGAGTCCTGAAACTTTATTTATCTACAAAATAACACAAAATACATCAAAATATTCACAAAGCTTAAGAAACTATACAAAATATTAGGTCAAAGGAGTGAGAAATAGTGATACATTTACCACTCATCAATAATACAATGATGTATTTTCTCTTGCCGAACATTAAAAACCAGCAGTGATAGATTATTCCAAAAGGTTCCATATCATATTGAAACATTTATTTATGTACAATAGTAAAGTTTTTATTGATCGTCTTCTGTTTGTGACAACAGTGAATGTGAGCGGTGGAAATTAAAATTTTTGTTATCACTGAGTTCCAAGATCCTCTGATTTGACACATATAATATTAGTAAAGCATGCTACTATGTGTTCATGTTAAAACATAACAATAAAACAAATGAAAACATGCTTTGATTATACATAGTTAAAACATATATAAAATCATGCTTTCTCCATTTGAAAATTGAAACTAGAAAGCATTTAAATAACTTACAAATTATGAAGACTTTGTCGAAGATTTGGTAGCGGAAGCATGATTTAAATGAAATCATATTTTTAAACATTTTAATTTTCAAGAAAAATTATTCGATATCTAATATCGTTAATTTATCCGTATTTCACCTAAATCTCTTTATCGAAATCAAATAACGATATAAATGATTTAATTTCAAAGATACGATGAAGGTTTTATGAAAATATTTTTCTAGAGAAATTTGCACGAATTATTTGACCGGTCAAATCGGTCAGTCTCTTAATGGACCAAGCTAACTTGGTCATTAAAATAATGACCGGTCAGTCTTATTGTAATTGGGAAGTGAACTATTCACTGCTCAATTATAATTTTACCTTTTCTATCGGTTTCGTTGTTTTCACGTGAAATAATTTTCGATAATTATTTTGTAATATCCCGAGTTTTTCAAAACAGTTTTTGAGATTTATTGAATTATATTTTGTGGAATATTATTTTCTTTGCAAATTTAGTTAAATTGCATGACATGTAGAATTCTCTAGTTGAAGTAGTTCATAGACCCTTTCCTAAGTTGGGCCCGCTCTAGGGAGAGGGTCGTGACAGAGAATGTCAAAGTTATAAGATCAATAAATAGGATTGTGAAGACCTCAAATCAGATGGTTACTCATATAATAGTTACTTGAGAGTTTTCACAGACAAATGGGATAAATATTCCTTATGAAAACTCTTGGTGGTCAATCTGATTGATGTGAACTAATCACGTACCCATGTGATTTACCAAGTAGTCAAAACCCGCTTGCCTAAGAGATTGACTACCCCACTTAAGGGAAAATCGTATCTAGCATGCTAATCTCTCATGTTTGTGAAGGCCATGATTGTTCACAAACCTATGTCTAGGAATATTTAGGAGTAAAGATTCTCAGAACGTGTCAAAGCATATGCTATTACTCCAAGAAATTTATTATATATATTAATCATAACAAACAGATTTAATATATATACACACTCAATATCATTTTATTGATTAATGTGAATTTATAAATACATACAATTCTTTATTTTATTATAAATGCATGTACATAAAGACAGCCACGACATCTTCACCTAGCCTCTATTAAATATGTAAGTTTGAACTATACCCCCCCGGCAGAAAATTCTACTATGCAACGGATACCACGTCATCAATGTAACAATCCAATAATATATTATAACACACGCTAAATAGTAAATAAATAAATAAATAATTTTATTTAACATAACTATTGTATGTTATATAATTATCAATCGATAATACCACGTCACCTATATAACGCTGGTTCCAAAGAATTACTCTGCACGTGATTATACTCTACTAAAGTGGATGATAGATCATAGTTGGCTAATACGAATCCATTTCCGTCACTTCTCTGATGTAATAATGTGGAAAGAAAGATATCATTGACTAATGAGAAATTTATGTTCTTTATTTTTTCCATATCTTTTTTCTCTTCCTTCTCTCTCATTTTCAAGATTTGTACAAACACGACTTTGATTTAGATTTAGGATAGTTATTTTGATTTAGGAGAGTTAACAGCTTGTCGAGAAAGAGAAAGAAGAGAGAGAATGGGCCTACACTGTTCTTCCATTGCCAGTGAAAATTTATCGATTGGCTTGAAATCAGAACCACGCTACTCATTTTTAATAAAAAGAGAAAACACCATTCACATATATTAATTCAAAGAAATTTACAAGACATTACTGAAATAATACTCGATGCTTTGGTGTGTTAGAGGAAAGAGAATTGAATGTTAAGGGAAAGAATAATTCAAGTTAATTCTCGATGATCTACGGAATTTGCAAGATATGATTATAAAATCTCTTTTAGAATCCCTAAGATTTGTATTAAGTTCGTTATAGTGGGTGAACCTAGAGATGAACGGTTTGGGGTCTTCCTATGGATGCTCATTGTTGGTCATCCTCTCTGGCCGTCTTAGGGGATGGCCATGGTCTTTGGACCGGGTTGGGCTATTATCATTTTTCCTTTTATCTCATTTATCTCCCTTTAAGAGTTAGGATTTAGCCACACATTATAAGATAAATCTAATGACCATTATATTGACAACACATTAATGAATTTGATCAATGGCTTAGCCAAAAGCCAAGCCAAAATTAAAACCCATTTTCCCAGACTTCCCATTTGTCAAACAACAACACATTTTCTCAGACTTCCCACTTAATAATCATTTTCTCAGACTTCCCATTTTCTTAGACTTCCAGTTTTACAGCAACACCGGAAGGTGTTTCTTCTTATTATTATTAATATTTTGGGATTTGTATCAATCAAATATATAATTTTTATTCTTACAGATGAATTAGTTCAGTCGGAAAATGGGGATCTTACCAGTATTTGGTCTTTGGAATGGACGAGTCTAGAGCATGCTCAGGATTGATATAACCAATATGCGAGAGTAATTGGGTTTAGCACTCGTACACAAGGTGGCACTTATATCCGTGGTACAAAAGAGTGGAAGATTAGGACTTGGGTGTGCAGCGAGGAAGGGCATAGGAAAGAAATAAGTTTGGAGGTGCAAAGGGAACGAGCACATATAAGTGTAGACGCTGGTTTTCGCCCGTGGTCCACAATCGAGAATTTGTAGTTTGGGGCGCTAGCGATCCTGCAAAACAAAGGTAGAATGAGCGAGAGTTCTGCCCACCGGTGTGGTGGGTGCCGGGGGCACTCCGACGCTCAAGTCAGTGATGGAGATGAGCTGAAAATAGCGTAGGATGGAGATCAAAGGCAGATATTACCTTGATTCTCGTATGATGCCGTGAGGGCGATCAGTCGGTGGTGTGGTGAGCTTGAGGATGTCTCAAGGCTGTGAGTAGGAGAGCTAGAAGTTGAATCCCCCCTTTCCTCCTGGAGTCATGTTCCTTATATATCCATGATATAGTAATGTGTGCCTTTATTGATTGTCTTTTGATTATTTGCCCGTTAGAACATGGTAACAGTCAACTTAATGAAGTGCCATTACTGCTTGCAGGTTGGAACGGATGGATTGTGGGTGGCATTAATGAGCCTGGGCGTTACGTGGCTCTTCCTTGGGCTTGGGCTTATGAATCTCTTGGCCACTATCCACTTTAATCATTGGGTTTCCTTCTGAGGTAGAAACTTGGGCCTGGAGTAAAAGGACAAAATTGCCCTTGGCCCAAATTTGGCCCGTACAGTTTGTCCCATACTCTCTAAGTCAAAGAGTCCTTGGCTTGGAGAGTACTTGACGCTTGTGTCGCTTGGGACGAGGCCATGGTATGTAGGCGTACTCGAGCGTTTTGATGCTGCCTATTTAATTGAATCAAACGAATGTCAAGTTATCAACTTGAGTCTACAAGAGGCATTAGGGAAGTACCCAGTTGTCCGAGCCAGATGATGGTCGGGATAATGAAATCGATTCTACTAGAGCCATTGGGGAAGTGCCCAATTGATCGAACCAGATGAAGGTCAGTACATCAGTCATACGACGTGTGCCTTGACCCGAAATGAATCTATGAGGGTTGTCCCCAGTTGACTGGACTTGATGAGTCCAGGAGGATATAAGTCATACGACATGTGTTAATCCATGTCTAAAATTTAACTCGATATGAGTCTATGGGGGTTGTCCCCGGTCGACTGGACTTGATGAGGCCAGGATGATATAAGTCATACGACATGTGTCAATCCATGTCTATAACTTGACTCGACATGAGTCTATGGGGGATGTCCCCAGTCGACTGGACTTGATGAGGCCAGAATGATATAAGTCATACGACATGTGTCAATCCATGTCTATAACTTGACTCGACATGAGTCCATGGGGGTTGTCCCCGGTCAACTGAACCAGATGAAGGTTCAGGACAAAAGTCATACGACATGTGTCAATCCATGTCTATAACTTGACTCGACATGAGTCCATGGGGGTTGTCCCCGGTCAACTGAACCAGATGAAGGTTCAGGACAAAAGTCATACGACATGTGCCTTGACTCGAAATGAATCTATGGGGTTCGTCCCTAGTTGGCTGGACTTGATGAGTCCAGGAGGATATAAGTCATACGACACGTGTTAATCCATGTCTAAAACTTAACTCGACATGAGTCTATGGGGGTTGTCCCCGGTCGACTGGACTTGATGAAGCCAGAAATATATGTCATACGACATGAGTAGTTCATGTCTATAATTTGACTCGACATGAGTCTATGAGGGATGTCCCCAGTCGTCTGGACTTGAAGAAACCAGGAATATATGTCATACGACATGTATAATCCATGTCTATAACTTGACTCGACATGAGTCTATGGGGGATATCCCCAGTCGACTGATCCAGATGAAGGTCAGAACAATCTCCATACTACTGGTCAAGGACCAGGGAAGTCTTCAAATTTTTATAGACCAGATGAAAGTCATATGTTGACTCTACATGAGCCATGGGGAATGTTCCCGGTCGACTGAACCATATGAAGGTTCATGATAGTCTTTACTTTACTAGACCAGATGAAGGTCTATGAGAATCCTTACTCTATATAGACTTGATAAATGTCCAATAGTCTCTCTTTCTCATACTACTAGAGCTGAAAAAGGTCCATGAGAGCACGGTGGAATGAACTTGATGAATATCTATGAGAGTCTTCATACTACAAGACATGATGAAGGTCATAAGTCTACTGTCGAATGGGCATGTCGTGTGGATTTGATGAATATCTATCAAGGTTATCACTCTACACTCTACTAGAGCTGACAAAGGTTAATGAGAGTTTACGATCGAATGGAGTCTGTAGTTGGTAGCAATCTATCCATGTAATATGGATGAGATGAAAATCCATCTTGTCATTTGAAGAATATTATAATCTTCCATTGTCGTATCGAATGAGATCTTAGATATGTGAGAAGTCTCATACGTGTCATGTCGAGTGGATCAATCACCTCATATTGAGTGTAGCATCCAGTGTCACATTCATGTATCTTCATTTGAAGCACCGTCATTGAGCCGAGACTACATCATCGTTGTGTCGAGTGGGATACAAATTGTTTCATCCTCCTTGAGCTGATACTACATCACCATAATGTCGAGTGAGATAGTTGTTGTGTCTCTTTCAGGTGTAGCGTGGATTCCTCAAAGTGGTACTCAGATGATTTAGCACACATCTTTTGCTGTCGAATGATATTCATGCATGGTTTGTCACCAAGACTGGTGAAGGATGATGCTTCATCTGTACACTCAGTGCCTTCATTGAGGATGTAGAGCCTTAAACTATTCCGTTGAGCCTTAAACTATTCTGTTGAGTCCAGAGAGGTGTTTTTCGTACTAGATACGGCATGCCGACAATAGATGATGGTGATGATACGCAAAACCCTTATAGTTGGAAATATGATGGTTTGGTGACGACACTACTGAAGGGAAATTAATTGAGCTGTGCAGAATTATGGAAGCTGGATTCATTTCAGATGAGAAATACAATCGTGTCGGCTGGAGGGCAGTCACGTGACTGGAGGCATGCATGTACTACGTAGCTTGCTTATCTTCGGCGCTTAAAGTCGTCTCTTATGTGCTGATCGAATGGATTAATTGGGAAAGAAAAGACATGGCCGAGTGGGCCAACTTACAGGCATGAAACCCCAAGCTGCGTAACTAGGTGACATCTTTCTTCAAGTGGTGTCGGTGTGTCTTTAGCGTGTGGGGCATGGCTTGTTTCTTCAAAGGTTGTGCTTTTTCATGCTACACAGCATGTCGACTGCTAAATGTTTGTAATATATGCAGTAGGGCCCATGTGTTTGAGAAGTACACTAACATGACTCTCATTGCCTATACTCCAAAGCCCAACATGTCAAACAATAAAGTGCAGGGCCTGTTGATGAGTACACTTCAACACACATCATGCCAAATAATACAAACCAAATCATAACATGCTAAATGTTTGGTTCATAATTTGCCAACAAGCTCCTGCAGCAACTAGCCCTTAAGTCAGCCAATCGACCAAAGCTTGGGTCCATAACACGACCAACCCTCACAACCTTCATTCAATCCTAAAAGCCCATGCGAAACCCACCCATGATACGGAGCCCAATTGAGGACCTATATGAGGCATCCAGACAACGGAAGATCTGCTCGACAACCATCGTTCTCCAGCCCACAAACGATTCAAAAACATACGGCCAGTGAACAAACCAAACAGCCTAAATCCAGCCTACTCTAGTTACTTTAGCCCATAAGCCAACACTGCAACTCAAACAGTAAGCACTAGCTCATATTTCAGTCGACAACCTCTATCACGAGCCGATTCGACTCACGAGAAGCTTGATTCATATGTATTCGCCTGGACGTAAAATGAGCAAATCCAAAAGCAGTGAGGGAGACACCAGGAACCCCGAGACTGCGACATCTTTTCCTCCAAACCAAACCAGGGACTCAGTTAAGACATATAAAGAGCCAACCAACCAAGAACAGGGCAGGATAAACCAGTGAGGGCGACACCAGGAACCCCGAGACTGCGACATCTTTTCCTCTGGTCGCTGTTTTTTTTTTAAACATATCAATTGAAACTGTTTCTGTATCCTTGAGACAGATTTTTTTTTGAATGTAATGGTGGTATGAACTTTGGCTTTCGACTGTCTCCCGTAGAACCAAACAATGCCTATCAACTGTTCGAGAGAATGTCGTAAAGCCAAGAATATCTGGAAACAAACCTGACTTTACAATTGTCATGATATTGCTCCGCATCTTCCTGTACCGCCACTGTAGAGTCGAACTCAAATTTCCGTACGGAGTCCGAATTGGTTTGGACCTGCTTCTGTGCAAGTTGTGGATTGTCGAGTGGACTGGCATTCGACAGCCCTGCAGCTGGCTCGTGGAATGGGGTGTGGGTTCTGGTTCGCCGAGAGCAGGAAGATGAGGTTATTGGCCTGTGCTTGGGTCTTTTAATGCTTGTGTTTTTCTTTCGATGTGGGAGAGCTTTTGGTTGCTTGATGGTTTGTGCCTTTCTTACACCAATCGATGTAGGACTCAATGGTTTTTGGGAGCTGGTTTATTCCTCTGATGGGCTTTGTGCTTCTGTAGGATGCTTCATGGCCTTCTTGGTTTGTTAATTTGTTGGGTGTTGTATGTGGGCTGTTCTTATTGGGCCGATTCTTTGCTTCTGCCTTCTGCTTCGGTTGGACGTCTTTATTGAATACATTTTTCTGATTCAATCCAGCAAGTCTAGTGACTCGACTGAATGATGATCCCGGTTGATATTTAATCACCCTGCGGTTCCCAGTCTGCTCTTTTCCTGATTTTGGGCAGCTTGTTTACAATAAGATATGTGGGTTTGGATTTTGACTGTTGTTGCTGCGTGTGGGCTTGTGTCGCATGCTCATTATGTCGAATCGGCTTTCGTGTGGTCTAAAGGAGATGCCAATCCTTTCGTGTAGTCTGAAGGAGATCGAGATTCATCCCTGTCGTTTCTTGGTTGATTAGGTATGATGAAGGATTATGAGGGTATTCTCTTGACGACTGGTGGAAGTATGTAGAATGATCCAAGTGTTCGTTCGCTGGAAGTCTGGCACCGGTTAGGATAGAGAGAATCACTCTTTTGAACTCTTGTATTTCCTTTCACATGGAGGAGGTGACTTATTGTGATCGGTCGGTTGGAGAAATATGGCTTTTTTTTTTTGGTGATTTAGTGAATAGTCGTCTGATGGTAGATTTTCACTTACCACATTGTTGAATATTTTTAGGAGATCGGATCAGATGATGGGATTGTTGGGGTGACCTGTAGCCTCGGGCCTTTCGGAGGTTGAAAAGATGTGCTCCAATGTCTGTAATTAATCTTGGAGGATGGCCGATTAAGTGATCATGAGATCTAGTGTTTGCTCGTTGCGTTATGCATACGAGTAGGGGAAGGATCGTAGATAGAGAGATATTTGCACGCTATGAATCGCCAAGAGCCCCACGGTGGGCGCCAAATTGTAGACGCTGGTTTTCGCCCGTGGTCCACAATCGAGAATTTGTAGTTTGGGGCGCTAGCGATCCTGCAAAACAAAGGTAGAATGAGCGAGAGTTCTGCCCACCGGTGTGGTGGGTGCCGGGGGCACTCCGACGCTCAAGTCAGTGATGGAGATGAGCTGAAAATAGCGTAGGATGGAGATCAAAGGCAGATATTACCTTGATTCTCGTATGATGCCGTGAGGGCGATCAGTCGGTGGTGTGGTGAGCTTGAGGATGTCTCAAGGCTGTGAGTAGGAGAGCTAGAAGTTGAATCCCCCCCTTTCCTCCTGGAGTCATGTTCCTTATATATCCATGATATAGTAATGTGTGCCTTTATTGATTGTCTTTTGATTATTTGCCCGTTAGAACATGGTAACAGTCAACTTAATGAAGTGCCATTACTGCTTGCAGGTTGGAACGAATGGATTGTGGGTGGCATTAATGAGCCTGGGCGTTACGTGGCTCTTCCTTGGGCTTGGGCTTATGAATCTCTTGGCCACTATCCACTTTAATCATTGGGTTTCCTTCTGAGGTAGAAACTTGGGCCTGGAGTAAAAGGACAAAATTGCCCTTGGCCCAAATTTGGCCCGTACAATAAGATGTGGATGTGAAGCTGCATTTTTCGTTCAACAACAATCGAACGAGAAATGGTGGACATGGAATTGGAATCCACGTCATGCTCACCCTTTGATTACGCCATCTAAAATACACTTGCTTAAATCACATAGGCAAATTAATGAGTTCCACCAAATAGTGTGTGGTGAAACAGACGATGCAGGCATCCGGCCGAGAATAGCCCATGAGTTGATGGCAATTCAAGCTGGAGGTAAAAAGCACTTAGGGTTTACTTATAAGGACTTAAAGAATTATCTCCATCGTCAAAGGAATGAATCTATGGGTGCTGCTCAAGTGGTTTTAAATTATTTTGGGGGTAATGAATACAATAACTCTAAGTCTTTCTTTAAGGTGCAAGTAGATGAAAGTCAACTCATTCAATTGGTAGAAAATGAAACTTGTCTATCTTTTACATAATTACTTGACATTTTTAAATGGAGTGCCCCCAAGGGCATCTTAGTGTCTTCGTAAATACGTAGCATTCGCTGATTCAACCAGCTCCTTCTCAGAAATGGGCGTTCGATATTCTCAAGTTCAAATTCAATTATTGGTGGCCTCCTTTCTTCGGTCATTTATTACATGTGACGCTTCATGTTTGGGTGGGCTCCTTTAAAGTCATGTGACCTTTCATTGCCTTCACAGGCAGCCCATTATTTGATCAAGTGTGATCCCCCCTCAGCAGAAACCTTAGCCAACTGTCAGGAAGTCCCTGACGTCCTTCCTGAGCTGGGCCAATCAGGGGTCTTTTGTTGCTATTTTGGCATACTCCCCTTAAGGCATTATCATTGTCTTATGTGATCCACAAGAATGAGATGGTATTGAAATTTGAGGAACAAAAGGATACTCCCTAATACGTATGAGGTATTATAAGTATATAACAATTCATGTAGTCATTTTTTTTTTTAATTTCCCACTTTGGCCATTTGCGAGTATTTAAGGAGAAAATCTTTGGTGCAACAGTGGTACCACTTCATCCATGCAACAAGCCAATCATCCATTGCCACGCGTGCTAAAAAATTAAAAAAAAAAACTAAAAAATAGGTATTAAATTATACATGTCATTTTTTAATTCGCTGATGGTACCACGTCACCTATACCACTGTTGCACGAAAGATTTACTCGTATTTTAGGCATTCATCTTCTTTTGGGACATGCGTCATTTATTACAAGTTTACCCCCGAACAGTATATATAAATCTTCCGGCTGTTATTGGGAGACACACTTACATCAGTATATTAATTAAGAGGAGAAGGTGCATATATGTGCCATAAACTGGCATTTTGTGCAGCCATGTAAATGCAATTTGGCAACTTCTGGTAGCTATATAGATAAGATGCGTATATACATTGTTTGTGTTTGTGTGTATACACAAAAACCAAGACAAAAGCGTGTCTTCATCTATACAAACATCCTCTGTATGTCGGTGTCCAGTAGTCTGGTCCTGTGTTCTCATGATAAACTTTTGTAGTGCACCAAATTGGAACTAAACAAAGCCCTCTGCTCATAAGATCAGCCTTTACATCTCCCTTTTCTTTTCTGTCCAGGCTTCCCCAAGGATCCTGAAATTATCAACAATTATTAATATCAGTTACAAAAATGCTACTTTGCCCACACACTTCTACTCAGCCAAAAACAGGTGCGTTTGGACGTTTGACTTCCCCCCTTTTTTTTTTAAATGCATTAATTCACCGATCCCAATGACAATGACGTCAAATGATCATGTAGTCGACCCTATTTTTTGGAAAAAAGCTTTTATTTGATTTGGTTATGAAGAGAGGCAAAACATTTATTTTAGGAATGACTAAAATTTGGTAATATTAGTGCGCTAGCTATATATATATATATATAATATATATATGTATTTTTTTATTTTTAAAGAAAATAGTAAGAATTATAGAATCGGCACCAGCTTTAGGCAGCCCACCCCTAATGCAATCCCCGATTGTGCATTGATTAACCTTCCTTACCTTGCGTGCATTACTCTTCATGTAAGGATTGCTCAACAGCTGCAAAAAATGGTCAAAAGTGATGAGTGTTACAAATTCTCACAGCAGCAACCAACAGCACAAAAAAAAAAACTACTGCATGCTTTAAGGGTTAGTTTGATTTGAACGATAATATCACCTGCACTTGCTCTTGTAGAAACTTTATGTATCCAATAGTTTCGCATAACACAGACGCCGTGTCAGTCTAAAATCACCAAAAAAAGAAAAAAATGATTAAAACAAAAAAGAAAGGGAAAAAAATGCAAAAGACAATTGTCTGAGCATGGACTTCGTATTAACCTTTCCAAATGGCGACACAATTTGCTGAAGGGTAGTGATCTTGTCCGCAAGCTTGACTTTTGGTGCCTGCAATTTCTATTATATTAAAAAAAAATGGGGGTTTATAAAATTTGATTTAATTATACTTCTACAGTTGTACCTTTGTAGATGATGAAGCTGTAGAGCTCTCTGTCTTGGGTTTCTTTGCAACTGACTCTGAAGTTTCTTCATGCCTTTTCTTCTTTCTTTCATTTGAAGTTGCCTTTTCCTTTCCATTGATTCTCGTATGCATCTTAAATTTTGTATGTGTTAGTGAAATTGTTCGATTCGAAAGTTTTTTTTTTTTTTTTTTTGAAAAGAGTTCGAAAGTTTAATTTACAAGTGTTAGTGGAAAAGCTTCTTGAATTAAATGTTAGCGACACAATCGTATAATGGATTTTGATGACGTCAACACTTGGCGTCTTTGACCCACACTAGACATGACGAAAAGATGTCGAAGCACGTTGGTGGTGAAAAGCATGAATGTGAAAACTAGCGGCAAACAAAGACAATCTTGTTTAGTCTTAACTTAGAGTTTAAATTGTAATGTGAATTGTTTAACTAAGTACCTAAGCTCATAGGACACATGCACATTCACTTAGATGCATTAGGTTCATGTATAAAATGCATTTAAACCTTTATATCTGCATTTTTGGTATAGAAACCAGCATACCGGTCCCATACCGGTGAGATGCTCTATTTTGCACACTCACTAGAACCGGCACAGACAAAACCGGTCACCATACCGTTGAACCTGGAGAATGCATAGCTACTGGAACCGGCACATACCAAACCGGTCTCATACTGGTCACATATCAGTGAGCCTAACGGCTAGTTCCTTACTGGAACCGGCATGACCTAAACTGGTCATCATACCGGTGACCATACCGGTTAACCCAGCATGTTGCACAGCTACTAGAACCGGTACGGACCAAACTGGTCCTAATATCAGTGACCATACCGGTCCTTAACGGTCATATTCAAATGGTAATATAGCCGTTGAGAGCCGTTACTATGCCAGACCGGCATACCAGTGTCTGGAGATCGGCATACCGGTCTCAGATAGGGAATTGGGGACTGCCTTATATTTTATTATAAATTGAACCCCAATTCGTTTTTGCAATGCTACACAACCTTCATATACATTCTAAGAGAGCAAAAACAAGAGTGTTTAAAAAACCTTCTAAATCATACACACTCATACATCAATCTCACACACTACACCTTCTAATCTTTAGTAGTGAGCTTATAACACTTGGGTAAGCAACTCACACTTAGAATCTTCATCATCTTTGTGAGTGCCCAAGTGTGTTTACAAACTTCTCAATCAAAACACTTGTAATTTGTGAAATCCAATCGTTTGGGTAATTGTAAAGGTTTGTGAGTGAGCCTACGTAGAAATCTCAAAGTGTAAGGGGTTTGGAGTGAACCTTGCATAAAACTCTTGGTTGCAGGTGAGCCACAGTAAAAACTCGATTGATAGTGAAAATCTTCAAGCGCGGCCTGAGGGAGTGGACGTAGGCATTATTGGTCGAACCACTATAACTCACAGTGTTATTTTCTCTATCTCTTAATCTTTAATTACCGCAAGGTTATTATTGTATTTACTTATATATATTAGAAACTTGCATATAGGTAATATTTATTGTTTGATAAAATAGACCTTAAGCTTAATCAGTAAAAGTAGTTAAAATCGGCAAAGATTTTTATTTCCGCATTATTAGGCATTAACGCAATTCACCCCCCACACTTGGGAATAAAGAGTTTTGTTGTTGTATTGTTAATTGGAATTAGAGCGAGGTTTTCTCAACAAAGACTTAACTGTCCGAGAAAGTGATCATGGTTTCTATAAGCAACTCGTCAAATCTTGCCGATGGATTTTCTATTACAAGACCTCCATTCTTCACCGGAACCGACTATAATTATTGGAAGATGAGGTTTCTTAACTACATTTTTACCGTAGATACACAATCCTTCAAGGTGATCACATGGGTGTAAGAATGCCAATGAAGAGGGATAGTAATGGTGTGGAGATTCCTAAGCCTCATATTGAGTGGACCAATGAGGAACTTGTACAAAGCTCCACAAATTCTAAGGCACTTAACCATCTCCTATGTGCCATTAATCGTAGTCAAATTAACAAGCTTCCGGAATTTTGAAATGCACATGAGTTATGGAAGTCTCTAGAAACGGTCAACGAGGACACAAGCCAAGTGAATGAATCAAAGATCAACCGGTTTATGTGTGAACTAGATAGTTTGAAAATGGAATCCGGGGAAGAAATTGATCACATGATTTCAAGATTTACAATCATTATAAACCATCTAGGAGCTTTGGGTAAAGTCATTGGGTCAACCGATCAAGTGAAGAAAATTCTTAGGTCACTCCCGAAAGAATATATAAGCTAGATGATTTGGTCAGAAATTGCTCGAATATGAATTGGAGATCAAAATGGATCAAAATAAGGAAGATGAGAAAGGAACAAGGAAGAATCTTTCATTGAAAGCAAGAAAAAGAGATGATACTAGCTCAAGTGAAGAAGATAGTGATGATGAATTGGTACAAATAACCAATAGGGTCAAGAAGCTCCTCAAATCAGCAAAAATTAAAGGAAAGTCAAAATTGGATGAGAAGAAAGAAGAAAAATGGCCACGGAAGCACAAAAAAAATAGTTTTCTATGAATGTAATAAACCGGGTCATATAGCTACCGATTGCCCATTGAGAAAAATCAAAGGAAAATCCAAAAAAAGGCATTGAAAGTTACTTCAACTTGGAGCGATAGAGACTCAAGCTCATCCGAGGAAGAATAGATCAAAGAAAGAACAAATCTAGCATTCATGGCTATCGAGGATGATGATTTATTCTTTGGAAGCGAAGAAGAAAAGGTACACAACTCTCAAGAATATAATGATTTATTTGATGCTTTTAATAGATTAAATGAGTTATGTGAAATGTTTAAAAAGAAGTATAAATTGATTAAAAATGAGCATTCATCACTTAAAAATGAACATGCATCTTGTATGGATAAAATTCATGTTTTAGACAATGGCATTATTTACTTAAAGGTCAAACATGAAAAAGCAATATCATGTTTAAATGATGAAATTGCATGTTTAAAAGATAAAAAAAACTAGAATTTGAAAATAGAATATCTAACATGCCTTCTGGCTCAAAAACATGTAATTGTGAGTCTATTTTGAATGAAAATGTTGCTTTAAAAAAAAAGGTAATAGATTTGTAAAATATTGAAGTAAAATTCACATTAGGGAAGAAAAATTTTGATATGTTTTTTTGAAGAATTATTTTGTTAAGGCATCCAATTCTCATGCTAATGTTGCTATAAATGAAAATATCACATGTCATGCATGCAACAAGAAAGTACACAAAATATTTGAGTGCATGAACAAGAATGTAAATGCATGAATTCCTCAAGGAATCAAAATTAACCCCAATGGACCCAAGAAAGGTTGGGTACCAAAATGCACTTGATAATTTTGTAGGGGAGCTTTGGGAAGGATCTTAAAGACAATTGCGAATTGATCCCAAAGGCTCAACGAGATGAGGAATGAAAATGGTTATAGCTAAAATCTGTATTCACGGAAACACTGGTACCATTTCCTCCAAATGATATGTATGCATATTTTGATTGGTGTAATTTTTTGAAGCATACAAGTGTTAGGCAAGTAATCAACTTTCTATTGGTATCTATTTTCATTTGATATCATTAAATGCCTTAATCATATATTTAACCCCATTAAGTATCAATTGGTGTCACATTAAATTTATTGAGTTAAATGATATATATGTGATTACTTGATTGATTTGCATTGAATATGCCTTTGCCATTTAACATAATTTGAATGAAAATGAAATGCATATATGTTGACATAAATTTTAGATTGATATCATCAAATGCATGGATATTTGAGTTTTGATTAATTGGTATCATAAAATGCATGGATATTTACTTCAATTGGTAAAATCTTGATGACATATGCATGATCTTTACATATTATGGCAAAAATGAGAAAATGAGAAGAAATCATTAAAAATACATTGTTATACATTTTGAGAAATTTATCTATGCATGATTTCTACATTTTATGACAAAATGGGGAAATGCTAAATGTGCATATTTATAAATTTTGGTATCATTATTGGATAATGCACATACTATTGTTAATATCTCACAAGAACCTAATTTATATTTCTCAACTTTTTGATAATGTCAAAGGGGGAGAAATCATTAGAAATGAAGTTAAAAACTTGTATTACCATCACCCTTGTATTAAGGGGGAGCATATGTGTTTTAATATGTTTGTCTAAGTTTTGTAGAATTATATTGAAGACACATATTGAGGGGAAGCTAATATTGAGGGGGAGCAAAATGTCAAACATTTGGACCTCAAAGTTCACAAGTTTTAATGGGAGTTGCCATCATCAAAAAGGGGGAGATTGTTTGCGACACAATCGCATAATGGTTTTTGATGATGTCAACACTTGGCGTCTTTGACGCACATTAGCGAGACATGACCAAAAGATGTTGAAGCACGTTGGTGGTGAAGAGCGTGAATGTGAAGACTAGCAGCAAACGAAGACAATCTTGCTTAGTCTTAGTTTAGAGTTTAAATTGTAATGTGAATTGTTTATCTAAGTATCTAAGCTCATAGGACATATGCACATTCACTTAGATGCATTAGGTTCATGTACAAAATACCTTTAAACCTTCATATCTGCATTTTTGGTACATAGACAGGCATACTGGTCCCATACCGGTGAGATGCTCTATTTTGCACACTCACTGGAACTGGCACAGACCAAACCGGTCACCATATCGGTGAACCTAGAGAATGCATAGCTACTGGAACCGGCACATATCAAACCAGTCTCCATACCGGTCACATACCGGTGAGCCTAACGGCTAGTTCCTTACTGGAACCGACATGACCTAAACTGATCATCATACCGATGACCATACCTTAAGCTTAATCGGTAAAAGTAGAAACTATACCTTAAGCTTAATCGGTAAAAGTAGTTAAAATTGGCAAAAAATTTTATTTCCGCATTATTAGGCAATAACCCAATTCACCCATATTCTTGGGAATATAGAGTTTGGTTGTTGTATTACTTGTAGGTAATTTCATTAAAAGCTTTAAGTTAATCGGTAGGCCCAATGATCAAAAGCTAGAGTTTAATACAGTTATGATATATGAATATAAATATAAAATAATTCACGATTCTTAAATTAGTTTTTAAGTTAAATTAGGTATATCAATTTCAACATGATATTAAAGTCAATTTTATACATGTATAGGTCAAGGTTACCTACCAACCAGGCAAAATACAACCTGCACTTGAGAGGAATATTTAGAAAATATCTCAGATCCGCTGAGAAGCAATCTTGGTTTATGAATATAAATATAAGGTAATCTTCAATTCTTAACTTAATATTTGGATTGAGTTAGTCCGATCATAAATTTCAGCCATAAATTTATAGAGAAGTAATAAGAATAACTTACCGGAAAAGAAGTTTTGAGCCTTCGCTTCTTACACTCGGAGAGTTTTTGGGGCTTAGGAACATGGATATCAATTAATGGCTTACTCAATCGACTACTAAGAGTTATTGCGTCAGCAAAATTTCTAGCACTTGAGTATTGAGAATGAGACAGCATGCCATTACCGTAGTAGTATTTGTTGTCAGCTTCCACCATTGAACAAGTAGTATTGAAACCAAAATCATGACCATTGTATGATAGAAGCCCAGAATTTCTCCCACAGGAATTGGAATTATAGTGTTGATCCGCCATTGAAGAACTCAAAGATACTTCACATGTTTGAGGACCATTGAAGTGGCCACTGATTTCTGGGTCAGGGGGGGCAATGGACCAGTGGCTGACCAAGTTAGATAATTTGTTTAACCTTTCTGTTTCAGTATCGATTCCATTTAAATGTTTTTCAAAATTGTTGTAGGATGATGATGAAGTGTTTGGGAATTCCCAATTGCTGTCCATTTTCTTCAAGTAATCGTAGGCAGGATCGAATATTCCAGTTGATATGGTCTTTGATGATAGTGGATTGAGTAAGTTTTGTCTACTGTTGTGTAACTCTCCATTGCTTCCATCACTTCTGTAAAAGAAAAAGTAATTAATCACTAGGGATGGACAAAAACAACTAAAACCGAATATATAGAATCGATAAAACTCAACTTCACCAACAATTTTTTTAATTTTAAGATTTTTAATTTTAAAAATAATAACGGTTCGAATTTTAAACTTATAATCGTACATAATTATTTCAGTTTTTAATTAAAAAATTGAACCGAACCGAACCAAACTAATAGAATAATTGTTTTTATTGCTTTTTTAAAATATAATATTCATGTTATGTTTTTATTTTATATTTTATACTTATAACATTATTAATATGCTTAGTATTTAATGTTGATTAATTTCATGAAATATTTGATTGTTTTATTATGTTTTTTATTTTTAAAAATTTCCTACATTAAGTTATCTATATGATGATTATATTTCATGAAAATATTATATCAATGTAGTTGTGATGATTAGAAGAATTAGTGTAAAAACTTTCTATAATTATTAGATTCAATTAACATTACTAATATTTAATTTATTATTATTGTTGTTTAAAAAATCAAATTAAATCGAACCGAGTAATAATTAAAAATATATATAATATTTTTTTTTATAACAAAACGAACCGTGTGATCCCATTTGTCTATGTTCCATAGTATTTTAAAAAAATAAATAAATACCCACTAATTAAACGTCAGTCACTTTAAAGACCTATATAACCTTTTTTTTTTTTTTTTTTAAAAAAAATTTCGCCAAAAGAGATGACTTTTCTTCTTTCCACTCACTATAATTAAAGTATACATGCTTACAAAAGAGCAAATACTAATGCAAAACTTGGTGTGAGCCATATAAATACCATTCTTAATTTATTAGTGAGATAATTTTAATTCATTTGAATGAAAAGTATCATCACTTTTATATAAAAATAAAAAATAAATAAATTTTACTCCCACTCAGTCCAAGTTCTGAATTCGAGACTGGTAAAACTTAGTTTTCATATATGTAAATAAATACTTTGAACATTATTGGGTTAAACTTACAAGAAGACATGGCTCCAGTGCTGATGATTATCTGGAGCATGTTCTCCCATCAACTCATTGGAAAAAGCCGCGACGGCGGCCGCGGGTTCGACAAGTCGGTGAGAGGACTCAGCAGTAAGTCTAGAATGATTAGAGGCATAAGTAGTAAATGATGTAGACATGGAAACTTGATCATCCTCACAAGAGGAGTTACTCGAATTAGGGTTTTGTTGGTGCCAAGGGCTGCAGAAGGAAATATTAGTCCAAGAAGAAAGGGAGCTAGCATGATGATGATTATGAAGATCCCACCAATTATTGGGTGGTGTTGAAGGAGAAGTTGCTACGGAGATCTCTGTGCTTTCTTTAGCCATTATTATCTCAAATTGTTGCTATTGGTTTTCTTTTGCCTTTGGTGGAGAGTGTGGGAATTTAAAGGAGGTTTTGTGATATATGTAGTGACGTAGGTTTTGCTTAACATCTATCAATTATATTGTGGGGGACAATAAAATATGCAAGCCTAAAATTTTCCACTTATGTTCGTGGGAAATTATTATATTTGAGACTGGCCCCAGGTTGAGTTTGGCTTATTTTAGGTGGACAAGTTTGTTTAGGGTTCCTACTCTTGTTGGACACTGTACAGTCCACACCTATATTTGCTTCAATGCAAATGAAACAATAGAATAATTATTTAATAAAAAGATGATTAAGTTATCATCTCTGAATTGAGGTCTTAGTCAGTTTTGGGTTTCAGTGGACTCTCAACCCACTCAGCTTCTCCCAAGTTCAATGTGGGAGCTTTTTTGGAAGGTCCATGACTTAAATCTATGAAGGTTGAGCCATATAGGGATTGAGGATGTATATACATGGCTAACCAGCCCTGGGGTTCTATCCTTGAACATCGTAAAAGGAATGTGATGAGTGATCAAAATATATATTAGAACCCCTTTGCCAAGTGATTTCCACTATAAAAAACTACTCAATTATTAACGAAAAATTCTATTAGCAAATAATAAAAAAGCATCGGCAAATGATTTTAATGACATAATAATACACTACAAGAAATGTTACTTTTCCCCCAATCTTCTGATATACTCCATTCCTCTGGAGTTTTACTTCTTCTCCTGCTTTAATTTCCTGCAAAAGAAACATTATCAGTATGTATGCATGTATGCATATGTGCACGATCTTTGTTCGCTTGCTCATTCTTCAGCTTCTGAAAATGCAAGAGTCGTGATGCTCTTCTACGGAGATATTATCAGGTTTCGTCTCGCCTTTTGTCCAGGCTATCCCCCAGATTTCTCAAATCATCGATTTTGCTTTTCAAATTCTTTTCATCATGCAATGACTTTTCGTATGTTCACAATTTTATTTTTTTAAAAATTTCCATCTCTTTTCAAAGTATGAGCATTGCCCAAATAAAAAATTCATCTCTTACAAAGGCTTCTCCTTTCAAATGCTTCTCCATATGTGTGTGTGATTCTTTTACAAAGAATTACGTGCAATCCATATTTTTTTATGGTGTGCTAAGTGTAAATTAGTGCTAACATTTTAGCTCGTCCTATCCTTTCTTTTACTAAGATAAATTAACACCTACTTAAGGATCAACAAAATTTTAGAACAAGTTTATTTGATATAGGTTCAATTTCGTCCCTAGCTTCCTTAGGTCATCAAATTATCTTTTGACTCAAAGACTTCACATTTGTGGTGCGTTACTCAATATTTTCACCAACTCAAGTCTGTTTGTATACTTAATATTTAAGCTGTCGTCTGACGAAGAAGTACTCGTGGGGTTCACGATACTCCTGGTTACTAAATAATTCAAACAATAGAGTAAATTTTTATGAGATTCACTTTCTTTCTTTCTTTTTTTTTTCCTTTGTTTGTTTTTTCTTTTTCCATTCTCGTATATTTTCCCTTTTTTCCTTTATCTCTCACATTTTTCATTTTTACTTTTCCTCTTCTTTTTTGTCTGCGTCATTTCCTTAACTTAACGTCATCTCAACCTTAACTTTGGAAAAGAGTAAAATGAAAGTCAAGTGTTTGATAATCTCTACGAGTCGTGCCAACATAAGTTCTTTCTATGTAGGCAATGTAATTAATTCTAAGTGCATGTTTAGTGCGTAATATTTTGGATGACATTCCGCTAGTGAATCCACACACTCACTTTTGTCGAGAGATAGAAAATTGTGGAAAACTTATTTCATTATTGAACTAGAAAGAAAAAAGCCATTACATAACAACAAAATAAAGATGCAATGCAAAATCATTCATAGGTTTGGTACCCCTAAAGATTAGGTATCTTGCCTCCGTCAATCAAGTCTTGAATCTTATGTTTTAGGCGAGCACATATTTTAGTCTCATCACCATTGGCTTGATGCAACGCACATCGGTTCCTGTCGTGGGTCTAACAGCTTCAAAAGACCTTGCCCTTACAGTTTTCTAATACTTAGGCTAATTGTCTTCCCTTGTTGGAGAAGTGTCACTTCTAGACGGTGCTCACTTCCGATATTCTATTTCCTGAATTCCCCAAGCCTTTCTCATTGCTCTTCATATATTTTCCTTAGCTATAGAGCTTCTTATTTTATGCTTCCTCTTCTTCTATGTCCATTATAGTCTCCTTCTGTTGGGTTTCTATTAAGTCCCAAGGATCATTATCAAGCAATGAAACAAGTGAATACAACAATGGAATATGGCGGAAACATACTCACATTGAACGGCTTTGCGATGTGAAGAACAACGAAACTTTTTATGCCCTTTGATGCTCCTCAAAGTCTCGGCAGTGGGCATTCTTGTTGTCCTCAAATTCGGCCATGGTCCTCCATTGAAATCTTCAAGCTCCAAGCTTCCAAAATGGATTCCAAGCTCACGAAATTACTGCCCTATCACCTTAGGATAACTCTATGTGTGCTAGCACTCAAGAAACTTGCCACAAATTTCCTTATCTTCTCCATGTGTTTCGGTCAAACCAGAAAAACAGAAGAGGAAATGTCGTGTGAGAGAGAGGGCGTTTTTGGCTCCAAACCGTAAAGGTTGCAAGAGAGAGAGGGAAAAATGTGTAAGTATTTTATTAATTTCCAAAATCAATTAACATATACCATTTTTTCAATTTCCTAAAAGTCAAAGGTAAAAGCCTTTTAACTTTCCAACCACCTCCATCAAGTCACATCACTCATGAATAGTGACTGGTGTCAATCACTCAAAGTGAAAGACATCTATCACTTGAATGATGTGCGATGTGATGCTAGATTCGACTAGCGATTTTGACGCTTGATTTGACTTGCGTGCCACACTCGAATTCAAAATGCGAATGCGCTCGCAAACAATCCCGAGCTCGGGTTCGCTAATTCCAAATTAACGAATTTTCCGTTGCGACGCAATTAAATGATTATGCCTAACGAAATCACTATTCACGTCGCTAACGAATTAATTCTAAATTAACTCGTTCGCCCGAATTAAAATCCAATTTCAATTCCGCGTCGAAATCCAATTTCGTTTAATATATCCAATATATTATTTTATCGATTAATTCCAAATTAATCGTTATCTCTCTTTAAATGATATATTATCATAGATAAAATATCTCCGCAATTAATCTCAGATTAATTTTCTCTCTCTACTAATTAATCTCAGATTAATAAAGTGCGAGTAATACGTCATCGGTGAATCTTCGGGAAGCGACCCATGAGATCCCCGGATATGTTGGCAGTAAATACGGTCGTCGGACTATCCGAACACGTAAGTACCTAGTACTACGTTTGTACCGATTTACAAGACAAGGTTGGCTTCTAGCAAAGCGACATGCCTACCCTATTCTCCAGAAATATCCTTATAGAAATATGTGATCTATATCAGGCGTAGTATACGTAGTATTGCGTATTTCGATCCAGTATCGGATGTCACGTGCTATGCCTGGGGCTGGAATTGTGTCTGCCCCGTACGAAGCACATATCGGATCTCTGGTAACTAGTCTCTATAATCGGATAAACATGACCTAGTCATAATAACCCGATAGCTCGAGCATATAAAAGAACGAGTTCCGTATCCTACGTGACCATCATCTCCACTATGACTGGAGTGATACTTCCATCTCGACATCACACCCAATACACTACGATTCTCAATATACCCAGAAGAGGCGTACATAGAACCTGTTAAAGCCTTGGACGACCAAAACCAAAGTATATTGATTGTCGCAAATATTAGCGGTGCAAGTCTCAGGTTAAGACCAAATACACCTACCCTGATTTCGGACTTCCATAGACACATAGTCATACTACCAATGGAATTCCGAGGGGGTCTATCCAGAGCGAAGCTGTTTCACGTACCATCGGTAAAACACAACCTCCTATTACACTTGTATGAGTATCATATACCCAAATATATGAGAACTATGTCGTTTGTGCCCTCACAACGCGCACAAGTGTAATACTAGTCTTTTATCTATTTATCGATGTCCAATCTCGATAATACTATGACTAGGGATATTTAATGATTTATCCTTCGTGGATTGATACTGTCTCATATCATTCTCAATCCAGGAACAAATCACAGGGACCTCCTATCATTTATACATCATGGTGATCTAATCACAAATGATAAGAGAGCAATCTCCTTTGTCACATAGTTAATTTGTACAACAACACCATAATCTGTACAAATAGTGACGCTATGGGTCATAATTGTCCAACACCTTCAACTGTCAAAAGTTTGGTATTATGGAGGTAATTCTCCTCAGCTTATTTTAAATAAGGGCTAGGTCCATTTGATGATCATTTTGATTTGGTCCTTCTCTGAGGGACGTGTCTACATTTTGTGAAGCTGGCTCCTCCAACAATTAAAATACTGTTAAAGCTCTCTTCGAGCTTCTGTTTAGTATTCTCCAAGTCACGGAGTGACAAATCTATCTCCATGTATGTGACGTACTGGTTAAGAAAGGCTTCAGCTGGAGCTCTCCAATCATATCTTACTTTCTACTTTAAGCTATGGTACCATACCACAGGTGCACCCTGAAGCGACATCACAAATATCTTCTACACTTGGTATTGGGATAGCCCATTCGCACTCATCAAATAAAAATATTGTCAGAGATGAAATTGTAGATCCATGTTCCCATTGAACTTCATTATTTTAGGAATCTTAAACTGGGTGGGCAGCCGTTCTTTAAGAACCATAACATTATAATCCAATAAGTCTTCATGTTTTCCTTTTGTCTTTGGGCCTCCATTTACTCTTTTAAATTTTTTAGATCGGCCTCGGACTAGGACAATGCCATTTTTCCCGCAGCGTATTCAGCTATGTCATCTTCATCGTCATCGATAGTAGGGATCTCTTCAGGTGCTCTATTTTCTGGCTCCTCACACCTCTTCTCACTTGTCTCAACCACAGCCTTCTAGATTGCTACCTGATTGGCCATGACATTGATCAGGGTCTGTAGTTTTCTACTAATTTATTCACGGTGGTTTCCGATTAGTCTACTAATGAACTATCACTGCTGGCCATTTTTGAATTTGTTAGCTGTTTCTTAACCACTTTGATTTCCTCTCAAACATGACGTGTCGCTATGATGGCTTCATCCAAAAAGGGTTAGTATTATGCATGTATGCATGAGATACATGAAATACATGGCTTGTTCACGCATGATATATCCTTCCAACCTTATCTCCCTCGCACACTCAGTAAGTCAATATATGCCATAGGTCTGGCTTAGCATGTGTATTAACAGAGGGTACACAAACTCGTTCTTACTTACACTAAAAAGGTCAACCTTGGCTTAGTTCTTCTCCATTGTTAAGTGACAAAGGCCACCCATTTATAGAATGACTAATCCTAATATGGGAATCGAACTACTGTCTAAAAATAATGAATTGGAACTTCGGTAATCATGGTTATTTTGGGATGGGCCAGGAAATATTTAGGAACTTCCAAATGAGCCAAAATATGGCGTACATTTTCTGAATGAAAGCCAGAGTGAGTATCAAACTCATGTCTTGGCCTATTTGGATTATAACTAAATAATATAGGCCAAACGGGACTGTCATAAAAGTTGGCCCATAGACATTTCGAAGTAGTTGATCTAAGTATTGTGAAAGGCAAACTGTCCCAGTTGAAAAGGTCCAACACATTTACGTCTCATGGTAAAAAGATCAAATGACTTCAAATGGTTAGGGCACAATCACAAACATTAAGGAGGCGTTTCCTAGGGAAAACATCTATGGGTTCATATGTGGGCTTACCAAGGGTTTAGAATTAGGCTCTCATTGGCGAATGGTCGTCCATAATTAGGTCTCTCCACCCAAGGGTTTGAACGACCAATAGATATATATTTTTTATACCCAATGGTATGACTTGTCCATAACGAGGTCTCAAACCCAAGGCTTCGATCGACCAAATGTACGCACCAATACCCAAGGATAAGTGCCAACAAGTGATGGTTATCATCACATACCAATCCCATGCCTTGAGTGAAAGCAATTTAACGATATGCGATATGCGACGTCATTGGGTTTGAATGGTATGTATAAAAATGAAGACATGATTCACCTTAATCTTGTCATGGATACAATAAGGCATTTTTTGAGGCTGATTCTCTATCCCTAGTGGAGTCGCCATCTGTAGGAGCGAAGCGGGATTTACCGATATGCCTATGACGTCAGCGACTATGTCATTGTTGGGCTCGTAGTCTGTATAGGGTACGGATAGCCCACATGAGACTAACCAGAGAATAATGGAGTTGCAACCCAGTATAAGACACTGGGAATGGTTTAAGACTGTACCACACCCTTCGTAAGGTTCGACCTTAAACCCGTTTGGGTTCGGAATGGTCTCTTACTGACGCTAGTATAATATCTAGGTTCAAAAAAGGATCCACATGTCTTATATTGCAAGAATCACACAGAACCGTTTATATTTCATGCAATAGGCATTCATCCATACACGTGATAAAAAAATGTAATTGACAACAAACAAAATGAACTCGGCTGGACATATCTCAGATCCAATCAGATATATATTGTCCTTATATGATCGACCGAACTTGCTGCATAAACCAAAAAGATCAAAAATGAAGGATCACATCCAGATAACAAGCATATAAATATAAGAAATGGTTAGATCGAAAACAAAGTAGAACAATAAAAGAAAATATTAGCAGTATGGTAAATATTGATGTAAGACCGCGCTCGTCTGTTTTTGTTTAGTACATGGAGTTGTATCTTGAGTGAAAATCATACTAGCGTCTATTCAAAATCGACTTTGGAATCTATGTTCGGGTTACCATCCTATACACCACGGAACACATATGGTCGGATCTAAAGTGCACATATTTTCTATATGACAATTGTATGTCCGGCCGGAGATAGAGGATGTCTGGCCAGATATACTATATCAATAAATTGGGAAACTATGATGCATAGATAAAGGTTTAGAGGCCTTCAGGTCATACCTCAAACATTACTCGGCTCCAAGAACATTTCTGAAAGTCTGGTCAGTTGTCTAATCTCTTGCTAGAGATATGAAATTAAGGTTACTATGTTTTAGTTTTTTTTTTTAATTTGTTCCCTTTTGGGGAAAGAAAGGTCCTCATTTTATAGTGCTTTAAGGTTTGGTTAATACGGAAAAGATCTCACTTGGTAAGGAAAACAATAGTTGAGGAATGAAAGAATGATTTTTATAGATATTGGTTAAGAAGGAAATAGATCGAATCCTTCTGCAAAACTAGAAACCTGACATACATCTTGTCTGACTTAGTTAATATCCTATCAGATATTGGCTAATTTTAAGTTCGGTAGGACATAAGTGATGTCCGACCCGATTTTTGGCTTTTCTCTTGGAGCTTCTAGGGTTTATTTCCCTTCCAGCATTAAATTTTACAACATTCCCAAATTTTTTATGTGTGTTCCTATAAGAGACTCATCTTAAAACTTTGTGTAAAAATACAGTATCTTTATGTACCCTGGCCAGAGATTTAAGGATCATGAAGAAGATGCATATATCACGCATTCGGGACTAACAAATCATCTCTGGCTATATCACAGGATATCATGAGCATTAGACCACACCCAACAAACAGGCATAAGTCTAGTCTAGATTTACCGATGACATGATTGTTTTCAAAGTGTGGAGGATCACTCATACATCCACAGTGGTATCTCAAGTCGAATGACTAATATGCAACTCGACTCGGGAAGATTCCTATTGACGTTGAAGTGTCATCTATTAGGAATTCTTTCGGGAAGTCATTTAGTGCTCATCAAATAAATACTTATATGTCTATATGATTCTCTCAAGACTCATGGTTCATTGGGATAAACCATCGGACCATGTACTGGTTTCAATGGATTTTGATAATCGACCTGTGTTAGAAAATCTTGACTAGGAAATTTATTTGAGAATATACCTCTAGTAGTGACACCTCCGAATTTTAATTATAAGCCTCATTGTAACTATGTACTACTATATATATTCTCGGATTTTTGTTTAATATATATGTCACTAAATCTCATCTAGTTTCAATCTAATCTAAATTTGCACATGCATATCTAGGCTAATCAATTTTATTTCTATCATTATAAACACATCAAACAAGTATGAATCAAAGGTACATCTTATATTAGCTCCTAAGAAATCCATCCATGCTTCCAATTTGATGATTGACTTAACCAAATTAAAACCCGTGATTTTGCTCTCTCTCAAGCTTAAGCCAAACCTAAAATAGAAAACAAATTTTCCATAAACCCTAAACCCTAGATGGCTATTATTTTGCCAAAAATAATGCCACTGGATATGCAACTCGATAAGGGCAGATTCCTATTGACGTTCATTTGTCATATATTAGGAATACTTTCGATAAGTCATTTAGTATTCATCAAATAAACATCTATATGTATATACGAGTCTCCTAAGACTAATTAAATCATAAAATCAAATCTCGATATATAACATGTACTGGTTTCAATGGATTTTACTAATCGATCAGTGTTAGCAAATCTTGACCATAACTTTATTTGAGAATATACCACAATAAGTGAACACCTCTCGATGTCAATTACAAGCCTCATTGTAACTATGTAACTACTGATATTCTCGTGTCTTTATCTAATATCTATATCTCTAAATCTCAGTTTTTTCTAATCTAAACTAAATTAAATTGAATATGTATATAAAAGAAAAGATGTGCTACCATTTATGGATGTCAAATTTATTTGGATCTGTCCCGGATCCGAATATGAAAAAAATGATCCGTATTAATAAAAATATAAATTCGTATATGAATTTTAAGGATTCGTGCGAATCTGGATCCGAATTCACGTGAATCTGAAATTAGGATATCCAGATCCGCTTATAATATAATAAAAAATAATAAAAATAATTTTTATTTATGATTTTTTATAATGTATACTTAACCTTATATTATTTTTATGTATTTTGAATTGTAAATATTATTTCAAATGTTAAATTATTGTTGTTTAGTTAGAGATATTATTTTATTTAATTTTAAATATTTAAAACTAAATAATTTGAAAATTAAAAATTAAAAATTAAAAATCTGATTTTTTTACGGATCCGGACATCCAAAGATCCACTTGGAGAATAACCGCATACAGATTCGTATTTTTTATGGATTCAGATCCATATGGATCCGAATGTGGATCTGTAATTTGCCTTCCCTATGAATATTTTTGAAATATTCCTTATTTAAAGCTTATTAGATAAGCTTTAAGTCTTGGAAAAATTATGTCCATGTATTTGGCTTAATTTTAGCCAAGTATTAAAAGTGTCAAAATGACCAAAATACCCCTCCCCCTATTTAAGCATAATTTTCAGCCATTTGCATAATTTAAAGGCTTGGAAATTTTTCTCCACGAATGGTTCAAGAAAGAGAGAGCAAAATTAGGGCTTTATTAGGATTTGATCAATTCATCAAAATTAGAGAATGTGAAAGAACAATTGGAATAAACCAAAGCTAAAATTGAAGAAATTAAGGTAATTTCTAATTTTATTTGGTTGAAATTTATTTCTTTATATTTCTAATTAATTACATTTGATATAATTAAAGTTCTTTCATGTTTTAGTGTTATTTGATATTTAGAAACCTTAATAGGAAACCCTTTAATGCATGTGTAAAATTAATTAAGCTAATTAGTGTAATTTGGCATAATGTTGTCAGACTTCAAATTGTCATTTTAGAGTTTCTTATGATACTCATTGGTGACCTATAATTTTTGTTGAGTTGTTTTATGGTGGTTGACTCTCAATTGGTAATTGGAGATTTGAATTTGTATGATTTTGAATTAATTATGAGATTATATGAAAATTAATTCAATCGTGGTTAATTTATAAAATTGAGATGTTGTGGATGAAATTGGATGTGTAATAATTTGTAAGAAATATTTCCCTAAATTTTTGGAATTATTTCGGAAGCATTTTGGGAATTTTTCGTAAATATCACATGAGGGATAAAATCATAATTTACTAAAATTATGATTATTTGGGCATTGCTATAGTAATCAAGCTATTGTAGCAGTGTGTATAATGTGTAGAAAAATTCTCGGAATTTTAAGAATTATTCTAGAAGCGTTTTGGGAATTTTTCACACTATAAGTAAAATGATAATTTTCTAAAATTAAAGTGATCAACCACTACTACAGTAATTGGATCACTATAGCAGTGGCTGGTCTAATTCGATGGCTGATCCGGAAGTCCGATTATCCTAGTCATCCGGTTCAATGATCCAGAAAATCGATTAATGTGAAACCACTGAAATTGTTTCCGAAAATTTTATCCCGAGTCTTTATGAGAAATCACTCACAATATTAGATATTAATGAGTGACTAAGGTGAAATATGGATAAATTGGAGGTATATGCTGCTGGTAAATTTATCTAGATTAATAAATTTTTAAAAATAAGTTTCGCCCACTGATGCTCTTCCGCGGCATTTGCCCAACATTATGGAGATGAGGATGATCTAGAGTGCAACGAGCCTAAGTGAACACCATTGGGGATAGAAGAATATTAAGAAAATGAGGTTAGCTTATTCGGGATGTCAAAACTCTCATTGGACCAGTTTATGAGTATTTCGTGCAATGGAAAGGTTTGCCCGATAGCGAATGCAGTCAGGAGTCTGAAGCACATTTTGGCAATTTGATGATATGATTAAGGACTTCGAAGGAAGACACAACAATGGGTTGCGTGAATTAGGTGGCAGATAGTGTCATGTGGGCCTAAAATACAGCGCAATAGCCCCGCAACTCATACAGCCCATGAGAACACCCTTGGGGCCGAAGCACACAAATGTAATGTAGTCGTACTAATTGATGAGCGGAAAATATATCAATATTTACCGCCCCTTTTACCTAATATTTTGTTTAGTTTCTCGAGTTTGATGAACGTTTTGATGTGTTTTAGTTTATTTTACAGATAAAATCAAATCGGGACTCATTGGAATCATTCAGGATGAAATATGAAACAAAGAATGACAAAAACTGGACTTGATATATGGATTTTGGAGGTTGGAAACTTGAAATGGCGTTCTAACGAAGTACAATTTCGGAAATTTCAGCTTTGCGTAAGTTTCATATTTTGGCCATAACTTTTTATTCCGATATCGGATTGAGGTGATTGAAGTTCTTGATTATAGAAGATTCAAAGATCTACAACTTTGACGTTCGTAGGAATTTTGAATTTTGAATTCTGAAGTTTTCATGACCGAAATTGATGAACAATCCGAAATTGTGTTATGTTTAATTACTAAAGTCATTATCAAAAAATAAAAAATTGTCAAACAAGCATGTCTGGTGGAGTGTTTTGTGCCATGTTTGGTGCCATATTTGGTGGAGTGTTTGGTAGAGTGTTTTGTGGCATGTTTGGTGGAGTGTTTTGTGGAGTGTTTGGTGGAGTGTTTGATGGAGAAATTGGTGGAAGCCTTTTCTTTGCCTATAAATACCAAGGCATTTCATTTGTGAATTTCATACTTTCCTTAAGGTTCTAATAAGGATCTAAGGATTGTATCTTGTGTGTTTAATTTTTTTAATTAAAATTATGTATTTTTATTTTCTGTAATAGTAGTAGTTTTTTTTTTTACAATTCTTTTATGTTTAGTAGTTAAATTTCCGCTGGAGGAAGGGTGAAGTTTTTATTATTATAGTTTAGATTAATATCTCTTAATTATAATATGAAAATTATAATTTAATATGGACTAAAAGTTATACCGCCTTAATGGCGGGTTTTATTTATTTGACATAATGTGACACCGCCTATATGGTCGGTCTTTATGTGACAGATGATCACCGCCTTTATGGTCGGTTGGACTTAATTGAAAATCTGACTTAATCAGGATACCGCCTATATGGTCGATTGGTAATATCACTGATAATTTCTATATTATAATAAGGGAGATTTCTAAATTAGAAATAGAAAAAGTGGATGCCCTAACCCCAACATTTTATTTTTATTCTAGGGAATTGATGAAGCACAATATTCACTAGTTTTATAATTAATTTTCTTTATATTATGGGTAATACTTTAGGCTTGTTTATTGAATCTTAAGCTTAATGCTTCTTGTTGCCTGATCACCAATAAGATTGATGTGGTAAACTTAAAATGAACTTGGAAAAGGGATTTTAGGTTTCAACCTTAGATTAAATAGCTCTCGATCTCACCTTAGGGCATGGTGACCCTTAGGTAGATTTCCTTACAGGATAGGAATATACCTGTAGGGCGGGGGTAGCCACAATTGGAACTTGAACTTAATGAATTCAGGTAACTTGGTTAACATAGGAATATGATTAATATGGTTACTTTGGGTGTTTGCATCTGACCGTCGAAATAGGCTTTTTCATATCTTCGTGTTCCAGGTTAGCAAACTAATTTATTACACATATATAAGAGAATCAATTCATCATTAGAATAATATTGTGTGGAATCACAACCCTAGATATTTGTGTATTTTGTTTATTTTCCTTAGTATTTTCTTTTGTGTTTATTTATTTATTTAAAAATCCACATTCAACCAACCAAAAGCAATCATTCTCTTCTCCCTTTAATTAGATACTTGTAAGTAAATAGTATCAATAATTAATAATAACAATAGGAATTAAGTCCCCGTGGGATCGATATTTTTATACTACTTCAACGATACGTGCGCTTGCATAACGAGTGTGATCACGCCGGTCAAGTTTTTGGCTCCGTTGCCGGGGACTTATTATTCTTGAGTTATTAATTTTGAAGCTATCTAATTTACTTGTATCTAATTTTCTTTATTTTTATCTGTAATTTTTATTTATTTCTTTCTTTTAATTTCAGGTGGTTGAAATGGATCTGCATTGGGTGATAAAAGAATTACGAACTTTACGAGGTGAAGATACACCCCAAATCAGCGAGCAACAGTCCGATTTTCTGAGGCCTGTTATTCAGCCCAACAATTATCCTTGGATGTCAGAACCATTCAACACAACATTTGCTCAACAGAACGCAATGGGGAGATGTGAGATATGTGATGATAACCTCCCGAGCATAAACCACTATTACAATTCAGAGTGGCGAAACTAACAAAGACCTTCATATAATGAACCAACATATTTCACTGAACCACATTTTCCATCTTATCCACCATCAACCTACGATCTTCAAGGACCATAACCATCCGTGGGAAGATAGTTGATAAAAAGGCTCGAGAAACGGGAAGCTGAATAGGATGCAACGTTTCTGGATCACATAAAAACCTTACAGAGGCTGACAAATGAATTGAGACAAATAATCAACAACCAGAACTACATATTTCACGGAGCAAATTCAAACAACACTGACGAAGACTTCGAGTACCAAAGATATCACGATGACACTTTAACAGAGGAAGAGGCTGAGCAGTATCAAGAGCCAGAGGTATCAGTTCTGGAGCCCGAACCAACAAAATCTCATTTTTATTTTTATTATTCATCAGACTCTGATGAGGATCAAGAAGCAGAGCTGTCTGTACCAACTAAAAGAGATGATGAAACTCTGTATCCTCAAAATGAAGATCTTGGAGTATGCATTGCAATGGTGTTTGAAGAAGAGCTACCCGAACCATTCATACCAACCACAGAGGATGACAGCCTAAAATCAGACACATCTTTACATCCTCAGGTTAACACTTATGGAGCATGCATTTCACAGATGACAGATGAAGAGCTGAATTATGGAAATTTTAAAATACATCTGTGAAGAAAAGGTGGAGAAAGATGCAAAGCAAATGAAGGAGCAAATGTCTGACCATATTGAAGATCTCATGCATTCAGGAGAAATATCACTGTTTTGTGGAGTAAAAATCAAAGATATCGCCCAGAAGCTTGACAGAATGGAACTCTCATTCAAAGTCAAGCACCATACGAGACCTCCTAATTTTATTTCTTTCTTTTCAGGAACTACTGGAGCGACAAAGTTTAAGAAGGTGGCACAAGCACTGAATGAGACAAAATTCTTTTTGCCACTTTACCGTTGGATGAGACCCTTCAAAAGCAATGCTCATAGGATTATCTTTAATCGGACGTCCAAAACCACACTGAAACCTCACTGACAGATGGAATTTAGTAACGTCTGGCTGAAGACGAAAACTTTAGCGCTAGCAGTGAGGCAACCAATGCAACTTTTATTATTGCAATTTATGTTTTATTTTGTGTATACATGTTGTAGAGTTTTTAATTTTATGTGATATTTTCAGGGAAACACAAACGGAGCATTTAAGGCAGAGCAAAATAGGAGGAATGGTGTTTGGAAATCACAAGGATGAGATTTAATTCATTATTGATGGCTGAGTAATGAATGGATTCTTGAGACGCATCATAATGGTTTTATATACCAAGCGAGTGGTGTATTGCATTCACAATTTCGTTGCCTTAATAAATTCTTTCATTTGTTTTTTTTTTATTGTGATTTCCTTAATTTTCGCCAACAAGATCCAAACTTTTTGACTTTCACAATATATTTTACTATTTAGCTAATAATTATCATTTGGCAGGTACTAGTACTATTATTACTCACCCTTTTTCAGGTTCTATAAATTCAGTTCATCATTGTACTCTTGAAGACATCCAGATTTGAAAAAAAATGGAAGCAACTTCAAGAAGACGAGTTGTAAACATCTGTGTGTTTTGCGGTACTAGTGTTGGTTCTAAGCTACAGTTCATTGAGGTAGCACATGATTTGGGTAGAGTCATAGCTAAAAGGAATATGCACCTAGTATATGACGGTAGCAATCTTGGACAAATGAGGTACGTTTCAATGGCCGTACAAGAAGGAGGTAGTCAAGTTCTAGGAATCATCCCAAAAACCTTTGGCAGAGGCGAATCTTATAGGACCATCAAATGGAGATGAATGCATCATGCCAGGTATGTCTGAACGACTAGTTGAAATGAATAATCGTGCCGATGCTTTTATTGCTTTGCCATGTGACTTGGGCACGATTGAGGAAATTCTTATAATGTTATCTTGGGCGAACTTGAACATACACCAAAAATCAATTAAACTGTTTAACACTGATGGATTTTATGACTTTCTTTGTGTGTTTCTTGATGATGCTTGGAGAAATTGGTTCCTTTCAAAACCTGAAAAAGATATCCTCTTCACTGCCAGAACAGCCCATGATTTAATTGACCAACTTTTAGCCTTTGAACCACAAATTGACCCTATCCTTTCCAAGATAAACTGGTCCGATAATGATCGTGGTAAGAAGCGTTGGATAAATCTGGATCTTAACCGTTAATTTTCTTTTTAGATGTAGAATTCCACGCTAACCAGGTAAAATCTTCTAAACTCTTCTATTTCTTTTTAGACATTGGGGACAATGTCTCAATTAGGTTTTGGGGAGGGGAATAGTTTATTAGTATTTTATTTTTTTTTAGTTGTGTTATTACTTGGTTTTTAGTCAAAAATTTTCAATTGCTTGGTTTTTAGTCAAAAATTTTCAAAAATTCAAAAAAAAAATTAAAATTTAAAAAAATAATAAAAAATATTTTATTTTTGTGTTTTTAATTTGACTAATCAGGTTGAATAGTGTTTGAGATAGCTGTGTAAGGAATTTCCACTCCTGAGACGTATCTCAACCTATTTCGTAAGAAGTTAATTTTTATTTATTTCCTTTTGAATTATTTAATTTGTGAATTTTCCATAATATTGACTAAATTGGATCTTCATATGCTCAGTTGACGGGTATTATCAACATGCATGATAACATACGGCCATGAGTTGTAATTGAAAAGTTTGTAATATTGACTGCTCTAGTTTAATTGGAGAAAACATCTAAAAAAGCGATGGAATAAAAAAAAGAAAAAAAAAAAGAAAAGAAACATATGAGATCCGAGTAATTAAGTTCGTAGGGGTGTTTTAACACTTAGTGCCTTAAAGCCAACTGGTTTGCGAGTCACGTGCCCAAAGCTCGCTACATGGATTGAAGATGTTGTAAAAAAAAGAGAAAGATATCTGAAATCCGAGTAATTAAGTCTGTAAGGGTTTCTTAACACCTAATGCCCTAAAGCCAACTGGTTTGGGAGTCACTGGCCCAAAGCTCGCTATATGGATTGAAGATGTTATAAATAAATAAATAAATAAGAAAAATAAAATTCCATTGCTAAAAAGGTGTGAATTCTGATAGAACTTTAGGACAAAAATATTACTCTCTTTTCAACTACACTTATGAATATTGTGAGCATAATGATTTGATTAATACTTTGTTGGTTGTGTATATGGAGAATGGTAAAAATAATTGGATAATTTACTTATTTGGTAATTTAGAAAGAAAGAAAACAACTATTAACTTGGATAAGAGTTTCACTTGTTTAGTCACTAACTTGTTTGATCTTTTTACTTTTGTGTGCATTTGACGTTTGTGGGTATCATCACTGTAAGCCCTCAAGAGAGTACAACTCGTCCACTAGGGACACCTAGGGGTTTAAAGGCTTGTTGCATAAGCTAAATGCAACCATGATCCATACGAAAATGGCTTAGTTTAATTTAGTTTATGTTGTTAATTTTATTTTATTTTGTTGTTTTGCTCGAAGACTAGCAAAATGTTAAGTTTGGGGGTGTGATGAGCGGAAAATATATCAATATTTACCGCCCCTTTTACCTAATATTTTGTTTAGTTTCTCGAGTTTGATGAACATTTTGATGTGTGTTAGTTTATTTTACAGATAAAATAAAATCAGTTTTCATTGGAATCATTCATGATGAAATATGGAACAAAGAATAGCAAAAACTGGACTTGACATATGGATTTTGGAGGTTGGAAACTTGAAATGGTGTTCTAACGAAATATAATTTCGGGAATTTCAACTTTGCGTAATTTTCGTACTTTGGCCATAACGTTTTATTCCGATATCGGATTGAGGTGATTCAAGTTCCAGATTAAAGAAGATTCAAAGATATACAACTTTGACGTTCGTAGGAATTTTAAATTCTAAAGTTTTCATGACCGAAATTGATGGACAATCCAAAATTATGTTCTGTTTAATTACTAAAAGTCATTATCAAAAAATAAAAAATTGTCAAACTTCCACCAAACATGTTTGCAAGCATGTTTGGTGGAGTGTTTTGTGCCATGTTTGGTGGAGTGTTTTGTGGCATTTTTGGTGGAGTGTTTGGTGGAGAAATTGGTGGATAAATTGGTGGAAGCCTTTTCTTTGTCTATAAATACCAAGCCATTTTTGGTGGAGTGTTTTGTGCCATGTTTGGTACAATGTTTGGTGGAGTGTTTTGTGGCATGTTTGGTGGAGTGTTTTGTGGAGTGTTTGGTGGAGTGTTTGGTGGAGAAATTGGTGGAAGCCTTTTCTTTGTCTATAAATACCAAGCCATTTCATTTGTAAATTTCATACTTTCCTTAAGGTTCTAATAAGGATCTAAGGACTGTGTCTTGTATGTTTAATTTTTGTAATTTAAATTATTTATTATATTTTCAGTAATAGTTGTAGTTTATTTTCTTTACAATTCTTTTATGTTTAGTAGTTAAATTTCCTCTGGGGGAAAGGTGAAGTTTTTATTATTATAGTTTAGATTAATCTCCCTTAATTATAATATGGAAATTATAATTTAATATGGACTAAAGGTTTTACCGCCTTAATGGCTGGTTTATTTATTTGACATAATATGACACCGCCTATATGGCCGGTCTTTATGTGACAGATGATCACCGCCTATATGGCCGGTTTATTGACAAATAATAACACCGCCTTTATGGTCGGTTGGACTTAATAGAAAATCTGACTTAATCAGGATACCGCCTATATGGTCGGTTGGTAATATCACTGATAATTTCTATATTTAATAATGGAGATTTCTAAATTAGAAATAGTAAAAGTGGATGCCCTAACCCCATCATTTTATTTTTATTATAGGGAAGTGATGAATCACAATATTCACGAGTTTCATAATTGATTTTCTTTGTATTATGAGTAATACTTTAGGCTTGTTTATTGAATCTTAAGCTTAATGCTTCTCGTTGCCTGATCCCCAATAAGATTGATGTGGTAAACTTAAAATAAACTTGGAAAATGGATTTTAGGTTTCATCCTTAGATTCAATAGCTCACGATCTCACCATGGGGCATGGTGACCCTTAGGTAGATTTCCTTATAGGATAGGAATATACCTGTAGGGCGGGGGTAGCCACAATTGGAACTTGAACTTAATGAATTTAGGTAACTTGGTTAACATATGAATATGATTAATTGGGTTACTTTGGGTGTTTGCATCTGACCGTCGGAAGAGACTTTTGCACATCTTCGTGTTCCAGGTTAGCAAACTAATTTATTACACATATATAAGAGAATCAATTCATCATTAGAATAATATTGTGTGGAATCACAACCTTAGATATTTGTGTATTTTGTTTATTTTCCTTAGTATTTTCTTTTGTGTTTATTTATTTATTTAACAAATCCACATTCAACCAACTAAAAGCAATCATTCTCTTATCCCTTTAATTAGATACTTATAAATAAATAGTGTCAATAATTAATAATAACAATAGGAATTAAGTCCTTGTGGGATCAATATTTTTATACTACTTGAACGATACATGCGCTTGCGTAACGAGTGTTTGTAAGTGTTCCTAGAACATGCCAAGATCGTCTAAAAGTGATTCGTGTGTGAATTAATCAAAGGGAGTTGTGGAATACTCCCATTGATCGGATTGAGTTCAAAACTTTTTCTTCTTTGTTGGATGTGTTGGAAGCTTCAGAGCTTTAGTCTCCCTATCACCTTCCATTGACTCCTTAATGTGCTAGCATGCTTGAATTTTGAAACAAAATCCATGGGAGAGGAAAAAAAGCTCACGACTTCAAGAGGGAGAAGAGAGAAATTTAAGTGCTGTGAATAGTAACCCATGACAACTTCCAAATTTTGACTTGGTTTAAATAATATGCTTGTGTGTTGAAATTGGCTTGAGTGTATCATAAGTAAAGCAAGCCTTACATTTAATAAATCAAAGCCATAAAATAAGTCCAACCACTTCCATCAAATGTCCAACAAATTGATGTAAGTGAAGTGGGTCCCACCACTTTTAAATTCCGAATTTAAGTCGGAAAATCCAACACACAACTTCGCTCGGGCCCGGGTTCGTTTAATTCCAATTTAAATGAATTTGCCGTTGCGACATAATTAAATCCAATTTAATTAAATAATAATGCCTAACAAAATCATTACGAATGTCGCTTGCGAATTAATTATAAATTAATTCTTTCGCTCGAATTAAAATCCAATTTTAATTCCGCTTTGAAATCCAATTTCAATTAATATATCTAATATATTATTTTAGCCCAATTAAATAAATTAAATAGAAAAATCTAATTTAACTATTAAATTTATTTTACCGATTAATTCCAAATTAATCGCGTTCTCTCTTCTCGACGAATTTAATCCCATATAAATTCTTTCTCTTGATAATTAATTCCCAGATTAATTATTGCGGTGATTAATCCCAGATTAATTTTCTCTCTCATAATTAATCCCATATTAATTTTGTTCGAGTCAAACATCATCGGTGAATCTTTGGGAAACGACCCAAGAGATCCCTTGATATGTTGGCAGTAAATACGGTAATCGGACTATCCGAATATGTGCGTACCCGGTACCACAATCTCACCGATTTATAAGACATGGTTGGCTTCTAGCAAAACACCGTGCCTACCCAATTCTCCAGAAATATTCTTTAAAGGAATATGTAATCTTTGTCAGACGTAGCATACGTGGTATTGCGTATTACGATCCAGTATCGGAATGTCACATGCTAGGCCTAGGACTGGAATTATGTCTGCCCCGTAGGAAGCATATATCGGATCTCTGGTAACTAGTCTCTATAATCGGATAATCATGACCTTGTCATATTATCCCGATAGCTGCAGCATACCAGAGTACCAGTTCCGTATCCTGCGTGATCATCATCTCCATATGACTGAAGTGATACTTCCATCTTGACATCACACCTAATACACTACGATTCTCAGTATACACAGAAGAGGCGTACATAGAACCTATTAAAGCCCCGGACGACCAAAACCAAAGTATACTGATTGTCGCAAGTATTAGCGATGCAAGTCTCAGGTTAAGACCAAATACACCTACCCTGATTCGGATTCCCATAGACACATAGTCATACTACCAATGGGTTTCCGATGGGTCTATCCAGAGCGAAGCTGTTTCCGTACCATCGGTAAATAGAACCTCATATTACACTTGCATGAGTATCCAATACCCAAATATATGAGAACTATGTCGTTACGCTTCCATAACACGCACAAGTATAATACTAGTCAATTCCACATTATCGATGTCTAGTCTCGATAATACTACGACTAGGGATATTTAATGATTAAACCTTACGTGGATTAATACTGTCTCATATCTTATTAATCTGGTACTAATCATATGGACTTTTATCATTTATATATCCAGGTAATCCAATTACAAATGATAAAAGAGCAATTTCCTTTGTCACATAGTTAATTTGTACAACAACGCCATGTTCTGTACAAATAGTGATGTTATGGGTCATAATTGTCCAACAATCTCCCACTTGGCCTATAGCCAATCACTCAAGTGTCTAACACCTGACTATGTACGGGTTGCTCAAATTTCTGCTGAGAAACAGCTTTCGTCAGCGGATTTGCAATGTTATCATTTGATGCGTTTTATTCGATCATCACATCGCCACGATGTATGATCGAACGAATCAGATGAATTAGTCGAAGTACATACTTGGATCATTGATAAGACCGCGGTTCCTTAGCCTGTGCTGTAGCCTAGCTCAGCTGCTAACAGAACTATACCTAATCCAATTAGGATTATATAGATCCAAAATACTTCTTTTGCTGCCTCAGCTATAACAATGTTCTGCTTTTGTTATTTATTCGGTAACAGTATCTTGGTTGGAATATTTCCTGCTCAGTATTCCATTATTCAAACTATATAGTACCCTTATTACGACTTACAATTGTTTTCATCGGTTTGGAAACTTGCAGCGGTGAACCCAGTCACCTCAAGTTCTCATTCTCCATAGCTTAAGAAAGCATCCTTAGTTTGTCTAAGATACTTAAGGATGTTCTTAACATCAATCCAGTGACCATCACCTGGATTGGATTTATAGCGTCTACATATGTTCAAAGCATATGAGACAACAGATCACATACATTTCAAAAACGTACTAGCTCTGGGAGGGTTGTTAGCAGCTTTCTAGATCTATCCCAGTAGATCTTTATTCCTAGAATAAAGCCTGCTTCTCCCAGGTATTCCATGGAGAATTTTAATGAAAGCCAAGCTTTCACCGATTGAACTATGGGAATGTCATTTCCAAGAAATAATATATCATCATTATATAAGACAATCACTGTCAGTGCGCTCCCACTAACCTTCTTATATACACAAGAATCATCTTCGTTTTGAATTAAATCATATACCATTATGATTACATCAAAACGATGGTTCTAAGAATTCAATGCTTGCTTCAATCCATAAATGGATCGATTTAACTTGCAAACCTTGTTTGCATATTTTGGCACGACAAAACCGTCATGATGTTGTAAACATCCTCTAAAAGGTTTCTGTTAAGGAAAGCAGTTTTGACGTCCATGTGCCATATTTCATAAATGAAATATGCAGCATTAGCAAGCATTATCCAAATGGATTTTATCATGGCAACATGTGAAAAAAATTTGTCGTAGTCGACACTATGTCGTTAACAATACCCTTTCTGTATAAGCCTAGTTGTATACATTTATATGTTGCCTTCCATGTATGTCTTCCTTGAAGACTTATATAGTACCAATAGGCACAATGTCTTACGGTACAACAACTAGTGTCCAAACTTGGTTGTATACATGGAATCCATTTCGGACTTCATGGCACTTTGCCATAAAAGGAGTCGATACCTTGTATCACTTCCTCATACGTAGTCGGTTCGTCTTCCTCAATAAGATTGATATCTACATGAGGTGAGATCAGAAACCCATACCTCCCAGGTTGTTTTCTGACTCTCTCCGACCTACGCGGTTCTTGTGTATTCGAAGATTATTGGTACAATTTCATCCCTGATGAACTGTTGGTGTTCCGTGAGGATTTGGTGCCTAGAACAGTAATACTCCGATTTTCATCGAGTTTTACTTTCCTCCCACTTACCACTGCATTTAGGAATTCCTCTTAGGAAAACCGCATGGAGAGCAACAATTACATTGTTCTCTTGTGAGTTGTATAAGTACTATACTTTGGTTTCCCTATGACAACCTACAAATATGCACTTATCCGATTTGGGTTCTATTTTGGTATCATCTAACATATGCCCAGCATTCCCAAATCTTCAGGAATGAGAAACCCGATTTCTTTCCTATTCATATCTAATATAGAGTCTGTCCAACAGACTTTTGACGGAATCTTATTCAAAATAAGTATTGCACTGTTTAATACGTATCCCTAGAAGGAAATTGGTAGCTTAGAGCGACTCACCATTAACCTTACTATGTCCAACAAAGTTTGGTTTCTCCGTACAGACACACCGTCAAATTGAGGTATTCCGGGAGGAGTCCACTGTGAAAGAATACTATACTCTTTCAAGTAATCTTGAAACTTATATGAGTATCCAATACCCAAATATATGAGAACTATGCCGTTACGCTTCCATAACACGCACAAGTGTAATACTAGTCTATTCCGCATTATCGATGTCCAGTCTCGATAATACTACGATTATGGATATTTAATGATTAAACCTTACGTGGATTAATACTGTCTCATATCTTATTAATCTGGTACTAATCATATGGACTTTTATCATTTATATATCCAGGTAATCCAATTACAAATGATAAAATAGCAATTTCCTTTGTCACATAGTTAATTTATACAACAACGCCATGTTCTGTACAAATAGTGATGCTATTGGTCATAATTGTCCAACAGTGTGATCACGCCGGTCACTAATTTACTGTTGCAGTAACCCTGTCTTGTAGGGTTGCAGAAATATAGTTAAAGGTGTCCAATGGGACAAAATGTTTTATATAGACTACTTGTTGTCATGGGAGTATTTCACATGAAGACATCTTCTTGTAATTCTAAATAGGTTAAATAGAAGGAGCTAGTAGTTTGGTCAAAATAGAAGAGTTGGAACTCCTTGTAAAATTTTATCTCTTTACCTATTAAATGCAAGCTCGTCTAGGGCATCATCATTCTATCACCATATCACATTCCCATCATGTTTTCGTGACTCTCTAAACGATTCCTTCACAAAAGGGCCGCTTGATGCGCAAATTTGTCACCGTTTTGCACTCCAATGACGCACGTCCGAATAAGACCATGACACTATTCGCGTAGCATTTTATGTATATCTCAATATAAAGGGATAATTTTCATATATTAAAGACTAAGGCACACACGAATATAATAGAAGGAAAAGCAATAACGCAACATTTGGCCACAGAAAGCTGAAACTCAAAGCTTGACTGCTTTTTTTTTTTTTTTTGCGCGTATGAGTTGACTCGACGTTATTAGGGTTTGTGCTCGGAGCGTCAATCCAGATCGTATTTATGTCCGATTCATGGATACGAACATTTTAATTTTGTCATAATAATATTATGGTAGCACCTCCTGTCTTTTATATATATTCGATCTAATTTGATTAGATTGAAACTAAATCTAATTTAGTGATATATATATATATTATATATATATATATATATATATATATATATATATAATATATATATATATATTAGAAAAAGACCTAATGATTTACAAAATAGTGCGCAGTTACAATGTAACTTGTAATTGACATTGGAAAGCGTCACTATAAGTTGTATATTCTCAAATAAAATTCATGGTCAAGATTTATTGACATAGGTCGGTTAGTAAAATTCGTTGAGACCACTACATGTTGTATATCGAGACTTGGTCCGATGATTTATTCCAGTGAACCATGAGTCTTCAGAGAATCGTATAGACATTTAGGTGTTTATTCGATAAACATTGAACGAATCACCGAAGATTTCCTAATAGATGGTACACCAACATCAATAGGAATCTTCTCGAGTTGAGTAGCATAATGGTCTTTAGGCTTGAGATACCACGGTGAATATATGAGTTATCCTCCACACTTTGATGATAACCACGTCACCGACCTATTTGGTCAGACATCCGCCTCTTCGTTGGGTGTGAACTGATGCTTATGATATCCGATATGTAACAAGATAGAATCCGTCAGTCGTATGTATATGGCATAGGCATCCTGCATGTGTTTGTTATCTAGTAAATTCATGGCCATGGTACGCTGTGGAAGCGAGTTCCGAGTGTTATTTATAGATCGTAAATTTATAAGTTGACTATATTATACCTTAGGGATTTGGCGTTCCAATCTATATCTCTGGTATAATATGGATAACATGTGACGAATGGATTATACGTATGTGATGATCTCGACTTGTATAGTTCGGTGAGATTATCTGTGGTCGTCATAATTTACGAGTGGGTGAATTATAGATACGGAATTGGATTCTGTGACAGACAAATCTGAACTTATAGAGTCCCACTATATGAAGTATACTAATTGAGCACTTGGACAACGCGTTGTGAATAATACCGATTATTCATAATATTTTATCGGATTAAACAAGTTATTTCGAATCGTTTAATCGGTAAACGAAATTACACATGCTGTGATATTTTTTGGTCATTTTTTTTAAATGTGTACTTGTTTTTTTTTTTTTATACGTAATGAGATTAAATACACATTAATTAATAAATTACTTGATAATACATGTAAAGTAAAAAAATTTTATCTTTATTAAAGTAATGTTGAATTTTTATTATTTAACTTTACATGTGTAAAGCATGGATTTTATTTAATATATATTAATACAATATATGGTTAAATATTTGTCATGTGTAAAGCCTTTTTGTCAAGCATTTTTTTATTAATTAAAATTATTTTTTCCTTCGACCAAAATAGCCTCCAACTAACACCACTACCAAAAATATAAAGTGAAATTGTTCTCTTTCTTCTTGGATGAGGGGTGGACGAAATCCACTACATTTTTTAGAGCTTCCAAGTTTCTTTTGAGAGACAAGAAAGAAAATGATTAAAACAAGAAAAAATTTAAGGATTTTTGAAGATCTGTGAAGTAATCTTTATACCCTTTAGCTAGAAAATATATTTTATTGTTCTTGGTTTTCTAGAATTGTTCTAGGGTTTCTTTTAGTCTCTAAATCTGAGACTTTTTGATTTGGTTGATGGATTGAGTGGCTTTGAGCATGTGTAATTATACTTTGAACTAAATTAATGTAATTTGTGTTCAATTTATTATTAGACAATTAGGTTGTCATTCTAGAGTGTAATGACCACTCTTGTTATGCCTATAACTGTTTTAGAGTTCTTCATTGGTGGTGACTTTGATTTGGTGTAAGATTAATTTGATTAGTTTTGAGAAAATTGAATTTAAAGCATGAAAAATGATAATTTTGCTCACTGGTTTTAGACTTGGAAATTCTGGAAATTTTGTGAGGAAAATATATCATTTGGATGTGTATTGGGAGTTAGGATAATTTCCGGAAATTGTTTCGATGTGAAAATAAGTGAAAACGGCATTACCAGGTGAAATTCGGGCTAACCAGGTAAAGGCTGTCCAAAGAGTGAAATCGTCACTGTTTGGGAAGCCAATGGAATGAACGAATATTATCGGGGCTCCTGGACAGTCCCTTGTGATTTCAGTTGGTCCACTCAGCCGGAAATGTGTTTTGTGTCATTTTACAGAAAATCATTTTTGTAAAAGTTTTGCGGTGTTTTCATAATTAATTATATCGTTATATGATATCAAATAATATTTTTAGGTTAAATATGAATAATGTAACACCCCGCCAGAGGCAGGATGCTACCGGCATGAGACAGGATTGACCCATCTCCATAAGCCTATGAATTTACCGAAAATTCGACATGATGTATCCTAAAATCTGGATGACCTGGATCGTAGTCCAGCATCAAAGGCAATCCAAGAATACTCCAAACAAATAAAAAGACCTCAAGTCCACACAAATCTCATCAAAATCATATCCTAAGGGCTTTGCCCACATTATCTATCAACACTCAAGGGCTCTATGCCCATCATATCATGAACAATCAAAATTTTAACTTATTAATACAAACCACGTGCTCAGCACGATAAATAAAACAATAAATCAGATATCCTAATCTTCTAAAACTTTTCCCAGGACACTTGCGACGGTGACTGCCGCTTGGGTGATCCACGTCTCGAACATGACTTCAAAGTTGGAGTGGTTGACCCATCTGGTAGTCAACCTGCAAAACTAGCAACTGGTTTGGTGTGAGTTATTAAAACTCAGTAAGTAACCATGCTAGTATAATAACAAACAAGTTAAGTATAAACTTCAAACAATCAAACAAATCAAACATATCAGCAGTTTATCGGGATTACTAAATTGTTATAGGTTCAGATTTTATTATCTTGTTATTATCTCTTATAATTAACCCATGTCAAGCTTTTATATTCACATATCTACATATGCGTTAATCTAATAGCTAACTGATGAGTGGTATTTATATCACTTATTCCCACTCATTTGACCAAATATTTTGTATAGTTTCTTGAGTTTTGTGAACGTTTTGATATGTTTTGTGTTATTTTGTAGATAAATAAAGTTTGGAAAGCATTGGAGGCAATTTGGGGCAAAAACGGACAAAAATACGTCAACAGGGATATTTTGGTCTTAATCGCGTCGCGACGCCAAGCTTTCAGCGTCGCGACGTCTAAAATGCGCCGAACAGTGCTAACGTGCGCCGGGTCCACAAATCAGAATCTGAGAAAAGTTTGACTTGCTAAAATGCGCCGTGACCCGTGTCACCATCACAGCCGATCTGCTAACATGCGCTGTGCCATGTGTCAGCATCCTACGGTGCCGACAGTCATCATCGCCATGTGTGCCACGTGTCAGCCTACGTGTCTCCATGTCATCAGCCACGTCAGCAAGTCAACAAGTCAAAATTGCCACGTTTCGTGCCACATCATCATCAGCCAATCAGGAAGTGACACGTGTCGCAATTATATGGTGCCGACAGTCTCTTTCCCACGTGTCGCCACGTCACCGCCACGTCATCGCCACGTCAGCATCAATAATTGAGTATCTAATCCTTATCTGACACGTGGCGGATAAGAATCTCAGCGACCAGTCAGAAGCCGCCACGTGTCACAATAATTGAAGCCCAACCACTCTGCCACGTGTCACCTTATCAGCTTATCCAGAATCTTCAAACCGGCGAACCAGAGCGTGCCACGTCGACAAATCTGGCGTAGCGACGCTGAGGACCTGGCGTCGCGACGCTGGATCCTACCGAGGCCTATAAATTGAGCTCGAGATTTCAGAATTGAATGCACCTTCCTCTCTCTTAAATTCTTTCTAAAGAGAGAGTTCTCTCTCTAGAACTTTAGTTTTTAGTTTTTTTTTTTTTTTTAGTTTTTAGTTTTGTAAATAATTTTAATTACGTTTTGTAATAATAGTAATTTAATTTTTACTTTTTACTTTTTACAGTTTTTACTATTTACCATGAGGAGGTAACTTCCCCAGCTAGGGTGAAATGTAATTCTTTTACTGTTACTATTTAGATTAATCTCCCTTAAAAATAATATATTCACCATTTAAAATATTGACTTAAAAAGGATACCGCCAGATTGGTCGGTTGGTAATTCATTTTAATCTGGTTTAAACCTGACTAATAAAGGATACCGCCAGATTGTTCGGTTGGTAATTTAATTTTGGTTCCGCCTTTATGGCTGGTTGGACTTAATTTGTCTTAATCAGGTTACCGCCTATATGGCTGGTTGGAGAAAGAATCACAAGTTTATATATTATTTTATGGGAGATATCTAAATTAGTAGTAGTAAAAGTAATTCCTTTTACCTTAGCATTTTATTTTATTTTACTTTTCAGTTTTACTTTATGTCTTTTACTTTTCAGTATTTTTACTTTATGTCTTTTACTTTTAAGTTGTTACTAGCCCTAGTTATGTGTTAGTTATCTGAGGTTGTGATGAATTCTAATATCACCGGTTTATAAGGGGTTATTTTATAGTTTGGGTAATTTAAAGGTTTACTTATTAAGTCTTAAGCTTAATGCTTCTTGTTGTCTGATCACCAATAAGATTGATTGGGGTAAATCTAAAATGAACTAGACATAGGGATTTTAGGTTTCAGCCTTAGACTTAATAGCCCACGATCTTCCTTGAGGATAGATAACCTTTAATAGATTTCCTTACAGGATAGGAATATACCTGTCGGGCGGGGGTAGCCATAATTGGAACTTAAACTTAATGAATCCAGATAATTTGGTTGACATAGACATATGGTTCAATTGGGTTAAACTCGGTATTTGCGTCTGACCATCGACAGAGGCTTTTGCATAATTTAGTGTTCCAGGTTAGTAAACTGATTTATTACACAAACATACAATAACCACTTCATCTTTTAAATGATATTAGAATGATTCACGACCCTAGATCTTTGTGTCTTTTGTTATTTTCCTTAGTATTTTCTTTTGTCTTTTTATTTATTTATTTTGTAAAACCACATTCAACCAATCAAACAATCATTCTCTTCTCCATTTAATTAGATATTTGTAAATAAATAGATTCAACAATTAATAACAACAGTAGGAATTAAGTCCTCGTGGGATCGATATTTTTATACTACTTGAACGATACGTGCGCTTGCGTTATACGTGTGTGTTTACGCGCGGTCAAGTTTTTGGCGCCGTTGCCGGGGACTTATATTTCTTGAGTTATTAATTTTGAAGCTATTAATTTTCTTTATCTTTATCTGTAATTTTATTTCTTTCTTTTATTTCAGGTGGTTGAAAAATGGAACACTACTGGGAGATTAAAAGATTACGAGCTTTACAAGAAGATACACCCCACATCTGGGAGCAACAGTCCGGTTTTCTGAGGCCTGTTGTCCAGCCCAAATGTATCACTGGATGCCAGAACCAAACAATTCTACATTTGCTCAACAGAACGAAATGGGGAGATATGTAATATGTGATGGTAACCACCCGAGCGATCAATGTATATACCTTTCAGAATGGCAGAATTTTCAGAATAATTCAAAGTATGAAAAGCCATCACATTTTCCATCTTATCCACCATCCATATGCGATTTTCATCAACAACTAGAACCATCAGAGGAAGATCAGTTGTTAAACATGCTCAAAGATATGTTCGAGTTGGATGCAATGCTTGAAATAAGCCAGAATCAATTGGAAAGTATTCAGAGACAATCAGAATTCATTCAGAGGATGACAGATCAAATGAGACAATTCACAGAAAACCAGGACTACATACCTCAAGAACCAGTTTCAGATGACACTGATGAAGCCTTCGAGTACCAATCATTTCACAATGACACTTCAACAGAGGAGGAGGCTGAGCAGTATCAACAACCAGAGGTATCAGTTCAGGAGCCCGAACCGGCAAAGTCTCAATTTGACTTTTATTATTCAGATTCTGACGAGGATGAAGCTGATCTATTTGTACCAACTGCACCAACAACGGAGGATCAAACTTTCAATCCTCAAAATGAAGATCTTGGAGCATGCTTTACCATGATGTTTGAAGAAGATCTATCTGAATCATCCATTCCAGTCGTATCAGAGGATGAAAACCTAATGACAAAAACATCTTTACATCCTCAGGCAGATACTTATGGAGTATGTATTTCACAGATGACAGATGAAGAGCTGAATACAAAAATTTTACAATACATCTGTGAAGAAAAGGTGGAGCAATAAGCAGAGCAAATGGAGGAGCAAATGTCTGACCTTAATAAAGATCCAGAGCATTCAGGAGAAACATCGCTGTTTTGGGGAGTACAAATCAAAGATATCACCCAGAAGCTTGACAGAATGGAACTTCCATTCCAAGTCAAACACCATATGAGACCTCCTGATTTTCTTTCTTTCTTTGCAGGAATCACTGGAACAACAAGGAGCAAAAAGGTGGCACGAGCACTGAATGGGACAAAACTCTTTTTGCCACCTTACCGTTGGAAGAGACCCTTTAAAAGCAACGCTCACGGGATTGTTTTTGATCGGACATCTAAAACGACATTGAAACCTCCTTAACAGATGAATTTCAGTCACGTCTAGCTGAAGATGAAAAATTTAGCGCTAGCAGGGAGGCAACCCATGCAATTTGTTGTAATTTCTGTTTTATATTTTGTGTATACATGTTGTAGAATTTTTTTTTTTTAAATTTTGTGTGTTATTTTTGTAGGGAAAAGCACAAACGGAGCATTTTTAGACTGAAGGAATGGTGTATGGCTAAAATGAAAGCTAATTCATTAGCGATGGCTGAATAATGAATGGATTCTTGAAACGCATCCTAATGGATTTATATACCAAACGAGTAGCGTATTGCGTACACAATTCCGTTGTCTTAATTATTGCTTTGATTCACTTTTCTATTGTAATTATCTTTATTTTCGTAGACAGGATCCAGACTTTTTGACCTTTCACGATTTCTTTTGTTGTTTAGCTAACAATCGTCCTCTGGAAGATATTAGTGCTATTACAACTCACCCTTTTTCAGGTACTATAAATTCAGCCCGTCATTGCACTTTTGAAGGCATCCTGATTTGAAAAAGAAATAAATAAAAAATGGAAGCCACTTCAAGAAGACGAGTTGAAAACATTTGTGTGTTTTGCGGTAGTAGTGTTGGTACTAAACCACAATACGTAGAAGCAGCACATGAATTGGGTCGAGTCTTAGCAGCAAGGAATATGCACTTAATATATGGCGGAGGCAATCTCGGACTTATGGGGATCGTTTCAAAGGGTACAGGAAGGAGGCAGTCACGTTTTGGGAATCATCCCAAAACCCTTGGCAGAGGCAAATCTTATTGGATCATCAAACAGAGAGGAACTGATCGTGCCAGGTATGTCTGAACGACTGGTAGAAATGATTAACCGTGCTGATGCTTTTATCGCTTTGCCAGGTGGCTTGGGTACATTGGAGGAAATATTTATAGTATTATCTTGGGCGAACCTGAACATACACCAGAAACCGCTTGGAATGCTCAACGTTGATGGATTTTATGATTTTTTGTGTGTTTCTTGATGATGCTCGGAGAAATGGGTTCGTGTCAAAACCTATGAAAGAACTCATCTTCACTGCCAGAACTGCTCCGGATCTAATAGACCAACTCATAGCCTATGAACCACAAGTTGACCCTATCCTTTCAAAGATAAATTGGTCCGAGGACGATCGTGGTAAGAGGCGTCGAATTAATCTGGATCTTAACCTTTAATTTCCTGTAGATTTCAGCTAACCAGGTACGACCTTCTTAACTCTCCTTTTACTGTTTAAGACATTGGGGACAATGTCTCATTTAGGTTTGGGGGAGAGAATTAGTTGATTAGTACCTTGTTTTTTTTTTTTAGTTATGTGTTGTTTCTATTTTTAGTTCAAAATTTTTCGAAAAATACAAACAAAAAAATTGAAAAATTTTCAAAAAATTACAAAATATTTTGTGTTTTTGTGTTTTATTTTGACTAAAAAAGTGAAATTGGTAAGAGATAGCTGAGTAAGGAGTTTCCATTCCTGAGACGTATCTCAAGCCTATTTTCGAAACAAGTTAATTTTTGTTTATTTCATTTTGAATTATTTAATTTGTGAATTCTCCTTAAAACGGACTAAAATGGATCTTCATATGCTCAGTTGACAGATATTCTCAACATATATAGTAACATACAGACATGAGCTAAAATTGAAAAGTTTGTAATATTCAGTGCTCTAGTTTAATTGGAGGAAACATCTCAAAAAGCAGTGGAGTAAAAAAAAAAAAAAAAAAATTCTGAGATCCGAGTTATTAAGTCTGTAGGGTGTTTTAACACCTAGTGCCCTAAAACCAACTGGTTTGGGAGTCACTGACCCAAAGCTCGTTACATGGATCGAAGATGCTGCAAAAATATATATCTGAAGTCTGAGTAATTAAGTCCGTAGGGGTGTCTTAACACCTGGTGCCCTAAAGCCAACTGGTTTGGGAGCAACCGACCCAACACTCGCTACATAGATGGAAGATATGTATATAAATAAAAAATAGAGAAAACAAAATCAGAAAAATGAGAAAAATTATTCCATTGCTACAAAAAGGTGTGAAATCTGATAGAACTTTAGGACAAAAATATTACTCTCTTCTCAACTGCACTTATGACTGTTGTGGGCAAAAATGAGTTGATTAATATTTTGTTGGCTGTGTATATGGAGAATGGTAAATATAATCGGAGAATTTACTTATTCAGTAATTTAAAATAAAACAAAACAACTAGTAACTTGGAGTAGAAGTTTCACCTGATTAGTCACTAACATCTTTATTCTATTTTCTCTTGTCTTTTTGCTTTTGTGTGCATTAGTTTTATTACTTTTTTTACTTTTGTAAAAATGTTTGTGGGTATCATTGCTGTAAACCCTCACGAGACTACAACTCGTCCACTAGGGACACCTAGGGGTTTAAAGGCTTGTTGCATACGCTAAATGCAATCGTGATCCCTACGAAAGTGGCTTAGTTAATTTTATTTTCATTATTTTATTTTATGTTTTGCTCGAGGACTAGCAAAATGTTAGGTTTGGGGGTGTGATGAGTGGTATTTATATCACTTATTCCCACTCATTTGACCTAATATTTTGTATAGTTTCTTGAGTTTTGTGAACGTTTTGATATATTTTGTGTTATTTTGTAGATAAATAAAGTTTGGAAAGCATTGGAGGCAATTTGGGGCAAAAACGGACAAAAATACGTCAACAGGGATATTTTGGTCTTAATCGCGTCGCGACGTCTAAAATGCACCGAACAGTGCTAACGTGCGCCGGGTCCACAAATCAGAATCTGAGAAAAGTTTGACTTTGCTAAAATGCGCCGTGACCCGTGTCACCATCACAGCCGATCTGCTAACATGCGCTGTGCCATGTGTCAGCATCCTACGGTGCCGACAGTCATCATCGCCATGTGTGCCACGTGTCAGCCTACGTGTCTCCATGTCATCAGCCACGTCAGCAAGTCAACAAGTTAAAATTGCCACGTGTCGTGCCACATCATCATCAGCCAATCAGGAAGTGACACGTGTCACAATTCTATGGTGCCGACAGTCTCTTTCCCACGTGTCGCCACGTCACCGCCACGTCAGCATCAATAATTGAGTATCTAATCCTTATCTGACACGTGGCGGATAAGAATCTCAGCGACCAATCAGAAGCCGCCACGGTCACAATAATTGAAGCCCAACACTCTGCCACGTGTCACCTTATCAGCTTATCCAGAATCTTCAAACCGGCGAACCAGAGCGTGCCACGTCGACAAATCTGGCGTAGCGACGATGAGGACCTGGCGTCGCGAGGCTGGATCCTACCGAGGCCTATAAATTGAGCTCGAGATTTCAGAATTGAATGCACCTCCTCTCTCTTAAATTCTTTCTAAAGAGAGAGTTTCTCTCTCTAGATTCTTTAGTTTTTAGTTTTTTTTTTATTTTTAGTTTTTAGTTTTGTAAATAATTTTAATTACGTTTTGTAATAATAGTTATTTAATTTTTACTTTTTACTTTTTACAGTTTTTACTATTTACCATGAGGAGGTAACTTCCCCAGCTAGGGTGAAATGTAATTATTTTACTGTTACTATTTAGATTAATCTCCCTTAAAAATAATATATTCACCATTTAAAATATTGACTTAAAAAGGATACCGCCAGATTGGTCGGTTGGTAATTCATTTTAATCTGGTTTAAACCTGACTAATAAAGGATACCGCCAGATTGGTCGGTTGGTAATTTAATTTTGGTTCCGCCTTTATGGCTGGTTGGACTTAATTTGACTTAATCAGGTTACCGCCTATATGGCTGGTTGGAGAAAGAATCACAAGTTTATATATTATTTTATGGGAGATATCTAAATTAGTAAAAGTAATTCCTTTTACCTTAGCATTTTATTTTATTTTACTTTTCAGTTTTACTTTATGTCTTTTACTTTTCAGTATTTTTACTTTATGTCTTTTACTTTTAAGTTGTTACTAGCCCTAGTTATGTGTTAGTTATCTGGGGTTGTGATGAATTCTAATATCACCGGTTTATAAGGAGTTATTTTATAGTTTGGGTAATTTAAAGGTTTACTTATTAAGTCTTAAGCTTAATGCTTCTTGTTGTCTGATCACCAATAAGATTGATGTAGTAAATCTAAAATGAACTAGACATATGGATTTTAGGTTTCAGCCTTAGACTTAATAGCCCACTATCTTCCTTGAGGATAGATAACCCTTTAATAGATTTCCTTACAGGATAGGAATATACCTGTCGGGCGGGGGTAGCCATAATTGGAACTTAAACTTAATGAATCCAGATAATTTGGTTGACATAGACATATGGTTCAATTGGGTTAAATTGGGTATTTGCGTCTGACCATCGACATAGGCTTTTGCATAATTTAGTGTTCCAGGTTAGTAAACTGATTTATTACCCAAATAAAAATAACCACTTCATCTTTTAAATGATATTAGAATGATTCACGACCCTAGATCTTTGTGTCTTTTGTTATTTTCCTTAGTATTTTCTTTTGTCTTTTTATTTATTTATTTTGTAAAACCACATTCAACCAATCAAACAATCAAACAATCATTCTCTTCTCCATTTAATTATATATTTGTAAATAAATAGATTCAACAATTAATAACAACAGTAGGAATTAAGTCCTCGTGGGATCAATATTTTTATACTACTTGAACGATATGTGCGATTGCGTTATACGTGTGTGTTTACGCCGGTCACTAACATCCAAAGTATACAAAGGAAAACATGAATACCATAAAGTGCATCATTTAATATCAAATACATTTCAATCACATGAAACATGAAGTCATACATATATACTTTTATCACAACTATCCACCTTGGAAATATCATCAAATCGGCAACTCAAACAAGTTGTCGTCTATTCGGATACAACTATTTTCAATACCAAAACAAATTTACTTTAAATCTTGATAAACTTTCTTCAATACCAAAAACCTTATGATAATTTAACATCCGTATCTCTTTCACAATATACGTATATACAATACAAACTAGTCTCAATAACGCACATGTGCATATGCTAATGCAAATTCAGAAATCATGACTTATTCTCTTTACCGTTATATACCCAAATTGTCCATAGTTTATCATCATTTACTTATTCATATACCTATTCATTTACATATACAAACATACTGTTACGTATGCATACTCATTCATATATACCTATGCATACCATTTCAAATTCATATATGAAAACATACCTATAGACATTAACCTCATCTTACTTCGTATCAAAACAATATCATAAACATCCATACCTGTAGAGGTCGATTACCTTAACCATATGTAATCTCGAACTCGTTACTCCAAAATCAGTTTTTAACTATCTTCATACATCCATTAATATTTCAATCATCTATAAATATATATATATATATATATATAACATTAATTCACCAACTCGAGTTCTCATCGCATTGATTACTTACCTGGCTTCACAAGCACTCCAGTATCTAGTCACATCTGTAAAAATAAATGGCGAAATGTCGTCAGAAATACGTCTTACAGAGTTCTCGACTAAACTACGATAAAATTCCGGATCTTTCTCGGACAACCAAATCAAGTACGATTTCAACACTTTCAGTTTCAATAATCTTAAAACACCATTACAAACAATTCCAAGTTGCTAGCTCACCTAAATTCTTGATTTACGCGTTTCTAGAAAATATTACGAAAAATTTTCCGCAAACGCTACAGAATGGCTCTGAACCCTTCAAACCTACCCAGATTTATCCAAACATGTTTATAATATCTTAAATAACTAATAACTAACATTAAAATCGAAACACATCATTATATCCAAAAACCCACTTTTACCGGAAACTAACATATTCTATCGGATCGATCAAACTCGTTCCGTTATCACTCGGATTCTACCAAATACTCATATTCAATGTACTGATACTCAATCAAATCAATTTATATCAATATTTTACTCTACGAATCTACTGGATACATCCGAACATTTAACATAAAACTTGAAATTTATTAATTTTTACCGAGAGGTCTTACCGAGATTTCGAGGGCATATACGGAATCCAAACGATCCCACGAACACGCTGGAATCTACGGAATTCTGATCGGAGCTACTAATCATCGACGAGTTACTATTCACTGAATCTTCTTCCCTCGTTTCGTGTGCAACCGAGCACGGATTGGAAAAATCATCACTGCCATCTTGTAGTACTCTCTGAGAGCTTTGATTTGGCGGAAGGCTCGGGTCGTGAAACAAAGCAAGGAGCCGGGATCGAACAACCCATTCACGCGCCTAAACCACATTGGTTTCATCAGATTCCGGCATCCCTTGGCCGTTCGCCGGCAGCGGAGGGTGGAGGCGAGCCAGCGGTCCTTTATGTGGTGGTGCACCGACCGACAGTGGTCGGAGTGTGGCCGACGCAAGAAGGGGAAATGACTCTAATTTGGGGGGGAGGGGGAATATGAGAGGTGTGCAACTTATTCCATTTTGGCAATTACAAGAAACTTTGGGTATTTATAGAGAAGTTTCGAAAAATTACATTCGGACCCCCAAAAATTTATAATTAAGTCCCTGCCATTGAACTTTCTAGAAATTTCAAATTTTTGAAGCCCTTTTGATGCAAATTTCGAAAAGTGTTCAACTCGAAATTTATTCGTCTCGGAAAATCAAGTCCGATGGTTCAAGAATCAGCTCAATGGGAGTTCGTTTTCTATCTTTATCGCCTAAACAAGAAATTTTTACGGGTTAAGAATATAAATAAAAGATCGCGTAACCGATTCTCGAAACCAAGCGTTTTCCAACGTGACGATTCTTCACTTTAAAATAGTCCAATCTATTTCCCAACACATAAACTCTGATTTTTTATTACCATCTGTGGGCAACAGAAACTGGACGACGCATGCTGTCCCGGGCTCGCGGCCCGATCGGGAGTACGAAATAGCCACGGGGGACTAAACCGGAGAATAATGGAGTCGCCACCCGGTGTGAACCAGGACAAAGATTTAAGGCCGCACTCACCCCTCGCAAGGGAAGACCTCAAACCGTTGGGTTCGGAATGGTCCCTTACTCATGCCACTTATAATGACAAGATTTATGTAATAACTTAATCAGGCTTAAGTAACACTTATTTCTAAGAATATCATGCTTCAAAATTCACATACATACATCAATAAGTTCATCTAAATTTATATGTAATATATATTCGAATTCGCATACAGCCTATTTGCATGCAATCTATGTCTCAATTTGCATACATAAGGATTATCATACGGCAAGCATACAAGTTAATGAACGCATTGGCGGACACAGAAGCGCAAACAAATAGCGTTCTTACTAGCATGCATATTAAGAAAAGATATTTAAGCGCATAACGGAAATAGACAACTAGAGAGGTAATACAAATGCATAACGTAAAAAAGGTAACTATGTGCTAAGATGGACATGTCGTAATGTGATGCAAGAGGATCTGTTTACCGTGGGCGTTCGTGCAGCGTTCGTAGACGCGTTCGAACGGTAAACAGAAGGTTCTCGTTCGAGTAGCGTTCGTAAACACGTTCGAACGGAAATGAAACAGAATGCTCACGTTCGTATGGCGTTTGTGAACGCGTTCGAACGTAAATGAAACAGAATGCTCACGTTTGTATGGCATTCGTGAACGCGTTCGAACAGAGATGAGACCTGATGCATGATAAGGCAAAAATGCATGCGCGTTCGAGTTGCGTTCGTAAACGCGTTCGAACGGGAACCGACCTGATGCATGAAATGAGACGCAATACATAAATGGCAAATAATACAATGCGAGGCCCGGCGAAGCATCGTGATAAAAGATTTTAACCTCTTCAATTAGAGGACCTCTCATCGCACTTACTAAGCCCATGCGCTCAATCGCATCATGCATACAAACATAAAGACAATCATATCAAACTAAGTATGCCCGATTGAACACATCTTACATCCAACCGAACACGAATCAACCGGCGCGGCAAAGCATCGTGGTAAAAGGCTTTAACCCCTCCCCATAGGGGATCTTTCATTCCACTTACTAGGCCCATGCGCTTGATTGAACCATGCATAAAAACATAAAGACAATCATATCAAACTAAGTATACCCGATTGAACACATCTTACATCCAACCGAACACACATCAACCGGCGCGGCGAAGCATCGTGGTAAAGGGCTTTAACCCCTCCCCATAGAGGATCTTTCATTCCACTTACTAAGCCCATGCGCTCGATTGAGTCATGCATACAAAGAATTAAAAACAATAATATCAAACTTAGTATGCCCGATTGAACGTATCTTGCATTCAACCGAACACACATCAACCGGCGCGGCAAAGCATCGTGGTAAAGGGCTTTAACCCCTCCCCATAGGGGATCTTTCATTCCACTTACTAAGCCCATGCGCTCGATTGAATCATGCATAAATAAGCAACATGCAGAATTCAAGTGATGAAAAATAAATAAACCAAAGCAACACAAGACAAAAGAGGGTGCCGTTTACTCAAGCGGTACGTGGAGTTGTGTCCCGAGTACAGATCATATTACCGTCCATTCGGAATCGGCTATGAAATTTATGTCTGGGTTTCCATCCGATATACCGCGAGAGTTGACGCATCTCTCATTTTATTTCACAGCCACAACATACAACATCTCATAATTCATGCATATTTATCTACTCAAGGGCCACAACATGCATTTCAACATGACAATCACGCAAGCAATATTTAATAAATAGTACAAAAAAAGCGAGTGTGAAAGATACCCTCAGGTCTAACCTTTTTGCCAACTTTCAGGCTTGCGTTTCACGGACGTCGGAAGGGTACATCTCCTCAACTTCTCCGGTTCACTGGTTTAGCGTCCTAGCTCACTGCTTTGCTGTTTTGCTTGTGGTTTGAACTCCGTTCTGCTACTGTTCGTCCTCTGTTTTGCTGCTCACTGTTCAGGTCACCTGTTTTGACGTTTCAACGGACTGTTCCGAGTTTTTAGTGTAGTCTTGTGTGAGTCTTTTAAGGATTATGAATGCAATTTTTTATGTTATTACTTTAAGGTTTTTAGGGAATGTTTTTAAGTGTATTTTGCTGCTGTTTTAGGGGTTAAATTACTGCTGTTTTTAAGTTAATGCGTCGAAGTTTTCTTATTCGACTCTAAAGGGTTGTTATAACCCCAAAATCGCCGCACTCCCCATTCTTCGTTCTCCTCTTTTATTTCTCCTCTTTTTATTATCTACAATTTTTTCTCAAAAGTTTCCTACAAATCATCAAAAAAAAAAAAAAACTCTAATTTTTCACAAGGTAACTTTTATTCACTCTTTTATTAAACCATAACTCTTTATTTTTCTTTATATTTGAATCACTCTTACTTAATTTAAGTTTAATTTCTCTCAAAAATTAGGGTTCTAATTTTTTATAATTATCTTTATTATATACATTGTGTTAGTTAGTTAATTTGTTCTTAGTTGATTATGCTACATATATGTGAGATTAATTAATTTATTTTGTAATTAATTAATTATGTGCATGCTTAAATTAATTATTTAATGGGTGATGTTGATGAGTTTAATATAGTGTTTAATAATTATATTTTTATTATATAAAAATTAAGATATAATTTTTTATAATGTCTAATTATTTTTAAAATAAATATAATGTCTAATAATTATATTTTTATATCTTTATTATTAAAAAAATAGGATTTTTTTTATAATTATGTGTTTTTATATATTGTGTTAGTTATTTAATTTATTGTTAGTTGATTACGATGCATATATGTGAGATTTGTTTGTTTTGTAATTAAATATGTGTTAATTAATTAATAATTAAATATGTGTTAATTAATTAATTATGTGTATGCATAAATAAATAAATTAATTATTGATGTTGATGAGTTTAATATAATGTCTAATAATTATATTTTTATATGTAGATTTTTAGTTGAAATGGATATAAATTGGATGAGCTCGATAGATAGATTGAGTGTCGACAAGTGTTTATTCTCCTACTCAGATGTGCCTTTAAGAACAGCCAGCCGGCACTAAGGAAAAGTTGGACAATACTAAAGAAGAGCTGAAGAAGACCCAATAGAAGTTACATCAGGTCGATGAGGACAATCAAAAGAAGATATAGGAGTTCGACCAGCAGATGAGGACTTCCAGGCAGATGCCGGAGGCCTCACTCGGGCAGTCTGCATCGGTTTCGACCGCCCTTTCAAAACAGTAACAGTAATTGTTATTTTCATTAGTATAAACATTCACAACAAATATGATAGTTAATAGACTATGTATTTATTTTATTTAATAAAATTAATTTATTTTTATATTTTAATTTTAATTTATTTTAAATTTATAAGAACAAAAAAAAATATTAGAATAAAAATAATTTTACTATTATTCAGTAAAATTATTTTTATTATAATAATTTTTTTTAAAAAAAAAACGTAAACCTTTAGCGACAAAAAAATAATAATTTATATTTCAATAAATAATATTTAATTTTTAATATTATTTCACCTTTAGCGTTCGAAACATTCGATGCTAAAGTTAATAAATAAACTTTCATTTTTTATTTTAAAATATATTTAGCGTCGAAAATTTTGACGCTAAAGGTAAAAATAAATAAGTTTTTTATTAAGTAAAAATTATTTGGTGTCAAAAATATTTATCGCCAAATACGTGATTAGCGTCGAAAAATGTTTTGATGTTAAAGTTCTCAATTTTAGCGTCGAAAATATTTTGACGCAGAATTTTTTACTTTAGCGTCGAACATAATATTGTACTTTAGCGTCGAAAGTATAGTTTTGACGGTTTCTCGTCCACGTATTAGCGTCAAAAATTTACTTTAAAAATATTTGACGCTAATTGTATTTAGCGTCAAAATATCTTCTTTTACCGTCAAAATTTTTCTTTTTGTAGTGTCACGACGTGAATGCTTCGAGTTTAGTTATTCTGTTTGTTAAGGCATTCTCACCTCAACAAGATGTTCCACTGGTCATTTTTGTCATATTTGAGGATCGAAGGCGGAACCAAAAATTTTATTCAGAGAGTGCCGAAATATATTATAAGTTTATATTTTTGTTGACATGTAACTTATATGACAAATTTGAAATTCCTGTTAGGGTCATTATTATGTAAAAATATCACAGTAAAAATAAATACAAAATCATTTTCAAATCTGAAAATATAAACTAGTGATATATTTTTCAAAACCATTGATGTGAAGGAGAGAAAATAATTGAATTAAATATAAATTAATAGTATACTTTTGCTTCAATTAAATATAAAATAATTTTTAACATACTTGCATTGTTCAGTTGAATTATACTTATTGCTTGACTAAAAGAATTTTCTTGTTTTGCATTGAGTATAAAAGGTTTGAAAATCCAAAAAAAATAATAATAAGAAATGGTATTTTATCAATTTAAAAATTTAAAAATACTGAAATATAATAAAATTTTGGGAATATGAAGGTGTTCATAGCCACTTCAGGCGTGAACATCGTTCCACCTCTGCCGAGAACATATTAGACCTAATTACTTTAAGTTCATTATATATATATATGAAAAATGTTTCGATTTTTATTTAATTAATTTTATAAATGAAGCTATTTTATAAAAAGCTTGAATGAAAGAGTAAATAAACTAGATTATTTTCCCAAATTAATATTGCTACCCAACTCAAGCTTGTGTGCTCTCTGTATGTTTTCCAATGCATAACCAATCAAGCTATACACCAAATTTCTTAATGATGGTCCTAAGTAATTCTTACTGAAGTGGTACACAAACGGATATTTGCTTTGTCCTCAATTCTTGTGGCTATAAATTAATTTATGCAGGACCAACCAAAACCAAACAAACAATTGGTCATCAAGAAAGTGCTTTATCAGATAAGAAAATTGATATAACCTTGACCTTTTATATAAAAAAAAAATTAAAAATGTTGTACTTCAGTCAGTTAGTTAAAGGCAAATACATCGTTAAAACTCAGCCATACATCGAAGTGTTCTGCTCCCTGCAATAAGATGGTGACAAGTATTGAAACTATAAGCCAATTGGCACCTCTAACTTCGAAACGCATCTTAAAGAATAATTGTAATATTTTCTTTATAACCAAACCAAACCAAATAAAATGATTTTCTCGTGAAGTGATATCCACTATATGAATTATTTGATAATATTATATTTTATTTGAAATCAATGTCTCATTCAATTCAATAAAAAATTAGTATTTTTTTTTTATGATTTTAATCCATGTCAACTTAAGTTTTTCCCGACCATGTTGGACATATGAGAGTATCATTTATTTCATTTTCTTACCAAAGAACTTAAAGGTCTATGTTATATATTTCTAAACCGTTTTACTCATGTTTATCTCACATTCTCCTCAATCAGTGCTATACCTACTTTTTTCCGAATCATTTCATTTCTAATTTTGTCTCTTCCCGTCCTCCCACTTATCCATTAAAGCATTTTCATCTAAGAATCCTCATTTTTGGACCTATTAATGCTTTATTACCCAACATTATTCCATAAAAAATTGCAGGTCTCAAGATTGTCCTATAAAATTTTCTTTTAAGTATTTTTTTTAAAAAAAAGAATTATTGTAATCGCATAAAATCGCAGATGCACATCTCTATTTTCTCTTGTCCAATTGAATTCTATTAACATCTTGATCTAATTCTCTATATTTTTGAAAAGAATAAACCCCAAGTACTTAAAATATTGACTTTTTGAGATTGATCTGTCACAAATTCTTATATCCATCACCTTTACGGCCTTTATTAAACTCGCACATCATGTGCTCAGTATTTAACCTAGCTTTTAGATTCTAAAGTTCTCCACATTTTAAGTTTAGCCTCAATACCTTATTTGGACTCATTCACCAGTAGTATATCATTACTATGAGCATACACCATATCACCTCATCTTGAATATTTTAATAATTACATCTATAATTAGGGAAAAATGATAAGGACTCAATGTAGAATCATTATGTAAATTTATGATAATAGGAAACTATATTGTCACTTCTCATTAAGTACTGTTAACAAATAAATTTGGGTTTGAGAAAGAGAGCATGTAAAGTTAAATCTCTTAAAATAAAGTCCCAAAAAGGAGTGTTTAATTTGATTGAGAAAGACCTCCAAAGGACACAAAGACACAATCATAATCTGTTATCTAAGAAAAAGAAAAATTACATTTGCTCTTGGTAGTCTTTTTTATTTCTTCTCTTTTTTCTAGACTTGACTTTGAGCAGTAGTGAAGATAAATGTATGATAATTGCAACAGTCTTGCCTTAAGATTGTGGTAACTGCAGAGTTGTGCTTCACGTTATGACTTGCTACCTATGAAACTGTTGGAAACGTGCCCCACTTTTTTCTACTGTCAAATCATGTTTGCGTAATTGCTCATTGGTTCAGTTGTTGTCTGGCTGGTTGGGCGATTTGTTTGTCTGACCGATTGAGCGATTTGATTGCTAGGCGATTGGTCGATTCTCGTGACTTCTTTCATTCAGGACGAGTCTCGTCTATGTCGTATCATACGACTTGTTTGAGTGATGATACCTTCGGTGTTTCTTATGACGTCATTTAACTTTTATAAGTTTTGATGGTCAATAATTACCCCAAATACGGCCCAACTGATTCGGTCAATGAGATTGGACCCGTATTTCTAAACTACTATCCCTTTTGAGATGACCCGTCATTACATGCAACCCTTAAGATGACCTTAGGATGTCTCTTCATTAAATATAACTTCATTGATGTAATATTTTAGATGGCCTCTCTTAAATACAATATGCCTCAAAGCTCATCATTTTCTTTTTAAATACGCATGTCTTTTGTTTACATCTTTCCAACTGACATATGTATCTTCGTCTTACGCTAATCAAATAGAAATTTGTGCATTGTCCTTTCATGTTTATCGTCTTTTCCTCTAGTTCTAATTAGGGCATGCCATCTATCTAAGACAACTAACGCGTGTCGTTGCCTTGGCTATAAAAAGTATTTTTTTTGTTCCCTATTTCAGTTTTACCACTCTATAATTTTTTAAGCACCGAAAAAGAAACCATGCTTTCACAAGTTCTCAAATGGCTTCTTCATCCTCCACTTCGAAACAACCTAAAGTCTCCACCTTTTTGGATTACTAGAAAGCTCTGGAAGATCCCTAATCAGCACCACTATTGTGATTTCTCTGGATGCAGCAAATAGGTTATGCACTATTGGTCCTGTGTTTAATGAAGAAGAAGGCATAACCACTTCTCATTTAGCCCTTCTCTTCCCTCTCTCATATTCTCTTCTATTGTCAGAGCCTTTACCTTTTCCCCCACTTTGTCATGCTAATGCCATCCGCATTTGGACCAAACCAGATTCTACCTTCATGATTTAATTTCACCGTATGAAAGCTGCCGTTGAAACCCACTCTTTTTGAATAATTAGGTATCATATCTATCCTCGAACTTTCTTTCCTTAATTCCTTCTTTTGATTAATCTTTTTTCCCTATCTCTCATCTTTTTGGTCTTCTGAATAAAACACCTATATTTTCCCAATTAGTCCAATGACATCACTCCACATGATGTAAACACACTGACGATCTATCCATTTTGGGCATTATCATTTCCACTCGGACCAAATTCCTATCCACCCTTCATTCTTTCAAGAACTCATTCTTTAGCTCTTACTCGACATTGTCCAAATCTTTCATTGGTCTTGTAACATCCCACCTAGAGCTAGGATGCTATCGGCATGAGATAGAAAAACCATCTCCATAAGCCTCTAATGCTACTAAAATTTCGGCATGACCTCTGCTAAAAATCATGAAACCTGGATCAAATTCCAGCATCTCGAGGTGTCCTGATATTACACTCAAACAATCAGTCTCAACTAATATTCTAAAAGGCCTCCGGCCTAACAAATCTTAACTTATATGCAAATAGGCCTCATGACATAAGACAAATAACTACAAATAACTATATGGTCAGCAAGAGTAAAACTACACATGTGATACAAATAAATAAAACTAAGGCTGTGGGAACCTAATTACACATCCCAGAATCATACAACAACTCAAGACCAACTTGACTGCATCGGGGTGATCCGTTGTCTGCAAGACAGCTATGAAAATCTTCTAGCTCTTTAAGTCCAATGCGAACCTACAGAATTAGCAAACAATCGAGGTGTGAGCTATAAAGCTCAGTAAGTAACCCACGTCTTATAAATATATCAAGTAACTGTAAGAACATAAATAGTAATCAGATATATGTGAATACACACAACTTATAAATCCCAACTCTACCCGATGACCGTTTACGTATATTATACCTGGATAATTTACTTACTTTACTGAATGCAACATGTAGTAAAATTATCTTCTTAGTTCCACACTATACAACATATCTACGGAATTCTAGCATCTCATTAACTTATTACCTACCAAATCATATCTTTATACGCAAAAACCCATTTTGGCCGAAAACTTACGTATTCTATCGGATCGATCAAACTCATTCTATTTTAACTCGAACTCTATCAAATACTAATATTCAATATACTAATACTCAAACAATTCAATTTATATCAATACTCTACTCTACGAAACTACTGGATACATCCGAACATTTAACTATAAATTTGAAATTTACGGATTTATATCGATAGGTCTTATTGAGATTTGAACATTTAACTATAAAGTTGAAATTTACGGATTTATATCGAGAGGTCTTACCGAGATTTTAAGGGCATATACGGACTCCAAACAATCCCACGAACGCTCTAGAATCAATGAAATTTTGATTAGAGCTATTGTTCATTCAATGTTACTATTCACCACCGCTTCTTCTCCTCGTTTTCCAGGCAACCGAGCACAAATTGGAAAAATCATCACCATCATATTGTAGTACTCTCCAAGAGCTTTGATTTGGCGGGTGGCTCGGGTTGTGAAATAAAGCAATAAGCCGGGATCGGGATACCCATTCACGCACATCTCTCTATCTTTTCCGCCATATACCGGCATTTCTGCCATCACCGTCGGCCACCGTTGGACGTAGGGTGGTCGGACGCTCCACCCGGTACCGTCGTGATGGCCGGTCACGGCCAGATGACCGACCAGCGAGTTGCTGCCCCAAATTGCCAAAAGGAATAAGAGGGGTCGATGAGAGAAGTGGAAAGCTTATGCCATTTTTTTTAATTTCTGAAAACTTCATGGTATTTGTAGAAATATTTTTCGAAATTACTTTTTGACCGGTAAAATTACAATTACGTCCTTAACATTGTCCTTATTCTGAAATATGTAAATTTTTGGCCCTCAGCTCGAAATTTGGAAAAGTGTACAACACAAAAGTTGTTCGTCTCGGAAAAACGAGTCTGATGGTTCAAGAATCAACTCAATCAGAATTCATTTGCTATCTCTATAGCCGAACCAATAAACTTCATTTGTATAAAATAATATACATAAATCGCATAAGAGATTCTTTAATGTCACACGATTTCCAATGCATCAAATCACTATTTTAAAATATTACGAGCTATATTTCAACACTTAAACTCTTATTCTACAATATAGTCTCATTCCGAGACTCGATCTGTGATATAAAATCGTTTCGGAAGAGTTTCTGAATTTCTAGATATTACAATTTTCCCCTCCTTATAAAATTTTGTCCTCAAAATTATTTCGCCCTTATACCTGTCGATCTGATTCACAATGCATACACGAAAACTCTCTAATCCATTTCTAGAAATTGTCTAGCTCTATTCATCATCTGCATACCTACCTACTGGTGTGCTAAGGGCTAACTCTTTTTCATATCTATAATCTTTAATTGTTCGTCAACTGTAAACTATACTAACTTGGTTCTTAACTAGAGAACCTGACTAACCAATAACTGCGATGGTTTATCACACCCCTGCTAACTTCGAGCACAACTACTATGCTACACTGAATTCTTAGTCTCAAATGTCTCGAACACATACCTTAAGTTCACTAATAACCCTATGAATCCAGGTAATTTGGTTGAAATAGACATATGGTTCAATTGGTTTAAACTGGGTATTTGCGTCTAACCATCGACAAAGGCTTTCGCATAATTTCGTGTTCCAGGTTAGTAAACCGATATATTACACAAAAATGAAATAACCACTTCATCTTTAAAATGATATTGGAAGAAATCACAACCTTGGATAGTTTTATAAATTTGAATTTTCCTCAACCTATTTTTGCACAATTTTATTTACTTATTTTTAAATTTAAAATCATCACCATTCCCAATCAATCAATCAACCTATTAGATACTAGTAATCATTTGACCTCATAAAATTAATAGATTATGTATTAAGTCCTCGTGGGATCGATACTTTTTATACTACTTGAACGATACGTGCACTTGCGTTATACGTGTGTGACTACGTACCGGTCAGGTTGTAGCTCACATTTGGCGCAGGTTCTTATGCGGCCGTGAGTTGGCCCATGAAATCTTGGTCGGGACAATGACAAGGTTAGGGTTGAGGTATATTCCCCAAACTTTGTTGCCCGTCAATTTAAAGTTGTTGATGTCTTTGATTTATCTGATTAATCTAATTCTTCCATATATTCTTCTATAGTAGATGAGCCTAACCGTCTAGGGCACAATCTCGAACATTCTCCGCCTAGGAACCCTTTTTGGCCTACCCAATTAGATTCCTCATCTTCTTCAACGCTTCATTCGAGTCCTCCATTTTTTGTTGCACCTGAGGTAGAAATCCATCCATTTTCTCCGTGGGCCGGTCAGCCCACAGCTTCAACATCCACGACCGCTGCTCTTGTGACTCTATCAACTAAAAAGCCATCATTATCCACTCTAGCTCCTGAGGTTGTAAGTTCTGCTCTCTTGTTCATTTTATACACGAACAATATGTTAGAATTCTTACTATTCATTTTACCTTGCACAATCCTGATTCCATCCTTTGATCCATTCATGATGCTTTTGCTAATTAGGATCGCCTCAAGTCCACCCCTCCCTCCCGGCCTAAGATTTCAATGAGCATACGATCGAAACTAGATGCTTTGAGAAACTTCCTCAATCAATACCCGGCCTTCACGAGTTTAGATAGCAAACCTAGAAATGTTAGACATAATTTTGGCAGAGTTTATCAAGCTTCTATGTTCTCAAATCCCTGTCAATCATTGTGTCAAATTGTGTTTGTTAAGAGCTTAAGGATGAAGTCTAGTCCCTCCTCACGTGCTATCAGAAACTTTATAGCCAAAATATGAACCTTCGATTGTCATTTATGAGGAGATATGAATTAGTCAAATCTGTAGGCGACGTGCAAGCGTCTTTGAGAAAGATTACTAATGCGATTATGAATGAGGACTCTATCCGTATGGGCTTTGAACAACAGATGGTGGAGATTCAATAGAAGGTTGAAGAGTCCAAAATATATTACCATCCATTCAAAATCGGCTATGGAACTTACTTTTGGATTTCTATCCTATATATCACAGGGGTCATCTAGCCGAATATATATCATATTAGGCTAGACATAAAGTACGCCCGACCAGATATCATTCATAAATCACATATCAAGCATAACACATCATGCACATTATTTTAGACAATACAGTAAACACATGCTCATCACATATTTAAATAATAGAATAAAATTATTAAAATGCATTGGGAAATGAAAATTCGTATTTATCTAAGGTTCTGACCCTATGCGAAATTTAACACAATATTTTAAGACAAGTCCTAAATATTATTTCTATGGATTAATCAAATTAACAACCACCCTTAAGTCGAACAGTTTATAAATCAAAGCAAACAAAATTAATGTAATAAATAAATCAACACGGCAATTTTATTGACGGAGTGGAAAACTCGTGCAAGTAAAAAACCACTCCGGGTATCTCGGCTACCAACCCAAATCCACTATAAAGAGAAAACTTAAAATGATTGTTAAATACCTATGGTGGTAACTCCACCGACTCTAGTACCTCTAGACTGCAAGAACTCGAAGAACTCTTTGAGTCCGTACTCCACGATTTTCTTAAGAACCTCTGAAGTCTCTGAGCGGATCAACTTTACAACTCTGAATGCTGGAACTCCGACTGCCAATCTTCCTTCTGGAGAACTCTAAAGGGTTAGGAAGTTGGGTTTGGTTGTGTTGATGGTAAATCAAAGAAAGGTTTCACCAAACATACAGAAAACAGGAGAAACAAAGAGTCTTCAAGGTGAAATTAAGAAGGTTGAAAGCTATGAATATTTTTGACTCAAAGAAATATATTTTCAACACTTGTGAATATGGCTATGTGTTTCTTTATATAGGTAGGGCAAGAGCTAGGGTCTCCAAAGGTAAAATAGCTTGAAAACGCGTCCAAAATAACTAAGTTACAGACGGGCATTCGAATGCCACTCGAACGCGTGTCGAAAGCGTGCTCACTAGATGCATATTCGAACGCACCTCAAACGTTTTCTCTCTAAAAGATTTTGTTCGATCTCATTAAAGGACGCACCAAACACAGGAACCTTCTGCCAAGTTTCGTTCGAATCCAACAACGGACGTGACACTAATGCTACTTGTTCGAACGCTTCAACGAGCGCAACACGAATACATGTCTGATTCCTTGATGCACAGCTGCCAAATATTAATCCAATTGCTCCAAGTTTTTCAAGACTTATTACAACTCAATTTAACTTCTTTTGTTACAGACATTGCCTATAAAGACTACAGTAAAAGACCCAAAATTAAAATAGCCTACTGCCAACCATCAAGACATTGACTTATTACAATAAGACTCGATATAATACCTAATCAAGTAGTCTTAATATCAATGCCACCTCAATAAATAACCTGCTTACTGAAATATCCACAAACAAGAATATACCGTGAAAAGCATAAGGAATATAAAGAAAAGAGAAAGCAGATTAAATTCATAAAACTCTCATACATGTAGAGGTAGATATCCTACTCCCCCTTAAATGGAGATATCAAACGAAAGGATATACTACTCGCAAACTCCCAACCTATCATCCCTCTTTTTGTCACAAAATTACAAAGGGTAAATGTACCAGGATAAACAACACATGTAAGAGACCATGCAAACTAAACATACTCCCCCTCACCAACAGACCTACTCAGTTAGCAAAAATACCACAGGGGAAGAAAAAAACTCATAAATATGCACCAAAAATGGTATGTAATGATATAAAGCACAAACAAGCACACAATGAGGTAAAGAAAAATCAATCAAAATTGACTGAACAACACTTTAAGCAAGTACAATGATACTCAATTAGTATTCAACTATTTATGACATGAAATAATATGCATCACTTAAGATTTTGGTAAATATTACACGCATGTGTGGGACACAGAAACAGGGCGACGCATGCTATCCCGGGCTCGCGGCCCGGTCGGGAGTACGGTGTAGCCATGGGGGACTAAACCGGAGAATAATGGAGTCGCCACCCGGTGTGAACCGGGAAAATGAGATTTAAGGCCGCACTCACCCCTCGCAAAGGAAGACCTCAAACTTTTGGGTTCGGAATGGTCCCTTACTTATGCCACTTGTAATGAAAGGATTTATGTAATAATTTAATCAGGCTTAAGTATCACTTATTTCCAAGAGTATCATGCTTCTAAATTCACATGTACAAAATAAAACTTACACCTAAGTTTACATATATTTCACATTTAAGATTGCATGCTTGAAAGTACATCAAAGGAGCGACAAACATACAACTTCACTGGCATATTATATTCAAGAAAACACAAGCACACATACTAACCACACAAGCACACATGTGAGCACCTTCTCAAGTGGTACGTGGAATTGTATCCCAAGTACAGACCGTACTACCGTCCATTCGAAATCGGCTACGGAATTTATGTCTGGGTTCCATCCGATATACCACAAGAAATAATACTCAAATGTTATCATGACATAGGTATATGAATCATAATACATTAAACACATTGTATTCATACATGTGGGGATAGCTACTAGGAAAACTATGTATGAAATCTGATGAAAAGGACTCAGTTCAGTGGGTGCGCGTTCGCGTAGCATTTGAAAACGCGTTCGAACGGTAAATAGAAGGTTCGCGTTCGTATAGCGTTCGAGAATGCGTTCGAACGGAACCAGACCCGATGCATGATAAGACTAAGAAAGTGCGTGTGTGTTCGCGTAGCGTTCGAGAACGCGTTCGAACGGTAAACATAAGGTTCACGTTCGTATAGCGTTCGAGAACGCATTCGAACGGAACCAGACCTGATGCATGATGAGACTAAGAAAGTGTGTGTACGTTCGCGTAGCGTTCGAGAACGCGTTCAAACAGTAAATAGAAGGTTCGCGTTCGTATAGCGTTCGAGAACGTGTTCGAACGGAACCAGACCTGATGTATGATGAGACTAAGAAAGTGCGTGCGCGTTCGCGTAGCATTTGAGAATGCGTTCGAACGGTAAACAGAAGGTTCGCGTTCGTGTAGCGTTCGAGAACGGGTTCGAACGGAACCAGACCTGATGCATGCAACACAAAGAATAAAGACAACAATGTCAAGCTCAGTATGTCCGATTAAACGTATCTTGCATTCAACCAAACACACATCAACTGGCGCGGCAAAGTATCGTGGTAAAGGGCTTTAACCCCTCCCCATAGGGGATCTTTCATTCCACTTACTAAGCCCATGCGCTGGATTGAATCATGCATACAAAGAATTAAATGCAATAATATCAAACTTGGTATGCTCGATTGAACGTATCTTGCATTCAACCGAACACACATCAACCGGCGCGGCAAAGCATCGTGGTAAAGGGCTTTAACCCCTCCCCATAGGGGATCTTTCATTCCACTTATTAAGCCCATGCACTCGATTGAATCATGCATACAAAGAATTAAAAGCAATAATATCAAACTTAGTATGCCCGATTGAACGTATCTTGCATTCAACCGAACACACATCAACCGGCGTGGCAAAGCATCGTGGTAAAGGGCTTTAACCCCTCCCCATAGGGGATCTTTCATTCCACTTACTAAGCCCATGCGCTCGATTGAATCATGCATAAATAAGCAACATGCAGAATTCAAGTGACGAAAAATAAATAAACCAAAGCAACACAAAACAAAAGAGGGTGCCGTTTACTCAAGCGGTACGTGGAGTTGTATCCCGAGTACAGATCATACTACCGTCCATTCGGAATCGGCTATGAAATTTATGTCTGGGTTTCCATCCGATATACCGCGAGAGTTGACACATCTCTCATTTTATTCCGCAGCCACAACATACAACATCTCATAATTCATGCAAATTTATCTACTTAAGGGCCACAACATTCATTTCAACATGACAATCATGCAAGCAATACTCAATAAATAATACAAGTTAAAATAAAAAAAAAAACAAAAAAAATGAGTGTGAAAGATATCCTCAGGTCTAACCTTTTTGCCAACTTTCAGGCTTGCGTTTCACGGACGTCGGAAGGGTAAAGCTCTTCAACTTCTCCGGTTCACTGGTTTAGCGTCCTAGCTCACTGCTTTGCTGTTTTGCTTGCTGTTCGAACTCCGTTCTGCTACTGTTCGGCCTCTGTTTTGCTGCTCACTGTTCAGGTCACCTGTTTTGACGTTTCAACGGACTGTTCCGAGTTTTTGTGTGGGTTTTTAGTGCAGTCTTGTGTGATTATTTTAAGGATTATGAATGCAACTTTTATGTTACTGTTTTGAGGATTTTAAGGGCTGTTTGAGGGCTAATATGAGTGTAGTTTTTTTATGTTACTACTTTAAGGTTTTTAGGGAATGTTTTAAGTGTTTTTTTCTGCTGTTTTAGGGGTTAATTACTGCTGTTTGGGCGTGTAAAACAGTGTAGTTTTTGTGTTCACTGCAGTTCGGTTTTTGGTTGTAATTTTCGGTGATGGAGGGCTGCTGTATAGGGCTGGTTTCGATGGCTTTAGGAAGATATAAAGGCTTGTTATTTTCGGTTATGGAGGGGTTAATGAGGGTGATGTGTTCGGCTATGGAGTGGAGGAGATGAAAAGAATATTTTTTTGTTACTTATCCTTGTGATTGGCGTGTGCTAATAGAGGTGAATGCCTTGGAGAGGGGTGGTTTATATAGAGAAAGGCTAGGGCTTCACCTTGTCTCACAAGGAAGGGATTTTGGCATTAAAAGGAGGATTTGATTTGGTATTCAACAAGGAAAGGATTAGATTGAGGGGGGACAAATCTTGGCTAGATTAGGAATACAAAATATTTAATTTGTTATGATTGATTTTAATTAGGCATGACATCTTTTTAATTTAGTATGTGATTTGTTTAGTTTGGTATATAATATATTTGATTTATCTTTATTAGGTATGATTATATTTTATGTTTTATTTAATTGGTAAATGGTTTAATTATTTTATTTAATATTTAATTTAATTTCCCATGGGTTTTAAATGTGTTTTATTAATTGGGATGTGTTTTATGGGCTTTGGGGGGCTAATTGGGCTGGGGTGCGAGGCTAGCAGCAAAATCAGAAATACCGACTCCGTTCGAACGCCCATTCGAACGCTACATGAACGTCCGCAATCTGCCTGACGTTCGAACGAAGTAACGAATGCAGCACTAACGAAGACAGTGAACTTGTGAAATGAACTTGATGACGTACTTATTCTGAATTTCCCCTTCCGACATCCGTTTCCCGCAATATCCTTAGCTAAAAAGGTAGTGCCTCCAACTGAGACTCATCATCGGGTTTCACATGCGAAAATGCAATGCCTACAGCATGCATATGACATAAATACCAAAGCATAACAAGTACTTGCGTGAAAATTATGTGCACAACGAATCAAAGCTTAAGACCTTATTTTATTAGCATGACACATCCAAAGAAATCTCATCTCCTAACACAACAAGTCCACAAAATAGATATTCAAACCCAGCACCACTAGGTCCTGAAAATAAGCAACATTGATTGCATGCTATAATATTCTCCCCTAAATATGATAAACTCATAAATAAAAACTCTTTCGAGTGAATGACTTTTTCTCTTATCTTTTGAATTTTGGCTCATTGGCTCTTTTTCTCTTGAGTCTCATGTAAATTATTTATTATTATTATTTTTATGTTACAGGGGGATAGCAAGGTCATCTAGTCAAATGTCACACTATTTAGTGGGCAAAATCTGGTAGAGATTAGATTGCCCGTCCAAAAACTCATACATTCGACCAAGCATTGATAGAAAAAAGATGTGTATGTGAAATACAAGCACAAGATATACCAAAGGTTTTTATCACACACAATCATGCACATAGGGCATCAAGAAAAATAAAAAAAAAAACAAAAAAAATGAGTGTGAAAGATATCCTCAGGTCTAACCTTTTTGCCAACTTTCAGGCTTGCGTTTCACGGACGTCGGAAGGGTAAAGCTCTTCAACTTCTCCGGTTCACTGGTTTAGCGTCCTAGCTCACTGCTTTGCTGTTTTGCTTGCTGTTCGAACTCCGTTCTGCTACTGTTCGGCCTCTGTTTTGCTGCTCACTGTTCAGGTCACCTGTTTTGACGTTTCAACGGACTGTTCCGAGTTTTTGTGTGGGTTTTTAGTGCAGTCTTGTGTGATTATTTTAAGGATTATGAATGCAACTTTTATGTTACTGTTTTGAGGATTTTAAGGGCTGTTTGAGGGCTAATATGAGTGTAGTTTTTTTATGTTACTACTTTAAGGTTTTTAGGGAATGTTTTAAGTGTTTTTTTCTGCTGTTTTAGGGGTTAATTACTGCTGTTTGGGCGTGTAAAACAGTGTAGTTTTTGTGTTCACTGCAGTTCGGTTTTTGGTTGTAATTTTCGGTGATGGAGGGCTGCTGTATAGGGCTGGTTTCGATGGCTTTAGGAAGATATAAAGGCTTGTTATTTTCGGTTATGGAGGGGTTAATGAGGGTGATGTGTTCGGCTATGGAGTGGAGGAGATGAAAAGAATATTTTTTTGTTACTTATCCTTGTGATTGGCGTGTGCTAATAGAGGTGAATGCCTTGGAGAGGGGTGGTTTATATAGAGAAAGGCTAGGGCTTCACCTTGTCTCACAAGGAAGGGATTTTGGCATTAAAAGGAGGATTTGATTTGGTATTCAACAAGGAAAGGATTAGATTGAGGGGGGACAAATCTTGGCTAGATTAGGAATACAAAATATTTAATTTGTTATGATTGATTTTAATTAGGCATGACATCTTTTTAATTTAGTATGTGATTTGTTTAGTTTGGTATATAATATATTTGATTTATCTTTATTAGGTATGATTATATTTTATGTTTTATTTAATTGGTAAATGGTTTAATTATTTTATTTAATATTTAATTTAATTTCCCATGGGTTTTAAATGTGTTTTATTAATTGGGATGTGTTTTATGGGCTTTGGGGGGCTAATTGGGCTGGGGTGCGAGGCTAGCAGCAAAATCAGAAATACCGACTCCGTTCGAACGCCCATTCGAACGCTACATGAACGTCCGCAATCTGCCTGACGTTCGAACGAAGTAACGAATGCAGCACTAACGAAGACAGTGAACTTGTGAAATGAACTTGATGACGTACTTATTCTGAATTTCCCCTTCCGACATCCGTTTCCCGCAATATCCTTAGCTAAAAAGGTAGTGCCTCCAACTGAGACTCATCATCGGGTTTCACATGCGAAAATGCAATGCCTACAGCATGCATATGACATAAATACCAAAGCATAACAAGTACTTGCGTGAAAATTATGTGCACAACGAATCAAAGCTTAAGACCTTATTTTATTAGCATGACACATCCAAAGAAATCTCATCTCCTAACACAACAAGTCCACAAAATAGATATTCAAACCCAGCACCACTAGGTCCTGAAAATAAGCAACATTGATTGCATGCTATAATATTCTCCCCTAAATATGATAAACTCATAAATAAAAACTCTTTCGAGTGAATGACTTTTTCTCTTATCTTTTGAATTTTGGCTCATTGGCTCTTTTTCTCTTGAGTCTCATGTAAATTATTTATTATTATTATTTTTATGTTACAGGGGGATAGCAAGGTCATCTAGTCAAATGTCACACTATTTAGTGGGCAAAATCTGGTAGAGATTAGATTGCCCGTCCAAAAACTCATACATTCGACCAAGCATTGATAGAAAAAAGATGTGTATGTGAAATACAAGCACAAGATATACCAAAGGTTTTTATCACACACAATCATGCACATAGGGCATCAAGAAAAATAAAAAAAAAAACATATTATACATGCATAATCATATATCCTACATATCAGGATCACATGCAATAAGCTTTTCATTCTCTAACAAGGCACAAAAGTATTTTTGGTCTTTTTCATTTTATATCTTTTTTTATATTTTTCATTTTTAACACAAAAAAAAGACACAACAATGCTTGTCAATATCTAATGGTACGTGGAGTTGTATCTCGAGTGCATATCATAATACCGTCCATTTGAAATCGGCTATGAAATTTGTGTCCGGGTTTCCATTCTATATACCAAAAGACATATAACAAAAAAATAACACACACACCATATGTAGTGAAAAACTGTGCAAAAACATAAAACACACGCACACACTCATGAAAAGTGAAAAAAAAAAGCAACTTCTAAGAAGAGTTACACCGAAGTGCACTCTCATCATGCCTTTTAGGATCAAGACACTCAGAAGTAGATGTGAAGTCATATTGCTTCCTCACCCAAATATTTTTAGGAATCTCTTTTACCTGAGTATTCCCAATCAACAAAGCAGGTTTCTCACTAAGAAATTATGTCTGTTTAGTTAGTGTAGAAACTTGAGAAATTATATTTGAAGTATCAAATCTATGTGACCCACTCTTAGGCCCTTTCTTGTGTTTGTGCAAGAAAAAGTACTTAGGCTTAATATGTCAAACCTTGCCACAATAATGACATACAGGCACAAACCTCGGATGAGAGCGAGGTTTACCCACCACACCTCTAGATCGAGGTTGGGACACATGATGAGGAAAAACCCGAGGAATCACATGACTATAGTTAACAGATTTCTTAGTTGAGTTATGGGGATGAGTCTGGTTACCATGGCCATACTTGGACTGACCTGTGACAAACACAGTTTTGGAAGTTAACGCATTGTCACAACTTGACTCAATAAAGCCTAAACCTTTCTTCTCACAAGGAGACAGACCAATCTTCAATATGTGGTCTAGTTTTTCAGTCCCACTAGAAAATATAGACAACTGTGTTCTAGCATCTTCAAGTTCAGATTGTAAAGAGTTGACTCTATCAACTAGCCCCTTATGCCTCTCCTTAAGGTCATCAATCATTAAAAGACTCTGCTCAAACTTAGCTTGAGCTTCATTATTTTCTAGCTCCATTTCTTTCAGCCTCTTATTGACCTCTATATTTGCCTTCTTGATAGCTAAACTCTCATTGAATAATTCAATGTAAGCTACCTGAAGACTATCCTCATCTACAGACTCATCGTGAGAGAATTCCGAATCAGCATCACTAACATTATCCCCTCTCTCATCAGACACACTAGCAGTAAAGGCCATAAAATTGCCCTTATGCTTAGGAGACTCATCAGAAGTATAGCCACCTTTTGAATCACTAAGAGAGGCTGTCATGGCTTTATTACCCTTAGATTTTAGGTAAGTGAGACACTCAGATCTAATATGCCCAAACCCTTCACACTTATGGCATTGAATACCACAGGGTTTGCTACCCCTATCATATCTAGACTCTCTCATACTATACCCAATCTCTCTAGGCTTATCATACATATCCCTATCACAACCAAAATTCTTCAGCTTAAGAAATTTCTTAAACTTCTTTGCAAAAATTTTGGGCAAATCCCAATCTGTGAGTTTATAATTATCATCATCACTTGGCAGATCATGAATAACTTCCTTCGCGGTTTTCATTGTTATAGTATTAGGCTTTTTATAACTAGGAAGTTTCTTTTCACAAACCTGCAGTTTTCCTACGAGGTCCTCTAATCTAAGATGATTTAACTCATTGCTTTCCTCGATGGCAGTGATCTTATGCAGGAACTTGTCAAGTAGGGATCTAGTGATCTTAGGTAGGAACTTGTCAGGTATGGATCTAAGAATTTTTCTCACTATCCTATTAGTGGGAATAGTCTTACCTAGGTTAAAACTTGAGTTAACGATGTCGTTAATCTCAGCATAAAACTTATTAAAGGTCTCATCGTCCTTCATACTAGCGACCTCAAACCTAGTGACAAGCTCTTGGAGTATATTATTTTTAACAGAAAATGTGTCATCATGTACAGTCTAAAGGATATCACATACATCATTGGCTATTTCACACATAGAAATTCTCCTAAATTCAGTATAGCACACAACACCGTGTATGGAATTTATTGCCTTGTTGTTCCTATTGCTAGCGTCAAACTCATCCTTAGTATATGTTAATTTGTCTTTAGGGGAAAAGACCTCATCAACCATAACCACATGAGGTTTCCATCCGTACTCTAGTGTCATCCAGTCCCTCTCATCTAATGATTTATGGAATGCTCTCATGTGAACCTTCCAATATAAATATTCAGTCCCATCAAAGAATGAGGGACAATTTAAGGGTTGACTACGTTCCATAACTACATGGGTCAAGGATCACGCTCAGGCTCTGATACCAATTGAAAATTCATATTATCTAAGGTTTTGACCTTATGCGGAATTTAACACAATATTTTAAGACAAGTCCTAAATATTATTTCTATGGATTAATCAAACTAACAACCACCATTAAGTCTAAAAGTTTATAATTCCAAGCAAATAAAATTAATGCAATAAATAAATCAACACGGTAATTTTATTAATGAATTGGAAAACTCGTGCGAGTAAAAAACCACTCTGTGTTGGTTTCTATTAAGGTCCCAAGATCAATTATAAGCATGAATCAAGTGTGAATACACATCGAAGAAGTTGTGGAATACTTACATCGATCGGTTGAGTGAAGCGACAAGCAACAAAACTCAAAATTCTGCTCCTTGTTCATTCAGCAGTGGGCTGTGCGCAGCTCACTGGTTTGGCTTCGCGGATCAACTTCGTCAAGCTCCAAGCTTCGTCAAACGGTTCCCGGCTCAAGGGCGGACTTCCCTATCACCTTCGCATGTCTCGTAAGTGTGCTAGCACTTGAGATTTTGCCACAAAATCCCACTCTAAGCTTCCCTCACTGCTCACATTTTTGACAGAACCAGTGAACATTTTAGAGCCCCTTGGGCGTGAAGAGTAGAGAGAAGAGAGAGTTGTGTTGTTGTTACAAAAATTGGTAAATGGATATTCCAAAATCAAATACCAAATTTTTGCCTCCAAAAAATTCAAGCAATTAAAGCAATAAATGCTTGCCAACCACACACATCACTTACCATCAATTAGTGAATAGTGACTGGCGTCAATCACTCAAAGTGAAGGACATCCATCACTTGACTGATGAATGATGTGACACTAGTTGCGACTAGTGATTTGACGCTTGATTTAATTTGCGTGCCGCACTCGAATTCTAAATGCGAATGCGCTCGCAAATAATTTCGGGCTTGGGATCGCTAATTCCAAATTAACGAATTTCCCGTTGCGTCGTAATTAAATGATTACGCCTAGCGAAATCACTATTCACGTCGCTAACGAATTAATTCTAAATTAATCCATTCACCCGAATTAAAATCTAATTTTAATTCCGCGTCGAAATCCAATTTCGTTTAATATATCAAATATATTAATTTCTCGATTAATTCTAAATTAATCGTTATCTCTCTTTAAATGATATTTTATCCCAGATAAAATATCTCCGTAATTAATCCCAGATTAATTTTCTCTCTCTTCTAATTAATCCCAGATTAATTTAGAGTGCGAGTTATACGTCATCGGTGAATCTTTGGGAAGCGACCCATGAGATCCCCGGATATGTTGGCAGTAAATTCGGTTGTCGGACTATCCGAACACGTAAGTACCAAGTACTACGTTTTACCGATTTACAAGACAAGGTTGGCCTCTAGCAAAGCGCCATGCCTACCCAATTCTCCGGAAATATCCTTACAGGAATAAAGGATCTATATCAGGCGTAGTATACGTAGTATTGCGTATTTCTGTCCAGTATCGGATGATCACGTGCTAGGCCTGGGGCTGGAATTGTGTCTGCCCCGTACGAAGCACATGTCGGATGTCTAGTGACTAGTCTCTATAATCGGATAAACCTGACCTTGTCATTTTATCCCGATAGTTGCAGCATTTAAGAGAACCAGTCCCGTATCCTACGTGACCATCATCTCCATATGACTGGAGTGACACTTCCATCTTGACATCACACCCAACACACTACGATTCTCAATATACCCAGTATTGGCGTACACAGAACCTGTTAAAGCCTTGGACGACCTCAACCAAAGTATATTGATTGTCGCAAGTATTAGCGGTGCAAGTCTCAGGTTAAGACCAAATACACCTACCCTGATTTCGGACTTCCATAGACACATAGTCATACTACCAATGGAATTCCGAGGGGGTCTATCCAGAGCGAAGCTGTTTCTCGTACCATCGGTGAAACACAACCTCCTATTACACTTGCATGAGTATCCTATACCCAAATATATGAGAACTATGCCGTTGTGCCCTCACAACGCGCACAAGTGTAATACTAGTCTTTTACGCATTTATCGATGTCTAATCTCGACAATGCTCTGAGTAGGGATATTTAATGATTTATCCTTCGTGGAATGATATTGTCTCATATCATTCTCCGTCCAGGAACAAATCATAGGGACCTCCTATCATTTATACATCTAGGCGATCTAATCACAAATGATAAGAGTGCAATCTCCTTTGTCAAATAGTTAATTTGTACAACAACACAATGATCTGTACAAATAGTGACGCTATGGGTCATAATTGTCCAACAATCTCCCACTTGGCCTATAGCCAGTCACTCGAGTGCTTGACACCCGAACTATGTACGGTTGGCTCAAATTACTGAGAAAAGGCTTTCGTCAGCGGATTTGGATGATTATCGTCTGATGTGATTTATTCAATCATCACATCGCCGCGATGTATGATCCGAACGAATCAGATGAATATCGAAGTATGTATCTGGATCGTTGATGAGACCATTAATTCTTTAGCCTGTGCTGACGCCTAGCTCAGCTGCTAACAGAATTATATCTAATCTAATTAGATTTATTATCGACCCAAATGGCTTCTATTGCCGCCTCAGCTGCAGCAATAACCCGCATTTGTTGTTTATATGGTAACAATATCTTGCTTAGAAGATTTCCAGCTTACTGTACAATTTTTCAAACTTTGTAGTACCGTTTGCGACTTATAGTCATTTTATCGGTTTAGGAAACTTGCAGCAGTGATCCCAGTCACTTCAAGTTCTCCTTCTCCATAGACTAAGACAGCATCCTTAGTTCTCTAAGATACTAACGGATGTTCTTAACATCAATCCAGTGACTATCACTTGGATTGACCTGTTTGTGAATCCATATGCTCAAAGCGTATAAGACACCAGGTAACGTACATTTTTCAATGTACGAATCCACGGAGAGTTTTCGAAAGCCAAGCTTTCACCGATAGTTATCTTATTGGAATATCATTTCCAAGAAATGACGTATTATCATTATTTATAGGACAGCTAGTGTCAGTGCGCTCCCATTAACCCTCTTATATACACAAGAATCATTTCGTTTTGAATCAAATCATAAACCATTATGATTACATCAAAAAGATAATTCCAAGAACCTATGCTTGAGTCAATCCAAACAAGGATCGAATAACCTGCAAACCTTGTTTACTAGTTAAGGTATGACAAAACCGACAGGATGTTGTAAACATCCTCCAAAACGTTTCCTTTTCAGGAAAGCGATTTTCCCGTTAAGCTGTCATATTTCATAAATGAAACATGCAGCATTAACAAGCATTATCCAAATGGATTTACCGTGGCAACAGGTAAAAGGTTGAATCGTAATCAACACAATGTTGATAACGATACCTTTCCGCTAAAAGCCTAGCTTTATACATTGGTATGTTGCCCTCCATATATGTCTTCCTTGAAGACTAATAAAGTACCAATAGGCACAATGCCTTGCGGTACATCAACTAGTATCAAAACATAGTTGATATACATAGATCCATTTCAGATTATATGGCACTTTGCCATAATAGGGAGTCGATATCTTGTATCACTTCCTCATAAGTAGTCAGTTGGTATACCTCAATAAGATTGACATCTTTACGAGGTGAGATCAGAAACCCATACCCCATGTTGTTTTCTGACTCTCTCCGACTACGCGGTTCTTGTGTATTCTAAGATTAATGGTAATAGTTTCATCCTTGATGAACTATTTGTGTTCCATTAGGATTCGATGCCTGGAATAGTATTACTCCGATTTTCATCGAGTTTTACTATTCTCCCACTTACCACTGCATATCGGTATTCCTTTTAGGAAAACCGCATGGTGAGCAACAATCTAATTGTTCTCTTATGCTTATGGTTTCCCTAGGATAACCTACAATTCACACTGATCCAATTTGGCTTTTAGTTTGGTATCATCCAAACATATGCCTAGCATACCCAAATTATCAGGAATGTGAAACCCGGTTTCTTTCCCGTTCATATCTAATATGAAATCTGTCAAACAGATTATTATGGAACCTTATTCTAAATAAGTTCTTGCACTGTTTAACGCTTATCCGTTGAAAGAAATGGTAGCTCAGAGCGACTCTTGATTAACCTTATCATGTCCAACAAAATTCGGTTACTCAGTTCGGACACACCGTCAAACTGACGTGTTCCGGGAGGAATCCTCATTTGAAAGAATACTATACTCTTTCAAGTATACGAGAAACTTATTGCTTAAGTATTTTCCATTACGGTCTTACAGTGACGATTTAATACTTTAGTCGATCTGTTCGTCTATTTCGTGTCGAAACTATCAAAGTTTCCGATTTGTGTTTCAAAAGAAACACATAACCATAACACGATGCCACATCCGTAAAGGTCACGAAATATTCATATCCACATCTAGCCTAGCTAGACATGGGCCCACTTGCTTCACAATGAACTAGGGCTAACAGATCAATGACATTTACACTTTTACCAAGTAAATAGTGTTTTAGGCACTTTGCCCAATAAACTAGATTCGTAGACTTTATTTGAATGGAATCAAATCAGTCCTAGTACCCACTCTTCGAAAGTGTGGATATACGATTCTTGTTTAATTGTGTCCCAGACAACAATGCCACAATTAGTTTCTTCTGATCAAATCAGTTTGAGCTATTTGTTTGTCATGTTATATGTTTGATATATTATTTATATTCAAAATATAAATACTGTTATTCACATCTAATGTGTTTATCTCAATATCATCTTTATATAATAAAACACTTTAGTGTTCTAGAATATAAAGGTTCACCCGCAGCGGGTAAAACACTGATATAGAGATAATGTTTCTAGTCAAACTAGTTACATTATAACAGTTTCCAAATTTAGGTACATACCTGAAGGTAGTTCCTAAACTTAGGTATCTACGGTTAAAACAATGACTTTCGTCCCGTTTCCTATTTGCAGATAACTCTCTATTGAAGTCAGTATCATGTTCAAAACAGATTCTGAACATCAATATATATTTATTTCACACTAAGTATCTAAAATCCAATTTTAATACTAGTAGTGAACATAATATGACAAACAGATTTCAAGTCAGAGCCTTGCTCGTCTTCAATTCCTTCATGTCTGCTTTGCTCAAACGGCAGTCACGCTTCCGTGATACCGTTTGCCACATTTTAGGCAGACATTTTGGGATATGTAATTTATCTTCCCAGAAGATTATAATGATTTTGACTTTGCCCTTTTCAACACTCCAGAAGCCTTTGGCCAAGCCTTGGCCTTCTAGAATATCGAAGTAAGGTGCGCCTTGCGCTATTTGCCTAATTGCAAACTTTGACTTTGTCTCCTTAAGAATAGTCGTTAATTCTCCAAGAGTTATTTATTGCAATTTAGTACTTCTAAAATCTAAAGATAGATTTATGAAGATCCTTCAATTTCTGTATCATACTTTAAGGATCTAATCCTTAGTTCTGATTAAGAAATTAAGGAGTCTACTGCGGCAAGCTAAATGGATTAAGCGCTAAACTTATCATTGCATGATCTTCCAAAGATTATGCTCTACTGTTTGCTTAACTCCGGGCTTAGGCTTAATATTTTATTTTATCAAATAAAATAACTTATTATTTTCCAGGACCATCCTGAAATTTATTCCCAATTTGAAAATTAAACCTTTTAAACACATTTTCCCTAGGATTATGTATTAAACGTCAATCTTTCAATATTATCTTGATTCTAATAGTCCAACTATTTAATCAATGATTTAGGTACTATTTATTATAATGATTACAATAGTCCAACTATTTAATCAACTATAATTTAATAGATTAAAATCAATTATATTGATTACTATAATCCAAATATAAAATCAACTATAAATGAATTGTTTGAATATAGTCCAACTATTTATTAAAACAACATTTAAATATTAGTCCAACTAACATTTAATTTATAACGACGAATGATATTTGTTTGAGCGCGTATGGCAAGTAATTAGACGAATATTGCAAATTCAATTCTTGCCTCCCACTATTTTTCGGCGAGCCTCTAACCCTCTGTCAAGTACTCGGGAAACCGCGTTTCCTAGTGGGCTATGATCCCGTTAAATATCACACAAACTTGACTTTGGCCAACAAATTGTATGATAATTAACTAGGTAGATCTCTAAGATCAATTGGATCCAATCCAATTCCTAGATCCGGTAGGGGGACATCCAAGTCCGAAACATATATCTTATATATGCCAATACGTCCAATGTATTACCTAACCTTTTTCCTCTGAATCAACTAAGCCTTGGCTTTGGCACAACAAACTTAGTGATCCCAGTTAAGCGCGATCCATTGACCATGGAAAGCTTCGTAATCAATGTCGATGGACAAGAAGTGGTATTGACTTTTGCCAACAAACCACAACTTGGACAAGACACTGATATGGAACAAAGCCTTCGTGATTCAAACACATCCTCGACAGACAAAGGCCTTGACTTTGGCCAACAAACCAATGCCGTCTTAGATCTTGAGTAAGAATCACTCAATGGAAGGAAAGACGCTTAATATTATTTGAGGGTTTTTCGCGTGCAAATTGGCAACCAATTTATTATCTTTGTTAAGGTCTCATCATCATACACCCTTAAACATGCATTCTAAACACATAATAAAGCGCATATGATAAAATAATAATGATATGCGGATGGATATTTTACACATTGATCCTAGATCAAATCTCTCCCTTTCTCTCTCCCGTTAGCACAAGTATTTACTTCTACCCGTTACACTACACTTCTAAAGAAACCTCATTTACATTGAGGGGAATAGGTGAGAAGAGAATACAAAGAATATGAAGGTGATAAGGCTGGACACGCAGGTCCAATTAATAAATCAAATTTATTACAACAATTTCTAAAATTGTCCCACCCATCTAATATCCATCCGATATATATTATTCATGCATCGCAACCATGTATTCACACAAGCATGTTATCAATCAATCTAATCAAATTAATTAATCTGATAAATTAGTGATCATCCAATGTTCAAACAACGATTTGATTTTTGCTCGAGTCAAACTCGTTTTGCGAATAAGTACTCAAAGTACGAATTCTTGAATTAAATTAAACTACATCATTAAATCCAATTTAATATGCATTCAATTCTAATTCGCATATTTAATTCCAAATTAAATACTTTACTTTAATTACGAACCTTTACGACTTAAATTCCAAATTTAATCGTTACGGGTCTCAAAGCCCGATTAACGTCCAACGTCAACTTAATTAAAGTCCAATGGGCTTTTAATTAATTTCTTAAGGCGTGGACTTTTGGTCAACTCAGGTCAAACCGAATAACCAAAATCCAATCCGGGAGTTACCCCATAAGCCTAGAAATCAATCTTGGCCCATTAGGCCCAATTAAACTTTAAAGGTCCATTAAGTCGCATTTGGGCTTTATGGATGCGGTTTTGGGCCCAATTGGATCCAACCAATTTTGCCTAAACCGAACTTTTTACAACAAAGCCCAATATGCCCAGTAACAACTTTAAAAGCCCAAATCCAATTTTAAGGCCCAAATAATTAAATCATAAAATTCCAAATTCCCAATTTAATTACCAAAGTGTATAACATGATTAATTATCCAAATTAACATTTCTAAAACATCAATATACACAATTAATCATGCTCATTTACATCATCACATGTCCAACACATTTTGATTAAAATCAAACCCAATTTTACATGCTACATGTCTCGGCCAAGGAGGGGATTTTATATCCGATTTGGTTTCAATCCAATTAATCCCACAATTGACATTAAATCAACATCCTAATTGATTCTAAGTCATCCAATGAATTAAAAATCAAAAAATTCCAAGACAATATAGGGCTAAGGCATTCGGCCAACACCAAATTTGGGCGGAAAAATTGATCCAATCCAATTTCATGAAATTGATCCAATCAAACTTCAATTCAACATGTTTTAAGCATACTCATTCATCCAATTTCACAAAATCATGCTTAAATACAAATTATCCAAATTTTAAGCCCTAAACATTTCATGCTCAAACCTTGCTCTAGATGCCATTGTTGGTTTCTATTAAGGTCCCAAGATCAATTATAAGCATGAATCAAGTGCGAATACACATCGAAGAAGTTGCGGAATACTTACATCGATCGGTTAAGCGACGCGGCAAGCAACAAAACTCAAAATTCTGCTCCTTGTTCATTCGGCAGTGGGCTGTGCGCAGCTCACTGGTTTGGCTTCGCGGATCAACTTCGTCAATCTCCAAGCTTCGTCGAACGGTTCCCGGCTCATGGGTGGACTTCCCTATCACCTTCGCATGTCTCGTAAGTGTGCTAGCACTTGAGATTTTGCCACAAAATCCCACTCTAAGCTTCCCTCACTGCTCACGTTTTTGACAGAACCAGTGAAGATTTTGGAGCCCCTTGGGCGTGAAGAGTAGAGAGAAAGAGAGAAGAGAGAGTTGTGTTGTTGTTACAAAAATTGGTAAATGGATATTCCGAAATCAAATACCAAATTTTTGCCTCCAAAAAATTCAAGCAATTAAAGCAATAAATGCTTGCCAACCACACACATCACTTACCATCAATCAGTGAATAATGACTGGCGTCAATCACTCAAAGTGAAAGACATCCATCACTTGATTGACGAATGATGTGACGCTAGTTGCGACTAGCGATTTGACGCTTGATTTAATTTGCGTGCCGCACTCGAATTCGAAATGCGAATGGGCTCACAAATAATCTCGGGCTCGGGTTCGCTAATTCCAAATTAAAGAAATTTTCTGTTGCGTCGTAATTAAATGATTACGCCTAGCGAAATCACTATTCACGTCGCTAACGAATTAATTCTAAACTAATTAATTCGCCCGAATTAAAATCTAATTTTAATTCCGCGTCGAAATCCAATTTCGTTTAATATATCAAATATATTAATTTCTCGATTAATTCTAAATTAATCGTTATCTCTCTTTAAATGATATTTTATCCCAGATAAAATATCTCCGCAATTAATCCCAAATTAATTTTCTCTCTCTTCTAATTAATCCCAGATTAATTTAGAGTGCGAGTTATACGTCATCGGTGAATCTTTGGGAAGCGACCTATGAGATCCCCTGATATGTTGGCAGTAAATTCGGTCGTCCGATTTCAAAATTTTTTCTTGGATCAATTAAATAAACTTATTTATTTAATTATCAAATTATCAAATTCTGAAAAATTTAACAAGACATCAAATTTCTTGGTAATTACCGAATTGCCCCAAAACTTTATAAATTGATTATTTTAGCCCAAAAATTATCAAATATAATTTTGGATGATTCTAAATCATTTCTAAAAATTTTTTCAAAACATCTAATGCATCAAAATCAGATTTCACACAAATCCCCAATTTTTAGTCTAATGTCGTGGGCCATCCAAAATTTTCAATTAATTACAATTTGGTCTCTTTAGTTCAAAACATGCCAAGATCAAATCTAATCAACCTAAAATTTTACATGCATCATATTCATACCATAATACATCACATATATGAAAATTCCCAAATTTGTAGGGGTTATGAACCCTAATTTTTCAATTTCTTCAAATTGTCCAATTTCACCAAATTTACAAAATCCAACACTTTAATCCATTCAATACTTCACCAATCTAGCCTCACCACTTTGAAACAACTCTAGAACAATTCTAGGTCACCAAGGAGTGGCTTACTAACTCTAGAATGGCAACTTTGATTTTCAAAGAATCAAAAGTAAGCTTTAAAACAAGTTTAATCTCACTTACATGCATCAATCTTTCACACAAGTTCTCAACCAAATAAAACAAAAAATATAAGAAAAAAGATAACATCAAAGCATCACAAATTGAAGCTAAGTATGTTAGAAATATTTTTCATGTTGGAGGAATTGAAAGAAAACTTACAAATGCTTAAGATTTCCAAGATTTTCTTCTTTTCTCCAAACCTTTTCTCTCAACCACTTTTGTGTTCTATTTTGTGTATATGAACTTCTCTTACCCTAAAAGATGAAACAAAACAATATATACTCACAAATTTAAGCCTTGGCCGAAATTGGTAAGTAAAATAATATCTAGAATAATATCTAGATATTATTTTTGTTTCATTTAATTTTGCTTTATCAACTTGGAAAAGTCATCATCAAACCATTTAATGATTTTCTTAAAGTCAAATAAAGCAACTAAAAAAAAATATAACAATTATATTTATTTTAGGGTGTTAGCCGAAAATAACAAAAATAAAAGGAAATTGATATTTTCAATTTTTAACAATTAAAACAAATATCTTAAGAAGTCAAACTCAATTTGACAACCTTTTCCTTTTAATGTAAAGTCAAACATTTACACTAATAATCATTTCCTAACTTATCATTTGGTAAGATATTTATATTTTAATTATATTAATCATTTAACAATTAAATAATTAAATAATTAATTAAATATAAATATCTCAAACATATGTATTATATTTACTTTAAATATCTCAAATACATATATTAATGATATATGTCAAATACCTTTATTTGACAATTTATTAATGTGTATTTAATGATATCATATATTAAATACAAACACACATTAATTAGGAAATGACTGTTCGGCCCGTTCGCATGTATTTTTCGTTTAACGTTTAAACGATTTATAAATAATCACCATTATTTATAAAAGTCGCCATAGTACTCTACGGGTATGTTTCATTAGTGAGACTCTTTAGATTCAAGTATATCCGTCACAAAATCCAATTTCGTGTCCATCATTTACCCACCCGTAAATTATGACGACCACGGATAAACTAACTGAATCATACAGGTCGAGGTCATTGCATACGTATAATCCCTTCGTCACAGGTATCCGGATAATCCCAGAGATATAGATGTAAACGTCAAATCTCTATAGGTATTATCCCGTCGACGTATCTATTAGCAATCTATAAATAACATTCAGAACTGATTTCTGAAGTATACTATGGCCATAAATTTAACTGATTGCTAATCACATATGGACTATCTATGCTCTGTACACAGAACTAACGGATCATATCTTGACACACACAGGATATCATGAGGATCAGTCCACACCCAACGAATAGACGGAGGTCTGATCTAAATAGATCGGTGACGTGACTGCCATCTAAGTGTGGAGGATGTCTCATACATCCACAGTGGTATCTCAAGTCGAAGGACCACTATACTACTCAACCCGAGAAGATTCTTATTGACGTTGGTGTACCATCCATTAAGAATCTTCGGTGAGTCATTCAGTGTTTATCCACTATAAACACCTACACGTCTAAACGAGTCTCCATAGACTCATGGTTCATTGAGATAAACCATCGGACCAAGTCTCGATATACGATATGTACTGGTCATAACGGATTTGACTAACCGACCTGTGTTAGTAAATCTTGACCAGGAACTATATTTGATAATATACATATAGCAGTTACATTTCCCAATGTCAATTACAAACTAGCTTTGTAACTGTGTACTGCATTATATATTATCGGGCCTTTGTCTAATATATACATATCACTAAACAACATTTAGTTTCAATCTAATCGTAATCAGATCGAATACGTATATAAAAACAAGAGGTGTAACCACTAAGAAAGTAATCCTATGGAAAAAGAAGATTTTCGTATTCATGAATCAAACATAAATACAGTCCGGATTAGCGCTCTGAGCACCAACCCTAACACAAAGCATGCGAGACATCAGGTCGCGTACATATCATGGCATACATGATCGATCCGACTGCCGAGGCGAACGGGATCCGACTCATTTTGTCTCTCTCATCTTGAGTTTTAGGACACGTGTCATTAGATAGAGTGACGCCATGTGACACTGGCAACAGTCCCCTCTTCGACTGATCCATGTTGAATCTCTTCAACACTTTATCAATGTACGTGCTCTGGGAGAGTCCAAGCAACTTTCTAGATCTATCCCGGTAGATCTTTATTCGTAGAATAAAGGCTGCTTCTCTCAGATCCTTCATGGAGAATTTTAATGAAAGCCAAGCTTTCACCGATGTTAACATGGGAATTTCATTGCCAATAAGCAATACATCATCAATGTAAAGGACAATGAATGTCAGTGGGCTCCCACTAACCTTCTTATATACACAAGGATCATCCTCGTTTTGAACGAAATCATATTCTTTTATGATCTCATCAAAACATTGGTTCCAAGAACGCGATGCTTGCTTCAATCCATAAATGGATCGATTTAACTTACAAACCTTGTTTGCAAGTCTAGGTACGACAAAACCGTCAGGCTGTTGCATATAAACATCCTCCAAAAGGTTTCCGTTAAGGAAAGTGGTTTTGACGTCCATCTGCCATATCTCGTAATCGAAATATGCAGCAATAGCAAGCATAATCCGAATGGATTTAATCATAGCAATGGGTGAAAAGGTTTCGTCGTAATCGACACCATGTCGTTGACGATACCCTTTTGCTACAAGCCTAGCTTTGTACGTTTGTATGTTGCCATCCATGTCGGTCTTCCTCTTGAAGACCCATTTGCAACCAATAGGCTTTACACCTTCTGGTGCATCAACCAGTGTCCAAACTTGGTTGGTGTACATGGAATCCATTTCAGAATTCATGGCATCTTGCCATAAACCGAAGTCGATACCTTGTATCGCTTCCTCATACGTAGCCGGTTCGTCTTCCTCAATAAGATTGATATCCACATGAGGTGAGATCAGAAACCCATACCTCTCATGTTGTTTTCTGACTCTCTCCGACCTACGCGGTTCCTGTGTATTCAAAGATTGTGGTACAGTTTCATCCCTGATGAACTGTTCATGTTCCGTTAAGGATTCTGTGCCAGGAACAGTATCACTCTGATTTTCATCGAGTTCTACTTTCCTCCCACTTACCACTGCATTTAGGAATTCCTTCTCAAGGAAAACCGCATGTAGAGCAACAAATACTTTGTTCTCTTGTGGGTGATAGAAGTAATATCATTTGGTTTCCCTAGGATATCCTACAAATATGCATTTATCCGATTTAGGTTCTAGTTTGGTACCTTCCAAACGTTTGACGTATGCCCAGCAACCCCAAATCTTCAGGAATGAGAAACCCGGTTTCTTTCTTGTCCATATTTCATACGGAGTCTGTTGAACATACTTTGATGGAACCTTATTCAAAATAAGTATTGCACTGTTCAATGCATATCCCCATAAGGAAATAGGTAGCTCTGTGCGACTCATCATAGACCTTACCATATCTAACAAAGTTCGGTTTCTCCGTTCGGACACACCGTTTAATTGCGGTGTTCCTGGAAGAGTGCACTGTGAAAGAATACCATATTCTTTCAAGTAATCAAGAAACTCATTGCTTAAGTATTCGCCAACACGGTCCGACCGTAATGTCTTAATATTTTGGCCGGTCTGTTTTTCTACTTCGTGTCGAAACTCTTTGAATTTCTCAAAGGTTTCTGACTTGTGTCTCATAAGATACACATAACCATAACGCAATGCATCATCCGTAAAAGGTTATGAAGTATTCATATCCACCTCTAGCCTGGCTAGACATGGGCCCACATACGTCACTATGAACGAGGGCTAACAGTTCGGTGGCATGTGCACCTTTACCGCTAAAAGGAACAAGATTCACAGACGTCATATGAATTTGGATCAAATCCGTCCAAGTACCCACTCTTCGAAAGTGTGGATATGCGAGTCTTGTTAATGTGTCCCAGACGATAATGCCACATATAAGTTTCATCTTTGTTACTTAGTTTAAGCCTTTTGTTTGTTACATTATATGTTTGAGATTGATTTATATTCAAAATATAAAGACCATTATTTACATCAGCAGTGCAAATCTCCATATCATTTTTATACATAAAACACCCAGTATTTCTAAATAAAAAAGTATACCCACATTGGGCTAACATAGATACAGAAATAATATTCCAAGTCAAACTAGGTACATAATAACAGTCTGAAAGTTTAAGTACATGCCCCGAGGGCAGTTCAAAAACAAAAGTGCCAACGGCCAAAACGGCGACTCATGTCCCATTTCCAACGCGGAGGTCAATCTCTCCTGAGGCCAGTCTCCTGCTAATCTGCAGATCCTGCACATCAGTACATATATGAGTACCACAACCAGAATAAAAAAACTAATTTTTAAAACTAGTAGTAGACATGTTTATTTCTATAACAAACATACCTGAAGCCGGTGCCTTGCCCACTTTGATTTCCTTCATGTGTTCCTTGTACTCGCGGCAGTCCCGCTTCCAGTGACCCCGCTTGCCGCACTGTAGACATACATCTTGTGATTTGTTCTTACCCTTCCCAGAAGGTTTTGACGATTTGGCCTTGCCTTTCTTCTTCTTCTTCTTTACACCTCCAGTCGCTTTGGTCCAAGCCCTCAGAGTCTGAGATGTTGAAGCGAAGTGAGCCTCGTGCTTCTTGCCCTTTAGGAGCTCTTTTTCTGCTTCGCGCAGTGTGGACATCAACTCTCCAAGAGTTTGGTCTTGGTTCATCATATTGTAGTTCATGATGAACCCACTCCAAGTGTCGGGGAGAGACTGTAAGATCAAATATATTGAAGTCTCAGCCTCGAAGACAATGCCCATCTGTCCCAGCTGCTCAATGTCAGCAATCATCTGTGACACATGGTGCTCAACAGATGTACCCTCTGACATGCGAGCACGAAAGAGCTTCTTCTGTAACTCATATCTCTGCGATCTAAGATTAGATCGATGAAGATCATGCAACTTCGCCATCATATTATAGGGATCCAATCCCTTGTTTTGACGACGGAATTGTTGAGTCATAGCAGCAAGCATTATAGATTGAGCAGTGAAGTTTTCATCACTATGAGTCTTCCAAAGCTCTAGCTCAACTATCTGATCAGATCTAGGCTTAGGCCCAAGAGGTCTCTCTATAGTATAGAGCAACTTCTCGGATCCCAGGACAATCCTGAGATTCATGTCCCAATCTTGAAAGTTTGTGCCATTAAAGACATTGTCGCCCATGATAATATCTCTAATGCTTAACTTTCTTGTCATCTTAATTGTAATAGTCAAACTATTCAATTAACGATGTATGGGTACAATCTAACTGTTACAAGAAAAATAATAAAATATTAGTCCAACTAATAAATATAATTGACGAAATATTTTGAAAGCGCGTAAAGCCAAGTATTTGAACGAAATTGCAAATTCAATACTGGCCTCCCACTATTTTTCAGCGAGTCTCTAACCCTCTGTTGAGTACTCGGGAAACCTAGTTTCCTAGTGGGCTAGGATCCCGTTAAAAAACACACAACCTTGACTTTGGCCAATAAGCTGTATGATATTTAACTAGGTATATCTCTAAGATTAATTGGATCTCATCCAATTTCTAGATCCGGTAGGTGGACCTCCAAGCCCGAAATATATATACAATATATATGCCAATATATCCAATATATTTTCCTAACCTTTTTCCTCTGAATCAACTAAGCCTTGGCTTTGGCACAACAAGCTTAATGATTCCAGTTAAGCGGAACCCATTGACTTTGGAAAGCTTCGTAATCGACGTCGATGGACAAGAAGTGATCTTGACTTTGGCCAAAAAATCACAACTTGGACAAGACATACGATATGGAACAAAGCCTTCATGATTCAAACACATCCGCGATGGACAAAGGTCTTGACTTTGGCCAACAAACCAGTGTCAATCTTGGATCTTGAGAAAGAATCACTTAATGGAAGGAAAATGCTTAATATTTGTTGAAGGTTTTTCGCGTAAATTGGCAACCAATTTATTATCTTTGATTAGGTCTCATCATACACCCTTATGCATGCATTCTAAAAGCATAATAAGGCACGGTAAATAAATTAATAATGATATGCGGATGGATATCTCACAAATTATTCTTAGAACAAATCACTCACTTTCCTCTCCCCGGCTAGCACTATTCTTACTTCTACCCAATTACATAATACAATTAAGAAACCTCATTAACATTGAGGGGAATTAGGTGAGAAGAGAATTACAAAGAATCGAGAGATAAGGCTGGACACGCAGGTCCAATTTAATAAATTCTAAATTTACAACAATTTCCAAAATCTAATCTTAATGGGTCTCAAAGCCTAATTAACATCCAATGTTCATTTAATTAAAGTCCAATGAGCTTTTAATTAATTTCTTAAGGCATGGGCTTTGGTCAATATGGGTCAAACCCAAATACCAAGGCCCAATTAAGGAATCACCGTATTTGCCAAGAAATCAATTTTGGCTCATTAGGCCCAATTAAATATTTAAAGGCTCATTTGTTATATTTGGACTTAATGGAATGGTTTAGGCCCAATTTGGATCCAATCCAATTTTCCTAAACCAACTTGGCCCAACCAAGCCCATTAGGCCCAAATACAACATTTTTAGCCCAATTCCAAATTAAGCCCAATTAATTAAATTCTAATATTTCAAATTTCATAATTTATTAATTAAAGCGTATTGCACTAATTAATTATCTAAATTAATATTTCCAAAATACTAATTTAATCAATTAATCATGCATTATTATTTTCACATGTCCAACATTATTGAATCAAAATCAACTCATTTTCATGCTTCTCAAGTCATGGCAATTTGAAGGATTTTATATCCGATTTCGATTTCAATCCGATTAAATCACAAATCAATATATCTCAAGTCTTTAAACTCATCCAATGATTTAAAAAACAAAAATTACCATGACTTTAGGGCATATACACATTCGGCCAAGCCAAAGATTTTGGGCAAAATTAATCCAATTAATTTTTCATAAAATTGATCATGCATAACTCTAAGTTATCAACATACAAGCATACTCAAACAAATAATTTGATTAAAACGTGCTCAAATCAAAAATACCCAAATTTTAGTATATAAACCCTAATCAAATTTCATGCTCAAATAGGCTCTGATACCATTGTTGGGTTTCTAAGGTCATCCCAAGATCATATAAAGTATGAAACATGTGAATACTAACAAAAGTAAGAATGGCGGAAACATACTTACAAAGATAGGATGGATGGTTGTGTTGATAACAAAACTTTTTGCTTTGAGAAGTTCCTTGAAGCTCTTATTTGAATGTTGAATCCAAGCTCCAAGCTTTGAGATTGATTCCAAGCTCTGGGATTGATTTCCCTATCACCTTATATGATTATTCAAGTGTGCTAGCACTAAGAAAAATTTGCAACAAATCTTCCTTATTGTTCTTGCAAGTTTCGGCCAAGAGTAAAGATGGGGAGAGAGAGAGCTTTTTGATATTTTGTATTTTGTTTTCTAAAAACCTAATACAAAAGTCTCACCAATTTTTGTATATGCTTTTCCAAAAAGCAAAACAAAGTTTGGAGGGAAAATTACATTAATTGCTCCCAACTACTCCCATCACCAATAGTGACTAGATGTCAATCACTCAAAGTTGACAAGACTTCCATCACTGAAGTGACATATGATGTGACTTGTGGGCCCCACTTTAATTCAAAATCCGAGTGGGCCCGCAAACACATCCCGGGCTCGGGTTCGTTAATTCCGAATTAACGAATTTTCCGTTGCGACGTAATTAAATCAAATTTAATTAAATAATTATGCCTAGCACAATTACTATTTAACGTCGCTCGTGAATTAATTCTAAATTAATTCGTTCACCCGAATTAAAATCCAATTTTAATTCAGTTATGAAATCTAATTTCATTTAATATATCGAATTTATTATTTTATCGATTAATTCCAAATTAATCGTTCTCTCTCTTCAAATAGTATTTTATCCCAGATAAAATCTCTCCGCAATTAATCCTAGATTAATTATGTTTGAATCATACGTCATCGTTGAATCTTCGGGAAGCGACCCATGAGATCCCTGGATATGTTGGCAGTAAATCCGGTCGTCGGACTATCCGAACACGTACGTACCCGGTACGACGTTCTTACCGATTTATGAGACATGGTTGGCTTCTAACAGAGCACCGTGCCTACCCAATTCTCCAGAAATATTCTTAAAGGAATATTTAATCTTTGTCAGGTATAGTATACGTAGTTTTGCGTATTACGATCCATTATCGGATGTCACATACAAGGCCTGGGGCTGGTGGAAAAGTGTATGTCCCGTACGAAGCATATATCGGATCACAAACAACTAGTCTCTTTAATCGGATAATCATGACCTTGTCATATTATCCCGATGGTTACAACCCATTAGAGTACCAGTTTGTATCCATGCGTGATCATCATCTCCATATGACTGAAGTGATACTTCCGTCTTGACATCACACCCAATACACTACGATTCTCAATAAACCCAGAAGAGGCGTACACAGAACCTGTTAAAGTCCTGGACGACCAAAACCAAAGCGTATTGATTGTCGCAAGTACTAGCGATGCAAGTCTCAGGTTAAGACCAAATACACCTACCCTGATGCGGATTCCCATAGACACATAGTCATACTACAATGGGATTCCAAGGGGTCTATCCAGAGCGAAGCTGTTTCCGTACCATCGGTAAACACAACCTCATATCACACTTGCATAGGTATCCAATACTTAAATATATGAGAACTATGCTGTTACGCTTCCATAACACGCACAAGTGCAATACTAGTCTATTCCGCATTATCGATGTCCAGTCTCGATAATACTACGACTAGGGATATTTAATGATTAAACCTTTTATGGATTGATATTGTCTTATATCTTATAATCTGGAACTAATCATAAGGACTTTTATCATTTATATATTTAAGTAATCAAATTACAAAAATGATAAAATGCAATTTCCATTGTCACATAGTTAATTTGTACAAAAACTACAATGTCTTTTACAAATAGTGACGTTATGAGGTCATAATTGTCCAACACATATGACTGAAGTGATACTTCCATCTTGACATCACACCCAATACACTACGATTCTCAGTATACCCAGAAGAGGCGTACGCAGAACCTGTTAAAGCTCCGGACGACCAAAACCAAAGTATACTGAGTGTCGCAAGTATTAGTGATGCAAGTCTCAAGTTAAGACCACATACACCTACCCTGATTCGGATTCCCATAGACACATAGTCATACTACCAATGGGATTCCGAGGGGTTTATCCAGAGCGAAGCTGTTCCCGTACCATCGGTTAACAGAACCTCATATCACACTTGCATAAGTATCCAATATTTAAATATACGAGAACTATGCCGTTAAGCTTCCATAACGCGAACAAGTGCAATACTAGCCTATTCTGCATTATCAATGTCCAGTCTCGATAATACTACGACTATAGATATTTAATGATCAAATCTTTCGTGGATTAATACTGTCTCATATCTTATTAATCCAGAACTGATCATATGGACTTTTATCATTTATATATCCAAGTAATCTAATGACAAAATGATAAAAGAGCAATTTCTTTTGTCACATAGTTAATTTTGAACAAGAACACTATGTCTTTTACAAAATAGTAATGTTATGGGTCATAATTGTCCAACAATTACAACAGAATATAAAATACCAATAGTATTAAAAAAAAAAAAAATAGTGATGCATTTATCAATGGAATAATCATCGCTAATTTAGCAAAGAAAATATATGTCTCCAAATATGGCATCAATTTATGACTCCACACATTAGTAATTGAATATAGATGTTATAGCGTTTACAATTTACTTACATAAGTAATTAGTCACTAAAGGTGGCACTAATTTATGGCATCACTTATTAGCAATGATTTCTTTTATTGAATTATTATTTAAAGTTTACTTCAAAATATCAACGTAAAATTCCCGTCAGTATTTTGATTAAATAAATCAAATATATTATATACTGATAAAATTTCCTCAATAATTTTATTTTTAATTAATATATATTTTATGTAATATGAAATAATAAGTGTGAGAGTAATTTTGGGATAAAATATGATAATAAAGGTATTATCATATGTATGGAATGATATAAAATAATTATAATTATATTATATTTATAAAAATAATAATAATAATAATAATAATAATAATAATAATAATAATAATGTGTGGTGCAGTGGTTGAGACGGCTTTCGCTTCTCCATGGTTTGACTTTGAAGAATAGTAAAAGTAAAATTTATTTTTTAATTAATTTATTGATGAATATTTCTATCGGTATATTTAAAAAATATTTTTAAAAAGATGGAATATTACTAATAATTTAGCAACGAATTTTTTTTTACCGTCGCTAAAATCTCGACAAAATTAGTGACAAAGCACGACAAACAATAAGGCCAATATTTAGTAACAAAAATTACATCGCTAATTTAATGATCGATAGAAAACCTATCGGTAAAAATTTAACAAACACGCGTTTACCACATAATTTTGGGGATAACCGATAAAAAATTACTTCAGTAATCCGATGATCCTTTTGCAATATTGCACCATCTCACGTCTTTAGTTTCTTGTATACAAGTAATACATTCCTCTTTCTTTTCTAATGCTCTTTAATGAAATCATTTTGGTACTACATTATATACTTTCTTTAAATCTATAAAAACCATATTATGATATTTCTTCATACTTTGGTAATGTTCCATTAAGATCCTTAGTAAGTATATTTCTTCCGCAGTCGATCTTCATATAATAGAATAAACTCAATTGGTTCTCAAATATACTTATTTTTTTTGTCTTAAATTATGCTAAAATATTCTTTCTTATAATTTTATTATACATTAATTGGTTCTCAAAGTTTGGAGGGAAAATTACATTAATTGCTCTCAACTACTCCCATCACCAATAGTGACTAGATGTCAATCACTCAAAGTTGACAAGACTTCCATCACTGAAGTGACATATGATGTGACTTGTAGGCCCCACTTTAATTCAAAATCCGAGTGGCCCCGCAAACACATCCCGTGCTCGGGTTCGTTAATTCCGAATTAACGAATTTTCCGTTGCGACATAATTAAATCAAATTTAATTAAATAATTATGTCTAGCAAAATTATTATTTACGTCACTCGTGAATTAATTCTAAATTAATTCGTTCACCCGAATTAAAATCCAATTTTAATTCAGTTATGAAATCTAATTTCATTTAATATATCGATTATATTATTTTATCGATTAATTCAAAATTAATCGTTCTCTCGCTTCAAATAGTATTTTATCCCATATAAAATCTCTCCGCAATTAATCCTAGATTAATTATGTTTGAATCATACGTCATCGGTGAATCTTCGGGAAGCGACCCATGAGATCCCTGGATATGTTGGCAGTAAATCCGGTCGTCGGACTATCCGAACACGTACGTACCTGGTACGACGTTCTTACCGATTTACGAGACATAGTTGGCTTCTAACAGAGCACCGTGCCTACTCACATGTCTTTAGTTTCTTTTATACAAGTAATACATTCCTCTTTCTTTTCTAATGCTCTTTAATGAAATCATTTTGGTACTACATTATATACTTTCTTTAAATCTATAAAAACCATATTATGATATTTCTTCATACTTTGGTAATGTTCCATTAAGATCCTTAGTAAGTATATTTCTTCCGCAGTCGATCTTCATATAATAGAATAAACTCAATTGGTTCTCAAATATACTTATTTTTTTTGTCTTAAATTATGCTAAAATATTCTTTCTTATAATTTTATTATACTACTCATTAGCTTTTAATTGCACATGTAATTGAAACAATTTTGTATATCCTCTTAATGTTGTAAATAGCTTCCAAATACTATTCCTCCATTCCTTGGCATTTTCATGGTACTCAAGGTGACATGGAATAACTTAATTAGTCAAGTTATTCATTTTCTCCTTTACATTTACAAATTTCTATTGGAATTGTATATAGCCCAACCAAATTTCTATTCTTCATATCTTTTTTTATCGCGTTTTTTTACCTTAAATCATTGGATTCTTCAGTAAAATATAATTATATTCCTCTTTTCTTCTAATTATCTTAGCTCCCTAAGGTCTATATTTATCTTATAGTCATTATTGAATATAGAAACCCATCCCTCTTTCTTTAAACTAATTGTCTGTAATTATGAAGTTTTGTGCTTCATCTTTAATGCATTTCACCTGCTGCAAATTTCTAGTTATCTTTTTTCTTATTTTTGTGAAATATTATATATATTTTGCTCTCCATCTTTGGTATCCATGTTATTATAAAGATCCTCATATGATGTTATTTCGTCTTGCTTATCGTATTTTTTGTCTCTCCCTCTTTGATACAGTTTATAATTTTTCTAAGTTAATTGAAATTTCTACATTCATGTAAAACTTTGAAATAAGTTATTTTATTCTTGATATTGTTATTGTACATTTTCTCTCTACCACTAAGATTCTTTTGGGACAAACCCTTTTTGATTATCCAAGGACTTTTTTACTACCACTTGATATATTTCAATTCCGTCTATGTTAAGATATTCCAATTTTACCCATGGGATGCTTAAATCGGATATCTTGATCCCCATCTTATGTTAAACCTCAACTACTAACATAAAGTTAATCGAATTTTTATGATATGGAAGGTAAACAAATATTTTCTTTTATATGCAAATAAAAATTTAAAGATAAAAGACAAAACGATTATAAAGAGACTACACAAACATGAGCAACAGCGAATTAATACCATCTTTTACGAAACGTTTCTAAAAAAAAATAAATAAAACTCTCTAAAGTTAGGTGAATTAGACATACAACAAAGTTGAATGAGATAAGAAAAAGTCAAAAAGAAAGTGACCCATTAGTGTTAGTGGCAGCCCCGTTAATGGCGATCTCGGCACGTGTCAAATTAAACGAAAGAGTCTCCGACATTTTGTAAAATTTAAAATTTAATAATTGGGATGAAATGAGGCAAGCGAGGATGGTGCAATTGCACGCGGCCTTTTCGGGAAATATTATATTCGTAATAAAAAGCTTCTCAAAAGAAAATATTAATATATAGTTAATTTAATACGTTTTTTTTTTTGAAAATGGAAAATAATTTAATACGTTTGAGTGGTGTGTGTTTGTTTACATTTACACATAGCTAGCAAACTTTCAAGAGATTAAATAATTCTTGATGACTTATCTTGTTTTTAATTTTATATTATTAAAGAGTAATCTCACAAGGCTTTCACTACTCCTGTTACTCCAACTCCATTAGAAATTGTGGTACCATTAGTTCTATGCTAACCTCCTAAAATGTCTTCTATCATAATTACATATATTTTTGTTCCCGGTCTCTTTTGGTGTTGTCACGTGGTACCAGAGAAATTAAGGGACAAAATCATATTAAGTTTTCATTTTAATTAATATTTATATTAAGTCCACATTTTAATTAATATTTATAATACATTGAATTTTCATAATACATTGAATTGAATCAATATTTATGGTACGTTGTATTTCCATATATTTTGTGTTTGGAGGAACGGATATGCCGAGGGCAGCGGAACGCGCGCGGGATCAAATCCCGAGCAATTTTTTTTTCGGCAATACCCTAAAAGTGTATTAAAATTTTTACTTCCATAAGCTTAAAATTATTTCAATGCATTAAAATTCATATATCATCATATACTAATTTTTCCATGCATCAAAATAATTTCCATAAGCTTAAATAAATATTCTAAACACTTTAATAAATTTATCAACACTTTATAAATTAATCCAAGCATCAAAATATTCTCCAACAATTGTCAAATATAAACCAAGCATATAAAATCAATATATCATCCATACATTAATTTTCTATACACTTTAATGCATAAAAATTCCTCACATACGTGCTTACAATTATCCAACAGTTCCATAAATAATTTTTCAACATCAACAACCCAACAATAAATTTATAAAATAAATTTACCTACAATAACTTTTAATCCTTACAAATTTGAGAAGCTTTGCATGTAATCCCTAAATCCACCAAGCTCTTTGAACTTATTCTACCTCCACCAAATTAATTTTCTTGATGAACAAATCTTGGTAACCAAAATGTGGTTTGATCAGTCAAGAATGACAACAACAATTTCCCTAAAGTTTAACTCTTAAACCCTAGAAAAATTATCACTTCAAGCACACAGATTAATCTCTAACACTTTAGGATTAATTCCATATACTTAATAACTAGTTGGTTAATTTTTTGTGAGAATATTGGCTTGAAATTGGAAAGCAAAAAAATCAATTCTTTCTTGTTCTTGGTTCGGCAGGCAGAGAGCAGCCAAGAAAAACAAAAACCAATTTTTTCTTTTGTTCTTTGTTACGGCAGAGGGGAGAAGAGAACAACCACAAAACAATTTTGTTTTTATGAAATTAATTAATAATCCAAAACCAAAATCAAACCAAGCCTTTTAATTAAACCATGCTATAAGAGAATCTACACCACAAATTTCAAAAATTTAACTTAACCAAAGTTAATAAAAAATATCTCACCAACCAAGTTAACTAAATTACAATTAAATGATTTTAGTTACTTTAACTAAAAAATATTCAATTGCATTAACTATAGTTACCTTAAATAATTAATACCTTTATTTGTATAAATTAAGTAATTAATTTTGTATATTAATTTAACAATTAAATTAATTCACTAATTAATTACTATTTTTATGTAAATCAAATTTACATCTATTATAAAATAAACTTATATCAACTCTTGATATAAAATTAATTAATTCAATTAAATTAATTTATCTCATGAATTATCGGATCAAACAATTTAATCCTAAAACCAAAAATACTTTGTCAACATTTGACTAAAGTCGCCCTAGTGCTCAACGAGTAAACTTAATATAGTGGAACTCTCTAGGCTCACGTTCGGTTGTTACTTATATATATACATATATATCTCATATACTTGCATACATATTCATGAAGCCCTGCCCACCTACAAATCATGGCTAAAAACAAAACGACACGCTGAACCATACAAGTTGAGGTTAAAACGTTAATGTATAGTCCTTTCGTCATTACCGTCTCCTATTGAGTAATGTTATAGTTTTACTGTCAAAATCTTATCTACTCAATATAAAATAAATTTTCATAATTATATTTCATTAATAAATAATATATGCAAAACTCTTTTCCAATATTATTTATAATGTTAAAGAAACAATTTCTTAACGAACTTTCGGCCGAAAGATTTCCGGAATATACTCTGAAAATTTCTGGAAACATAATCCAACCACTGACGAATCCTCATATTAACACACACTGATCTTCGTGATCATCGGTACATACCTAACAGTCATCCAGAGGTCTGTTGGGTTTCTAGGTTTAGTCCCAAGATCAAAATAAGCATAGAAATGTGAATGAATATACACAGAAGAGTGGCAGAAACACACTTACAATGATCGGTTTTGAGATGTGTTGAGAAGCAAAATGAACTCCTAGATCACTTTGTGTATTCGGTCAAGGGGTCCCTCCAAGCTCCAAGCTTTGTCTTGTGATTCCAAGCTCTCAAGTTGGTTTCCCTAACACCTTGATATGATTCTTTGATGAGTGCTAGCTCTATGAAATTTTGCAACAAAATTTCACTACTTCCTTCTTCAAGATTTTCGGTCAAGAGAAGAAAATTGGGAGAGTAAAATGCTTGCTTGAATTCGGCAATGGTGAGAGAGAATGAAGCTTTTGTAATTGATTTCAAAAATCAATTAATGGATATACCAAAAATTGGTTTGGTAAAAGTCATTCAAGGCATGACTTTGGAGTGTAAATCAAGCATCCACCAACTTCACCAAAACCCATCACCAAAAAGCAACTGATGTGACATGTGATATGACATATCGGCCCCACTCGATTCTAAATGCGAGTGGGCCCCCATACACTCCCGAGCTCGGGTTTGCTAATTCCGAATTAACGAACTTCCGTTGCGACGTAATTAAATCGAATTTAATTAAATAATTATGCCTAGTAAAATTACTATTCACGTCGCTAATGAATTAATTCTAAATTAACTCGTTTGCCCGAATTAAAATCTAATTTTAATTCCGCGTCGAAATCTAATTTCGTTTAATATATCAAATATATTATTTTATCGATTAATTTCAAATTAATCTTTCTCTCTCTTCAATTAGTATTTTATCCCAGATAAAGTCTCTCTGCAATTAATCCCAGATTAATTAAGCTCGAATCATACGTCATCGGTGAATCTTCGGGAAGCGACCCATGAGATCCCTGGATATGTTGGTAGTAAATCCGGTCGTCGGACTATCCGAACACGTACGTACCAAGTACTACGTTTTTACCGATTTACGAGACAAGGTTGGATTCTAGCAAAGCGCCATGCCTACCCAATTCTCCAGAAATATTCTTAATGGAATATACGATCTATATCAGGCGTAGTATACGTAGTATTGCGTATTGCGATCCAGTATCGGATGTCACATGCAAGGCCTGGGGCTGGAATAGTGTCTGCCCCGTACAAAACATATATCGGATCACCAGCAACTAGTCTCTTTATTATCGGATAATCATGACCTAGTCATATTATCCCGACGGTTGCAACCTTATAGAGAACCAGTTCTATATCCCTGCGTGACCATCATCTCCATATGACTAAAGTGATACTTCCGTCTTGACATCACACCCAATACACTACGATTATCAATAAACCCAGAAGAGGCGTACACAGAACCTGTTAAAGTCCTGGACGACCAAAACCAAAGCGTATTGATTGTCGCAAGTACTAGCGATGCAAGTCTCAGGTTAAGACCAGATACACCTACCCTGATGCAGATTCCCATAGACACATAGTCATACTACCAATGAGATTCCGCGGAGTCTACCCAGAACGAAGCTGTTTTCCGTACCATCGGTAAAACACAACCTCCTATCACACTTGCATAAGTATCCAATACTTGAATACATGAGAATTATGTTGTTACGCTTCCATAACACGCACAAGTAAGATACTAGTCTATTCTGCATTATCGATGTCCAGTCTCGATAATACTACGACTAGAGATATTTAATGATTAAACCGTCGTGGATTGATACTGTCTCATATCATCTCAATCCGGAACTAATCATAAGGACTTTCATCATTCACACATTTAAGTAATCTAATTACGAAATGATAAAATGCTATTTCCATTGCTACATAATTAATTTGTACAAAAACACAATGTCTTTTACAACTAGTGACGCTATGGGTCATAATTGTCCAACAATCTCCCACTTGGCCTATAGTCAGTCACCCAAGCATCTAACACCTGAACTATGTACATGTCGCTCAAACTTTTGCTGAGGAATGGCTTTTGTCAGCGGATCTGCAACGTTGTCCTCTGATGCGACCTTCTCGATCTTCACATTGCCACGATGTATGATCTCACGAATCAGATGGAAACGTCGAAGAACATGTTTGGATCTTTGATGAGACCGCGGTTCCTTAGCCTGCGCTATAGCCCCGTTATTGTCACAATACAATGGAACGGGCTCAGCTGCTAACGGAACTACTCCTAATCCAATTAGGAATTTTCGGATCCAAACAGCCTCCTTTGATGCTTCAGCTGTAGCGATATACTCCGCTTCTGTTGTTGAATCGGCAACAGTCTCTTGCTTGGAAGATTTCCAGCTCACTGCTCCGTTATTCAAACAAAATATGTACCCGGATTGCGACTTAAAGTCGTCTTTTTCGGTTTGGAAACTTGCATCGGTATACCCAGTTACCTCAAGTTCTCCATCTCCATAGATTAAGAAAGCATCCTTAGTTCGTCTAAGATATTTAAGGATATTTTTAACCGCCATCCAGTGACCTTCACCTGGATTGGCCTGATAGCGACTACACATGCTCAAAGCATATGAGACATCAGGTCGCGTACATATCATGGCATACATGATCGATCCGACTGCCGAGGCGAACAGTATCAGACTCATGTTGTCTCTCTCATCTTGAGTTTTAGGACACATGTCCTTAGATAGAGTGACGCCATGTGACAATGGCAACAATCCCCTCTTGGACTGATCCATGTTGAATCTCTTCAACACTTTGTCAATGTACGTACTCTGGGAGAGTCCAAGCAGCTTTCTAGATCTATCCCGGTAGATCTTTATTCCTAGAATAAAGGCTGCTTCTCCCAGATCTTTCATGGAGAATTTCAATGAAAGCCAAGCTTTCACCGACGTTAACATGGGAATGTCATTGCCAATAAGCAATACATCATCAACGTAAAAGACAATGAATGTCAGTGCTCTCCCACTAACCTTCTTATATACACAAGGATCATCCTCGCTTTGAACGAAATCATATTCTTTTATGATCTCATCAAAGCGTTGGTTCCAAGAACGCGATGCTTGCTTCAATCCATAAATGGATCGATTTAACTTACAAACCTTGTTTGCAAGTTGCGGCATGAGAAAACCATCAGGCTGTTGCATATAAACATCCTCCAAAAGATTTCCGTTAAGGAAAGAGGTTTTGACGTCCATCTGCCATATATCATAATCGAAATATGCAGTTATATCAAGCATTATCCGAATGGATTTAATCGTGGCAACGGGTGAGAAAGTTTCATCGTAATCGACACCATGTCGTTGACGATACCCATTCGCTACAAGCCTAGCTTTGTACGTTTGTATGTTTCCATCCATGTCGGTCTTCTTCTTGAAGACCCATTTTCATCCAATAGGCTTTACGCCTTCTGGTGCATCAACCAGTGTCCAAACTTGGTTGGTGTACATGGAATCCATTTCAGAATTCATGGCATCTTGCCATAAAACGAAATCGATACCTTGTATCGCTTCCTCATACATAGCCTGCTCGTCTTCTTCAATGAGATTAATATCTACATGAGGTGAGATCAGAAACCCATACCTCTCAGGTTGTTTCCTGACTCTCTCCGACCTACGCGGTCCTTATGTAATCAAAGATTGTGGTACAGTCTCATCCTGAATAGACTGTTCATGTTCCGTTAATGATTCTGTGCCAGGAACAGTATCACTCCGATTTTCAACGAGTTCTACTTTCCTCCCACTAACCACTTCATTTAGGAATTCATTTTCAAGGAAAACCGCATGTAGAGCAACAAATACTCTGTTCTCTTGTGGGTTATAGAAGTAATATCCTTTGGTTTCCCTAGGATATCCTACAAATAGGCATTTATCTGATTTGGGTTCAAGTTTGGTACCTTCCAAACGTTTGACGTATGCCCAGCAACCCCAAATCTTCAGGAATGAGAAACCCAGTTTCTTTCCTGTCTATATCTCATACAGAGTCTGTTGAACAGACTTTGATGGAACCTTATTCAAAATAAGTATTGCACTGTTTAATGCATATCCCCAGAAGGAAATAGGTAGCTCAGTGCGACTCATCATAGACCTTACCATATCTAAAAAAGTCCGGTTTCTCCGTTTGGACACACCGTTTAATTGTGGTGTTCCAGGAGGAGTCCACTGTGAAAGAATACCATATTCTTTCAAGTAGTCAAGAAACTCATTGCTCAAGTATTCGCCACCACGGTCCGACCATAATGTCTTAATACTTTTACCAGTCTGTTTTTCTACTTCGTGTCGAAACTCTTTGAATTTCTCAAAAGTTTCCGACTTGTGTCTCATAAGATACACATAACCATAACGCGATGCATCATCCGTAAAGGTTACGAAGTATTTGTATCCACCTCTAGCCTGGCTAGACATGGGCCCACAAACGTCACTATGAACAAGGGCTAACAGTTCTGTGGCTCGCACACCTTTACCGCTAAAAGGTGACTTAGGCATTTTTCCTAATAAGCAAGATTAGTAGACGTCATATGAATTTGGATCAAATCTGTCCAAGTACCCACTCTTCGAAAGTGTGGATATGCGAGTCTTGTTTATGTGTCCCAGACGACAATGCCACATATAAGTTTCATCTTTATGACTTACTTTAAGCCTTTTGTTTGTTACATTTTGAGATTGGTTTATATTCAAAATATAAAGACCATTATTTACAACAGCAGTGCAAATTTCTATATCATTTTTATACATAAAAAACCATGTGTTTCTAAATACAAAAGTATACCCACATTGGGTTAACATAGATACATAAATAATATTCCTAGTCAAACTAGGTACATAATAACAGTATGTTAGCTTAAGTACATGCCCCGAGGGCAGTTCCAAAACAAAAGTGCCAACGGCCAAAACAGCGACTAGAGTCCCATTTCCAACACGGAGGTCAATCTCTCCTGACGCTAGTTTCCTGCTAATCCGCAGATCCTGCACATCAGTACAAATGTGAGTACCACAACCAGAATCAAAAATCCAATTTTTAAAACTAAAAGTAGTCATGTTTATTTCTATAACAAACATACCTGAGGCCGGTGCCTTGCCCGCCTTTATCTCCATCTGGTGCGCCTTGTACTCGCGGCAGTCACGCTTCCAGTGACCCCGCTTCCCGCACTGGAGGCAAACATCCTGAGACTTGTTCTTAGGCTTCCCAGGAGCCTTTGACGCTTTGCCTTTGCCTTTTTTTTTCTTCATTTTCTTGATACCTCCAGTCGCCTTGAGCCCAGCCCTCGGAGTCCGAGATGTAGAAGAGAAGTGTGCCTCACACTTCTTGCCCTCAAAAATTTCCTTTTCTGCCTCACGCAGCGTAGACATCAGCTCTCCAAGAGTCTGCTCTTGGTTCATCATGTTATTGTTCATGATGAACCCACTTCAAGTGTCGGGGAGAGATTGCAAGATCAAATCTATATAGGTCTCTATCTCAAAGATAATCCCCATTTGTCCAAGCTGCTCAATATCGGCAATCATCTGTGTCACGTGATGTTCAACAAATGTACCCTCCGACATCCGAGCACGGAAGAGCTTCTTCTGTAACTCATATCTTTGCGATCTAAGGTTAGATCGGTGCAGATCATGCAATTTCGCCAACATGTTATATGGATCCAATCCCTTGTTTTGTCGACGAAATTGTTGATTCATAGCAGCAAGCATGATAGATTGAGCAGTT